>JAWNOD010000283.1:2307500-2823712 GCA_035046225.1 Drosophila pegasa
GGCCAAAGTGTTTGGCGATAGTTGCTGAGCTGCTGCATTAAAAACTTGTTGCTTAATGAAAATGGAAAATGGAAATGGCAAAGGCAAAGGCTGAGGCAGAGGCAGCGGCAGTCGCAGTGCCAGTGGAAAATGACTCGCAGCCCATTTGACCGCAACGAAACGAACCGCAGCAGGAACTCAAAGGCAAACATCCAATACAAATTAAATAAAAGCTAAACCTAAAATCACAGCAAAGCGCAAAAGTCATGCGAACAACTGCAGCGGGCCCACAGCACAACAACAGCAGCAATCGCACAGCAACAGCGTCATATGACAACGAACTAACACCCTTTTGCGAGAAGTTGACAGCGCAGCTTTGACAACTGGCTAAGGTAGAAATTAAATGGAGCAGAGATATAATTTATTGTAGTTGTAAATCAGTTACTTGCCTTTAAATTTATTATATATAATTCAAGATGTTTAAGGTTAACAAAGCACAACAAAAAAATAAATAAAAAAAATAAAATAAAAAAAATAAAATAAGAATAATTCAAGCAAGAACTCACTCTTAAAGTCAATCTCATTTGACCAACTTCATGATGCAATAAAGTTGAAAAAATTGTCAGCAAGTCTTTTTGAGTATTTTAACTAATAAAACATTAACATGGAACTTACGACCATACTCACAATACAGAGGAGGCCATAGCAATCCATATAAATTATTTTCTATATTTTTAAAAATATTCCTAGTTAATAAGAAATTGAAAACATATTAAAAATCTAAATATTATTTTATTTATTATTTTGCTTTGATTCTCTTAAGCATTTTTCTCACAATTATATAAAGCTTTTGATATTGCTAGCTTTTCAACTGAGATATTTGCATTTTTTTTTAATTAGGAATTTTCTGTTTATAAAAATTTTTGCTTGAAAGGAAAAAGTGGAATATAAGACTTGCTTTGCAAACATAAAAATGCTCAGCAATTGTAACCAATTGTCCAAAAGGACTTACTAAACTTGATAGCGAGACTATCAGAGCGCCAATCTCCATAAGATATTGTAACTGCATCATTTGGCCCTTCGAACCGCTCTAAGTTTACCCAAAGCAGCTTAGCATAAAGATCGCTGCAGCTCAGTCAACAAATATATATAAAATGTGTAGTAAACAACATATTTGCATGATTATTATTATCAAAATTATTACAAGGTAAAAAATCCCTTTAGCTCCCAGACATAAAATTAAAATACATAAACATATTTAGCAAGTTGACAGACAATGCAAATGACTTAAGGCATTTCACTTAGTCTCAGATGAGCAGCTCGATTTGTCAACTTCCCTTGTTTCCCTTTCACTTTCATTCCCTGCTCAAGTCATGTTTCTTACTCGTTTCATTTGGACCGTGCGCATTTGGCAGAGATGATGATGCGCCGGCGGTATCTGGCCATATTCGCCACTTGTGGTTACCGAAGGCTTGTATCCGTTCATATAGTGCATGGGATAGCATAAAATCCTCTGATCCGCCTCACGCTTGCGCCTGTCGAGGCCCACTGTGTGGATGGGCCTTAAACGCTTCAATTGGACATATTTCCTAAACTCGACGTCGCCATATTCGTCATTGGTCTCGTCGTAGATGTCTTTGTAGCGCGAATACAACTGAGCTTGGGCCTCTGGATACCAGCCGTAGTTCTCCTTCCAACGAGCGTATAGGTATATAATCCGCTCTGCTATACTGCGATGGTGCCGCAGCTGATCCGTGGTAATCACATGCCCCATCTTTTTGAAGGAATCCATCATATATTATATAAAAAAATAAAAAATAATTTAAAATTAAAATTTTGCGTCGAAATTGATTTGAAGTAAATAAATAAAAAAATAAAATAAATAAATGTATGAAACACCAAATGTTCAAGTTTTTTTTAAAGGAATTTCAGAGCATGCCAAGGCTGTCGTAGCTGAAGCTAAATTTGAAGGCTTTCAATATTTTATTTATTTTTTTTATCCGAAAGCCATTGCTAATGGAGATTCAGAGCAGTGAATATGTTGCTTGTAATTTCTTTATAAAAGAAGCTTATCATAATTAAAAATTATCGCTCCCCCAGGCTTCAGGGTATCTCAAAGTCGAGCAGTCTCGTCTAGTGCGCTCTTACATGTTGTTTGTATTTTTTTCGCTGTTGCACTCGCTGGAATCAAAGCACAATGCATCAATTGCATGCCAACAGCCAAATATTGTGACGAAAGTAAAAAAAAAATAAATGTATCTGCGCTGCGGTCAGCGGGAGAAGAAAAAGAGAGGAGCAAAGCAGGCAGACAGGCCAACATAGAGTTGTTCGTTTAAAGCGCAAATGGCGTCTGTTTGTTGTTTGGGGCACACGCGAAATAAAGTTCTATAAATTGCGCGTAATTTGCGCTGGCAAAGCTCCATATAATTCAGCGACAAAACAATTAATGCGAGATTCAAATGCAAAAGTCCAAATCTAAATTCAAATGCCAAATCCAAGTTCAAATGTTGTGCAGTCGAACACGAAATGAGTTGCTTCCGCACTGATATGAGAGACAGGCATGGGTCGCGGGTCGTGGGTCGCAGGAGGCGGGGGCGTGGCAGACGGTTATGGGGAGTGTCACGTTTTGTGTGCCATAAATTTCGCATTATTGCGCGCGTATCCGTGCATAGATGCTCATGCATTTCGGTTAATAAAAACCCCAATGCACAAGGAAAAAAGCAGAAAGCAAAAAGCGAAAAGCGAAATGAAAACAGTATGCAACGACAGCAAACTGAATTACAACAACAGCAGCAGCGGCAGCATAGAAAAAATAAAAAGACACACAGAGAGACAGAGAGAGAGAGAGAGAGACATTTTGATGGGCAACATGGCGTATGCTTAACCACATCCGACTACACACTTCCGCGCATTTGGTGTAACAAAACCGCGCGCTGGTTGTTAACAAATGACTCGATGTGGTCGGCGCCTTTGCCAACGCTGCGGATTGCACCAACAACAATAACAACAAGGGCAGCTACACCAAGTTAGAGTGGTCCAATGGGGAGTAGGCGACTCGCAAATACCCTAAGTAGGTAAAGATTAAATATTGTAGTTGCATATAGACAGTAGCTATCCAATTTGTTGTGCGCTTGAAATATATGATATATGAGATAAAGCAAAGAAACACCTTTATCTTATTATCTCAATTATCTAATCTAATCTGAAAAAATAAAACGAAAATTGTTCCTTAAGCAAGAGCTGCCACTATGCAAACCTTATGCATTTCATTCACTTTAAGTCGCACTCTGAGCTCTTCCATTGTCTTCCAGTCCACTGTGAGTCCATAAATCTATACCAAGGATCTCCAATTACATTTCAGTAGTGCTGAAAAGAGTTCATTGGCAGAGTAACTATTCAAATCTTAAGTATCGTTCCAGCTAACCTCTAGGTTTCCATGGGCTTAAGTAGTTGTTCAGACTGCTTAAATGGACTCTGTATATTAGGTAAAAAATAAAAATTTAAATAGATGTTAATTCTGTATCATATATATTTTTTATATAATTAAATTAAATTTTCTCTTTTAGAATTCTATATCATAAATATTTTTTAAATGACTAAATTTAAATTTTCTTTTAGATTAATTTTTTCAAACTTTTAATCTATATGTGACTATTGTATATATATTAGCAATCAACAAAATATAAACACAATTCATGATCTACCCGCGACATGTGTTTCCACCATGTCGATATACCCCATTGCTACTCGCTTACTTCAATGGTTTCGGGGTATGACAAGTGGATGGTGCTGTGGACAACGCTCTCTGGCTGATTGCAGATCTGTAATGACTCATTTCACATGAACATTTTCGCGGGCCTGGAGTGGGCGGGGAGCTGGAGTTGGGGTTTTTGGGGTCTGGGCTCTGTGGGTTCGGTTTCCCTTTTGGGCGCTGGCAGTGGCTTTCACATTAAATCACATTCAAATAGCGCGCGCCGCGTGGCTGCTGCATCAGCACTTGGCATTAGCGACGCATCCAGCGAGCTGGCCAACAGTTTTAAGTTGCAAATTACAACAGCATGTCGTCGTTGTTTTATACCCTGGCCAAAGCGGAGCGACGGCCGCCCTGTTTGCACTTGTGTTATAATGTTTGCCGCCCGCTCTCCCCGCCCGCACTGCGGCAGCTGCGGTCAGAGTGCAGCCATTAGTCGTCGCCAAAAATGAAATCTATGCTGCCTCTAGCAGTGCCCCGCCCGCGGCTCGACGTGCGCGTTCTTTAATTAGTCGCACAGGCAAACACAGCGTATGGAGTCCAGCTGGGGCTCGTTCATTCAACCGCACGAGAAGATTTCGTGGACGCTGGTGTCAAAGGGTTATCACAACGCCTTCCCTTCCCTCCCCCGCTCTACCTCCTCCCGCCCAACTGTAATTGACCTAAGTACGCGCACACCTCAGGCTCTAATGCGCCACGCCTCCAACTCAAACGCCCACACGCTGCCACGCTGCCACTCTGCCGTTATGCAGCTGACGGCAACATGTTTCGTTTATGCATTGCAGCACTGCAGGCGCATGTTCCCATTAAATGCTCCCCGTCCATAGGCGCGGGGCACATAATGTCGCCAACTCCAAGTCCGCGGCCAGTCCTGATAGCCAGTCGGGGGCCAAGCGACAAGCGCATGTCCCATTAGAAGTCATATAAACTGAATGGACGTATAGATGCAGCAGACCAACTAAACGCTTTAAACTGTCAAACTATGTCCCTAAAATGTGGCTAAGTATGCTGCAGGTGTAGTTAAGAGAACGATATCAGCTGGAGGATTGAGAGACCTGAGGTGGACTTATGAGAGCTCAAAGCATTTTATGAGTGAGAAATAAAAAGTGAGGGATGAAGAGTGAGGAATAAAGAATAAAGAGGAATGACGAATGAAAAATAAAAATAAGGAAGAATGAAGAAGGAAAAATAATGAATAAAAAATTAAGGATGAAAATAAAAAATTGAAGAATAAAGAATGAACAATGAAAAAATAAAAATAAAAAAATCAAGAATGAAAAAGAAAGAAAGTAGACTAATGAAGAAAGAAAAAATTAAGAACGAAAATGAAAAATTTTAAAATTTAGAATAAAAAATAAAAAAATGATATATGAAGAATGAAAAGTAAAGAAGGATGAATAATTAATTAAGGATGTAGAATGAAGAATAAAAATTAAGATTGAAGAATGAAGTATGAAGAATGAGGACAGAAGTTAAGAAGTATATAAAAAAATGATGATTGCATCGATTACAGAACTGAAATACTATTTCCAGTTAACTAGTCTCGAGCAAATGATCTTATGCATAAAAATGTGGGACTTGATACTAGTTGAGTCAATGCAACTAAGCATACATATTGGGAATAATAAGTATTCGTTTTTAAAAGTCATTTCGATTTTTTTTTAAATAATTTTGAATTAAAAGACTTTAATAAATTATTCAATTACCTGAAGACATATAGAACAGTTTTTGGACTTTTCTTTAAGCTACTCACAAAACCAATTCAGTTTCTCATAAAAATGCTAGACTGCTAGAAAATCTCTGCGCACCCATTTTCTGTGCCCCTACAAATCAAACTAAATTAAAATCCTCAACTAATTTGTTACCAGACTCGATTCGATTTAATTCTAGGCTCCAACTGCTAACTGAATATCAAAAGTTGCATTTGGCTAGCTGCAAAATCATTTGCACTGCTGTTCGATCCTCGACTACCGTGGAAGTCGGAAACAACTCCGAAAAAGTGAATGCTCGTTGGCGGCTTGAATATTCGGAGCCCGCAGCTAATAGTTTTTAATGTGCGGCAAAATGGAAAAACTTTTGCGCCGACCAAAAGGTCAACTACTACATGTGCCAGATAACCGAAAAATCTGGCAAAGTTTCGCGCCGGGCCCGGGCCGGGCCCAGCCCCCCGGCTTTCCGGCGAAATGCTGACACGGGCAGGCGCGGTGGCCGTCCCAGGCAGCCAATTGCAGCCGCTGGCAGCAACAATTTTGAGTTTATCACACGTGCCAAATTGTGCGACCAGCTCCTGCAGCCGAGGGAAAAAAATGTACGTGAGGGTTGCAACAGCAACCCCACACACACACACACACAGCCAATACCCTGCGTGGGTGTGTGTGTGTGTGCCATTTGTGATTTATGCAGCGGGTTCAATGCAAAAAGTCAACTGGCCAAGGCATAAAGCGCATAATTTATGTCGATTTTTCTGATGTCAGATGAAAAAGCGAGCAAATGCGGCTAATTGACCGATATGTATGGGCACATTTAAGGCTCTTAAATATAAAAAAAAATACAAGTTTGAGTGAGTGGGTGATATACAGAAAATGTTGTTTATAAGATGTGAACAAGTAGAGTTGACAATTATCAAAGCTGAATAATAATTAAATTTATTTTAGTTTATTAAAGGTCTTGTTTGACAGGCATTAATCCGAATGCTTAAATCATTTATATTCGATTTCAAGATGAGCCTGATTTTTTAAGATTTATCTAAGCTATTTTTTTTCCTCTCATATAGTTTTAAATTTATTATTCAAATAATGCACTTTTTTCTTTATTATATTTATATTCGATTTATATTTTGGCCTGAATTATTCCGATTTTTTTGCTGTTCTTCCTTGTATTTTCTCTCACATTAAAAAATTATATATTTAAATTATGTGTTTTATTTTCATTAAATTAAATTTTCTCTTTATTTTCTGTTACATTAAAAATTATATATTTAAATTATGTATTTTATTTTTATTAAATTTAAATGATTTATATATTTAATTTATCTTACAGCCCGAATTATTCCTATTTTTTTCTTGTCTGTGTTTGCTTTCATTTTCTCTTACATTGAAAAATTATATATTTAAATTATGTATTTTCTTTTTATTATACTCGCATTATTATTATATTTATATTATATATTTTATATATTTTCTTTGCGTATTTTTTTGCACCTTGTTTGTACAGCTGTACAGCTCGTGATATGATAGCAAAATTGCTTCTTTTTCTATGGTTTTTATTTATTATTGTTGCTTGCCTTTTGGCAGCGAATTGCTTTTAATACGACTCCGTTTGGCTTCTTTATTCAGCCAGTTACATTGTTATGCGATTTTGTGGGCCATATTATTGTTAGGTCTGTTGGTCTGTTGGTCTGGCAGTTGCCCACGGTTCAATGCCGGCAGCTAGCAGCACTCGGCATCCCTTTCTGAATTGTTCCAGCGAGCGCATTCCGACTCCGGCTCACGTAATTTAATTCAATGTTGCGTTTCAAATTGAATCTGTTGAGAGCAGCGCGCAAAGAAAATAAGCTTAAGTTTTATTTCTTCCTCCACTTCGGCAGGAAATTTCCATTAGCTGCGTAGAAGATGTATATATAACCAATAAAAATAAAAATGAGCTGGACCCGAAAAATGCCAAACAATGGGAGCTAAATATTGGCGAGGTTGCTGCGCAGCCTAATTGAGCAATGACAGCAAATGTGGCTGAGTCGAGGTGGCTGGGTGGCTGGGTGGCCGAAGACCACATGAGCAATAGCCGCAGCTGGACAAAGGTCAATGGAGCGTTCCGGCGATGGCTTATTAGCTCAAACACCCACACACTCACACACGCACGCAAAAAGCACTTAAAACTAAAACCGAAAACCGAAAACCGAAAACGGAAAACTGAAACTGAAACTGAACTCAAGAAAATTAATTGCAATAAACGTGGCGAGAAGTTGCGACGCAGCCAGCAGACGGCCAAACTAATGAAGTGTCGCAATGGGATAATTAAGCTTTTAATCGCTCTAGCTGTTCCCATGTCCCATGTCCTCTCTGCTGCCCCCCACCATCGCTTCCTTGTGTTAACGTGCTTAGCTCGCCGAGTAATTAGTATTTTATGATCGATTTGTGCACACACACATAATTTAATTTGCAATTTCCTGGGGGCGCCGACCGGATGCGACAATGAAACTTTAAATCACGCCAACGGGGCGTCATGTGTGACCAAAAAGTTTCTGCGGCTTGTGCCTAGACAAGAAAGCGCCAACTTAAACAGTCAGCCAAAAGGCAAACAACACAACGAAACAACAACAGAAATGAGCCAGGCCAAAGCTTCTTGGCAAAGATAAACATTGAAGGCATTCTCCTACTCGTCGTTGTCGTCGCCATCGTCGTCGTCGTCTTCGTTGTCGCCGTCCATCCAGCTAATCCTGCAGTCGTGTGAAAGTAGCAAAAGCCGCAGCCTTGAGGCTGTTAATCCTTTAAATACAATCACAGCCAGCCGAAAGTGGGTTGACACAGAGAAATTAAAATGATATTCCAAAGGGAAAAAATAAAAATTGAAAATATCAAAAATATATTATTAAATATATTCAAAAAGGAAAAAATAAAAATTGTAAATATCAAAAATATATTCTAATAGGAAATATAATTATTGAAAATATCAGAAATATATTACTAAATATTTAGAAAAAAATATATAAATACAAAATATGTGCTTAAAAATTTTATTTTTTTATGAAAATGTATATTAAATTAATATTTTTAAATAAATTTAAAAGATTGCTTAACAATTTTATGTAAAACAAACAAAATAAAAACATAAATGTGAGTAGATAAAAAAGTTAAAAATAAAAAAACTAATTTAAATTTTTTTTATAATATTTTATTTTTAATATATAGTATATTAGTATATAGTATATTTTGATTTTATTTAGTGTATTTTCATATTATTTATATCTTGCAAATATAATTTTTTTTTAAATAATTGTAAATTGTTTTTCAATATTTATTTATTCATTTATTTACATATATTTTATCACACCCATAATAGATAAACTTTATAAGCAACCCATGTGCCTGCCCATACTTGCAAGAAAAGACATGGCCTTTGCTATCTCTCTGTGTGTGTGTGTAAGTGTGTGTGCTTTGGCCGACATTAAGCTGATTGTTTTGTTTGGCTTAGCATTGAAATGTTGATATAAATTAATTAGTAACAAAGGGCGACGAGCCAGCTGAAATATTTATTTATATATATTGCTCTGCACACACACTCACACACAGTCGCACACACACACACACATGCACAACAAATAAGCCTGCAGCAGCCGCAGTAAAATAAATAGTGCAGAAACATTTAAAAGGTTTGTCGCCCTTCCCGGCCATGTCACAAAAAATATTACTTTATTTATCTATGGCCCAACTGGCTTTTGGCATTATTTATATACATCTTGGTGCTTTTTTGCGTAGTATTTACTTTTGAGCAGCATGAAAGCAGATTGATTTATGTATGATAATTGCGCAGCTGTAATTGGACATTGATTGAGTTACTGTTCGCAATGATTGACCCATTTAATTGAAATTTAATACGACAATAATGCATAGAGACTATTTGTATTTGTGCTCGCATAATAATATCACTAATTGAAATGCGTCAAATGGCTAAATTGACAACTCGACCGACTGACGTGGCCCACGCCGTGACCCCATGCGATCAATTATCCTCATCATTATTATTTAAATCAATTTGTTTTGCGGTCAGCCCGAAATGCAAATGCTCACAAATTTATGTGTATTTATTGACGCAAATCGAGGAAGATGATTTTTGACACGGGTTTTGCACAGCCAGAAGTGTCGAGTTTCCCTGTCTCTCTCACTCTCTCCCTTTACAGGTTAACAATTGTCTAAACGAACATTTATTTACTCTGTTCTATTTATGGAAATTCAAGATGGAGTCGCAAAATATTGTTGCCCAGCTCAACAGGTTTTTGGGCTGAGGTAAGAAAATATTATTATCTATTTTCCTTCGCTCCCTCATCCGTTTCGCTCCATCTGTTGGCATGGGTTTTGCCTTATTTTGAGGTGGATATAAATATATGCATGGATATTCTTAATGCCAGTTGTTGGGCTCGATTTGGATAGGGCTTCATGTGCCTCGCACTCACCCTCTCTTTCTGCCTCTCTCTCATCCTCTTTTCTACCTTTAATTCCTTGATATTTTAGGTGTTGGACAGGCTTTAGCTTTAGGCTTTAACTCACATGTCAAATTAGTTCTTTCTCTCACTTACACCCTCTCTCTCTCTCTCTTACTCTTCCCTCTCTCTCTCTCTCTCTTTCTCTCTCCTCCCTATCTTATCATCTGTGCAGCTTTGCTCTGCTTGCTTTCGGCTTTAACTTACAGGTCAAATTAGTTCTGAAAGCACTGGCTGTCCCTTCAGCGCTATCTTTCCCTTTTCCAACTCTGTGTCGTCGCCTTCCCCTCACTCTCTCTCCTTCCCCTCTCCCTATCTCTCTCTTCAGTTAGTTTGGCTTTGCTCGTAATTCAATTGCAGCCAACCAAAAATTTGCTACGCATTTCTTTCATTTTTCACACCATTTTTTGTTCACGCTTCTCAGTTGCAATAACAGAGCTACGCGGGACTACACACACACACACACACTCAGTCACACACACACACTCGCACACCCTTATATACACATGTAAATTGGACTCTGCACTGATGAGCGATGCTCTGTCGGATGTCGGCACGTCTGTCTGCCCTCGTTGTCTGTCGCTGCAGTTGTACATTTGCCCGTTCGCTGTGGCAGTTCCATGTTTAATTGCAACTAAAAACTGAGAGAAAAAAACTACAACAACAACAAAAACGACAAAAGCAAAAGCAACAACAACAAATTGCGCTTGCAAGTTCTGTGAACTGTGTCAAAACATAAGGGTAACGGGGCACACAGGATGCTGTGACAAGAAAACCATCAAAAACAACAAGAAAGCGTCAGTTGGGTGGGAGTGCACGACGTGCAGATGCCCAGTAAATTGCAATGGAAAATGGGGGATTGTCGTAGAAGAGCATGCACAGAGAGAGAGAGAGAGAGAGAGAGAGAGAGAGAGACAGAGAGAGAAAGAGAGAGAGAAAGAGAGAGAGAGAAACTATGAGGAAGGTAGACAAATATGAAGAAGGTGGAAGAAACTGGTAGAGAGGAAGTTAGCAATGGGGTGAGTGTGTGTGACGAGAGAAAAGAAAAAGATAGAGAGAGCCAGAGAAAAGGAGAAAAAATGAAGGAGAGTGAGAGAAACAGAGGCATGATACGGAGATGGAGGAAAAAAGAAGCAGTGATTAGGAGAGACATATATATCATCTCTCTATCTCGATCTCTCTCATTTTCTTTCTGTATGAAAATAAAAGAAGAAAGAGAGATAGACGAAAAATATTATGGAAAGAGAGATCAAGATTCATTTGTAGAGAAAAAATAAGCCAATAGAAAGAAGCCAAAAGAAAGTGTTACTTCGAAGAGAAATTACGAAGGGAAAGGAAGAAGAAATACCAGATTTGAAAACTCAAATGAATAGGACCATTAAGGAAGCTTCATATTTTATATATTGGAATCTACAATATAATTAGTATTAGATCTGATTCTTCTGCAGACATACATTTGTAATACATATAATTTAAGGGCATATCTCTCATATTAACCGCAGTTATTGGCTCTAACTATTTCTCAATTTCCATATCTTGCATATCCCATCTTTACTCACAACTTACATATTGCCTAGCTCCGCCCTTAGTTATGCCTACTCCTGCCCGTGTTTGCTTTCTGCTTCAGCCCTTATCAATTGGCTTTACTTACTGCCAGACTATGTACACCTGGATATTGTGAGCAATATGGGCGTTAGTTGCCCTCTTATCTCTGGCCACACATCGCCATATCAGGTAAGCGTCAATTAAGAAATACGAAACGTTTTATAAATATATGGACATAGATCCGAGTAAGCGAGGCCCGCGACTCCACACTTATTATAGCAGCACGAAATGGTATAGGTATGACTGACTATGGTATACCCTGTTTATTTTTTTTTTGCAGCATTTTCGCTGGGTATGGAAAAACAGAGTGCGCCCAGTTTGTTGTTTAGTTTGCCTTCTGCCAGCGCTGTTTGTTTGCCTCGTTTGTTTGTCACTTCTCGTTTCGGTGCTTGCCGTTCGCCGTTGCCCGGTTTCCTGCAATTTGCGCGCAGCCAGCGTTTCCTCTTAAGCGCGGCAGCTGCGCCGCAACAGCGCAGCAGCAGCAGCGGCAGCGGCAGCAGCAGGTGCCGCAGGTGATGGCAAAGTCGACTGCTATCTGCTGCAGCGAGCGACGCTGCTTTCCTTTTTGACACACCATTTTGCATGTTGCATGAGCTGTGTCTGTGTGAGTGTGTTCACGTATGTGTGTGTGTGTGTGTGTGTGTGGCGCATATGTCACTTGTCTAAATAGCAGCGGCAGCAGCGAGGACTAGGGCGAGTAGCCGTGGCCACTGGCGAACGTCTGGCCATGCATGCAAATGCAACATTTGCTACTGTTTGTGCGGCCATGTTGTTATCTTCCTCCTACTTTTCTACCTTCCTTTTTTTTTTTGTATTTAATGCTCTGTACAACAAGGTGGCAACACTGACACCAGCGGCAACAACAACAACACCAACACGAACCGGCAGTAATTTGGCCACCTTTTGCGCGATGTTTGTTTTGGCCAGCAAACAGCGAGACGCGAGTGTCAGCTAGCAGTGCAGGAGGGGAGAGGGGGGCGGCGAGGGCGGCAGGGCGTGGCAAGGGCAACACTGAAGCTTAGGGGCTACGCTCTGGCTCTACTATCAAATTCAACTGACTGAAATCTGTAAACAGGCAGTGACTGAACAGCAGCGCGTCGAGGTGCTTTAAGCGCATGAATATTGAAATAGCTGAGCAGCGAGATTAAAAGTTTTTTATGCAAAAGAAGAGATTCTATTCGTGGGGAAAGGGATTCATGCTATACATATATATGATTTAGTTAGCTAGTTAGTATAAGGGATTGCTTATTGATATGAATACTGATGGTACACACTCACGAATTGTATTCATAATTTATTGATCGAATTTCATATGAGTTGGTATAAAAATTAGTTATGAATAAGTGTTTAAGGTATTAGGTAATAAATATTAAATATTAAATATTTATTATGAAGAAAGTATTTTGATCACTAGAGTCCAATAATAAACTTTAAATTAAAGGCTAAAAAATTATATACAAAAATATTCTGGCTTCCATTTGAAGGTATGGAATAAAGGTCAATTGAATAGCATCTAGATTTTACTTTAGTAAAATACAAGCCAGCTTTCTCAGACCTCTCAACGGTGCTGAGTGACTCACACACAACACTGAATTAGCAAAAAATCTCAAAATCCATGCAATCTACTGCTACTCTAAACTTAATAACATATTTCATACTTACAATTTTTAATATTTAATATATATTAAATAACTTTTTTTTTAATATAATATTTTTTTTAATATAACAATCTGAAATATTTTTTAAATTTACCTTTCTACTCTATTAAGTATTTTGCTTACACATGCATTACATAATAAATAATATTAAATAATAAAAAAGAATATATACAGAAAAATACTTATTTTTTACATGAAAGAAGAGTTTTAATTTACATAAAACATATAACCTATATTTCATTTAAAACTGTATTCTTCTGCTCAATATTTACGAATATATTTTAAACTATGAGCATCGAAGTACATCGAACTTGACTCGCAAGCTCTCTGCGTATGACATTAGAATATGAATATTTTATATTTAGTAATTATTTCCAACTTTTGTAGCTTACCCATACGCACTTTAGACCCAGCTATAAATAAATAATTCCATATTGAAGAGACTTCAGATTATCCACCTCAATATCAATATTGTGCAATATTTTCATTTATTTCACATTTACTTCTGGCTACATCTAAATCTCCTCCTTACTTTTCGATTATTCATACGCACTGTGAACGCTTGGGTGTGAGTGCATTTAAGAGCTGTACATTTCTGTAAATAGTCCGTTAGTATAATTCATATATGAAGGCAAACTGATAGCAAAGTATTTGCTACGCCCTGCCAGTTGGATGGGCGCTGTTACCCCTTTTCCTTCTGCTCACTCACACGAAATTCAAACAAATGGCAAAGTTAAATTTGAAAATAATAGAAAAACTTTTTACAGTTGCTCTGCCAAACAGCACGAGCAACAACTATAACAACAATAACTAACGTAACAATAACAATAATGCAACTAAAATGAAACTATTTCGAGTGAAATAAATCTGTTAGAATGTGCAAAACTCCGCCAGCGCATTGCGGCGGGCATTTTCGGGTCGCTCCAACCGAATGTATACATATATATAAATGTATATATGTATGTGTGTGTGTGTGTGTGTGTATAGATGGAAATGGGAAATCGAGTAGGGTTTTTGCAAAGGAGTGGGCGCCATGGCTTGTGGAATCAGTTTTATTGCCAAACGTGTTTGTTGCTCAATTTAACTAAAAGTGCCAGGCATCGGCTGTCTGTCGACAAAACTATATATCGAACGAGGAAGTAAGTAGGAGAACAACGACTTACAGATACCCTATAAAAGTGGGATGAAAAGTTGAAGAGTGAAGCTTTGTTTATGCCAAATAAATGTTTATATATTTAATTTAGTGTAATAAGTGATTGAAAAAATTTATAAAAATTTAAAAAATATATCGATATATTAAATAATGAAAATTTATATAAAAAAATCAAAATATAAAGAAATATTCAAAATTTAAACTGAAAATAAAAATTAAAAAAAAAAAATAGCTATAAAAATAATTCAAATTGGTATATATAAAATAAATATGCAACATATTGAAATATTTAAAAATAAAAAAAATATATAAATAAAATATATGTAAGCATCAAATATTTTTAATTTTATTTTATTATTTAAGTATTTAGGTAAATTGAAGATTGTGATTATGAGCGAGTTCATTTTTTTTTTATACAAATGAGACATATGCTTATATTATATAAATCGAAACTATGTAAAAATGCTCAACGAATTATATTTTATTTGAAAATAATAATAAAAAAAAATATGAAAATTATTTGCAGGCAATTTACAACAATTTATTTATAAAATATAACTCTTAAAAATAATTTATATTTAAAATAAAATACACGTATGTATATTCCCAATATATATTCATATCCATAGATATCCCCTTAATCATATTCCATTCATATATTTAAAGGCTTTGTTAAGATAATATATGTGATCAGCTAATACAACTCTCTAAATGGATTATTGCTAAACAAATGGAAAACTATTTGGTTATTGAACTGGTTGTCATTTTAACGAAGCGCCACGATATTTATCATGAAATGTGTATATATATATTATGTATGTATATTCGTGTATAAACACGCAGAGAACTATGTGTTTTTATTCTTAATTTTATTTCGATTTCCATTATTTTTCTATAGTTTTGCATTAGTCACTTGTCGGTCTCGTTTTATTCATTTGCAAGTTGGACACAATTTTCTTCCTTTTCTTTTTTGGGGTTTGTGATTTGAAATCGATGCATAAATCATGAATGGGGCATCATTGTCGGTTAGCTGGCGGCATTTATTGCCTGCTGTTCGTATATTTGTGTTTTCTATTTTTTTTTTGTAGGTTTTTTTCGGTTTTGTATTTCCGTGCGTCGCTGTAAACATGCGCTCGATGGCTAACAAAAATATTTGCGCTATGAATATGCATGCGGCGACAAGTTGAACAAAGAAACAAACAGCCAAATGTCAACAATCAGCGTGCGGGCCACCAAAAGATCGCCAACTTTTTGGCCTAGAAAAAATGTGATAGCTGGAGACAGCATAGGAGTGGGAGAGGGCGAGATGGAGAGGTGTGGAAGTTACATTTGCCATGGCCAATTGCCTCGCAGGTGACGTGCTACTTGACAATTGCTACGTTTTCGATTTGCCGAAAAGTGGCAAAGAGAAGCAGCAATAACAACAACAACAGCGACAAGAGTGGCAAAGGCAACAAGGTCTGACATCAGAAGGTGCCGGCACGCCCATTTCGACCGTGTGCTCAGTTCAACGCCCCCGCAGCGAGCGTCGACGTTTACGTGACTTGTTTCATAAACAAACAGCAGGCAAAACTGCACGGAAATTGCCAGCATAGCCGTAGTAGCTGGCGAACGTACAGACAGTAAGCAATGGAACGGACAGACCCAGGACACATTGACAATGGCACACAGCCAGGCACACAGGTGTCCCCATTATCTGTTCGTGTGTGTACACTGCGAGAAAGGCGGGCGCCGAATCGAGTGAGGCGAGTCAAGTGAGTGGAAAAATTAAGAACTACTAAATGTGATAAGGGGGGAGGGAGAGAAAGATGAAGAAATGGGAGAATGGGGGACATAGTGAACGGGTGTAGAGTGTAAGAAATAGGGGAGGGAAGAAGAGAAAAAGAAGAAGAGTAAGGCTAGAGTTTGAAGAAATAATAATATATAAGAATAATAATAATAATAATAATAATAATAATAATAATAATAATAATAATAATAATAATAATAATAATAATAATAATAATAATAATAATAAGAAATAATGATAGAAGGAAAATAGAGATTAGGAGAAAAAGAGAGAGATAGAGTGAGAGAAAGACACAAATAAATTAATAGATAAAGAGTGAATGGCAGCAAGAAAAGCAGAAAGAGAGATATTTATAATAATTTAGAGAATGAGAGGAAAAAATAAATAGAGAGAACGATAAATAGAATGTGAAACAGGAAGACTGATAGAAAAAAAGAATATTACAAGATAAAGAGAGCAAGGGATAAAGAAAACAAGAAAGAGTGAGAAAGAGAGAGAATGAAACAGAAAGAACAAAACAGAGAAAAATGGTTAGGGAAAACTGAGAGAAAGCCAGAGAAAGAGAACGAAAGATAAAGTGAAGGAGAGAAATAGGAGATAGAATGAGAGAAAATTTAAAGCCACAAAAAAAGTAAGAAGAAAAGAAAAATATGAGAGCCAAAGAATGTTAGCAAAGCAGAGAAGAATAATAGAAAGCATAAGAAGAAGAGAATAACAAAATATTTGACCAAGCTCTATATGAGATTTTATATTAAAATACTCGATATAAAGTTAACAATCTGCAGTCTGTGACTCTCTGCGTTTTCTAGTTCATACACATCAATGAATCAAGTCAGAGCTGTCCGAAAATTCGCAATAGACAGTCGATCAAAAGACTACAAAATCAACTTATATAATATACAATAATTAATCGCAATTTTATTTTATTATATTATTATAATAGTTAATACATAATACAAAAAATAATCGCATTATTATTTTATTATATTATTATTATATTATTATAAATAATTTCTCCGTCACCTTTTGCCATTATATTTGACCCCTTTAAGTTTTCTAATTTTCGCTGAGTGTACTCTGTGTGTGCGTGCGTGTCTGTGTGTGGCTGACATTGAGCAAAGCTGCTTGCTCGACAATTTGCACTTTTGCATTCAAGTCGGTAATTGTTTCCGCCCGAACAGTGCAGCTGGGCTCACATGGCAGCGAGTGGGCGCAATTATGACCGCGAGCCCCATTTTAATCATTCAGCAGTCAGCGAGCCCGTCAGCCGTAAGGGCAGCTGCGTCCATTTTTCGGCTCTGTCATCTGTGCTCCGCTCTGCTGTTGTCGTTTAACCAAGTTGTGCAACAATTCAACGTACATTGCTTTCAGCTCTAAATGAGACATGAAAAGACACGAAACTTTTCTCATTACGCTCACACACCGACACAGGCAGAGAGTTTAAGCCACTTATGGACGCCCAAAAACAAAAGTACCAGAGAGATACCATCAAGGAGGAGTGGGTGGAGGAGGAGCAGGAGCAAGTGCAGTCAGCTTGAGGGCAGAGTCAACGATGCGGGCAACTATCTAGAGACAGGTGAGGCTGGCGCTGGCTGGCGCCATGCGAGAAGCCAAGTTTCTGGGTGCAAGCAAATTTTCGCGTCAAGGCAAAACTTTCAATGCATATTCAACATCATTAGGAAAGTCAGGACAAAGTAGCTCGCGCCCTAGCACCGGCCCTCGTCCTCGCCCTGTGCAGAAGAGATGCGCCGGCAGTTGGACAGGCATGTCATTTCGGCTTTTATTCTCTTAAATATAGTGAGACAATGCTTTAAATAAGTTTAACTATCCAAGAAAAAAAAAACACAAAAAACACTACATGATTTCGCAGGCACAGCAGCGACCAGTCGGTGCTGTATCAGAGCCGGGCTCGAGTTCGAATTGGCAATGGATCTTGGATCGCTTCTTGAGCAGTGGTGGCTTCTGTTGCGGTTGCTGCAGCTGTTGTGGCGCTGTCTGTGGCTGCGGCTGTTGCTGCTTCCGGTCGCCCACAGACTCGATGATAGTCGACAGCGGCTGCGCAGCTACCTTCAGCTGCGCACCCGCCTGGGCCTGAGCCTGAGCCTGAGCCTGAGCCAGGACCTGAGCCTTAGCCTGGGCCTGTGCTTGGGCCTGGGCCTGGGCCTGGGCCTGGGCTTGGGCATGGGCCTTGGCTTGAGCCTGAATGCAGCTCTCGCTCCAGATGCCATCATAGCGCGGTCCATACGATATATCCTCTCCAGCGACACTGCTCCAGCGCGTATAGTTGACCACTGGCGGTCGTCGTTTAGCTAAGGCGGTTGAAGGAGGTAAATGAGTGACTCAAGCAAGCGGAGCTACCTACATTCCTCGACTATTTTGGAGGCCAGCAAGCCGTTTCTAATGCCGGGCACAAAGTCGGGTGCCTCCGGATTGAGGCGCTTGTCCAAGATGCGGCTGCCACTGGGCAGGACGCAGGCATCGTCCTCCTCTGAGTGGATACCCTCTGGGTCAGAGCGCTCATCCACCTCGGTGGTTGTCCCTACATCAATACCTTCGCTGTCGTTGCGCATTCTTCCTAAATTCGTATTCCGTGCGGCTCTGCAAAATATATAAAAACAACAATTCTACAATTTAGGCTCACACTGACTCTATGAAAAAAATATATACATATTTATATATAAATACGTGTGTATGTAAGTGTGTCAGGGACGGAGATCCTTGATGGGTTGCTACTTGTTGTTGATGTCACCAGCTGCTCGCACTTCCCTTGTTGATTTTTCGAAAAGCTTTAAGTTCCCCACGTTCGGGAGCTTAGTAAAAAAAATTATTCAATTTCGCTTTACATTTGAGTTACATATTTCTGGACAGCTCCGATTCTGATCACAATCTCAACGCCATATTGAAATTGGGCAACAACAACACTTTTCTATTGTTCTCCCAGCACATTTAGTTCTATGCATACCCTGAATGCATTCAAAATTCGAATTTTGGGTATATTGCTTGGGTGTAAAGGGCAGAAGGAGGCGTGGAATTTATAGATTTTAGAACAGGACGAAAAGTGGAATTGATCTAGCCATGTCTGTCCGTGCGTCTATATCTACGTTTCTCCATGTGAGCTCAGTAATCTCGCATACTATAAAAGATATATTCTTGAAATTTCAAATGTATAATCGAGCATACTATAGGCAATAGAAGCTCATACTTTTTTTTTTGATAGATCATTTCATTTCCTTATAATCGATAAAAATCGATAATTTTATTACTTTTTTTGGCGTAACTTTATTTTTGCAATCCATAAGCGCTTTCCTATGCTTATGCATAAAGATGCATTCATAACAATTCATAAAATGACTCAAATATCAATTCCCCTCACTATTCACGGTATCTCCTAGTCGATCAATCCCTACTAGCGAGCTCCAGCTTGTTTTGTTGTGGCGCATAATGCGGCTACAAATGCCTGCCACTTGCAGGTGCATGGAAATTGCAGAGCGTTGCAAATTATATATTTTATATACATTTTTCGATATCGTGTTCATTGAGTGACTCCGGCCAGCATTGTTTGGAAGCTGCACTAAATAATAACCTTTTGTGAGCTGTTTTTGGTGTTGTTGTCGTATTTTGCGTATTGTTAGGGGAAAAGCAAATAAATATTGTGCAATAAGAAGCGAATAGAGAAAAAAAAAAAGACACACAATGCAGCTGGTTTTTAATGCTATTGTGCTATTTCAAACTGCCACGCCCACCGGTGTAAACAGCAACTATCGCATAGTGCATGTAAAACCGTTGCCCAACACTGAGCGCAAAGAAAAAAAAAAGAAACAAAGCCCTGCAACGGGACTTGCCAAATATTTTGCCGAGCCAAATAAATCCATTTCAATAGCATGGGATGGGAGGGTGGCTGAGAGGCAGAGGGAGTGAGAGAGGTAACCGAAAACCCGCTTCAAATCGATATGAATCGCTGCGAATGCGAGCTGGCACAGTTTGAGTATTAGTGGATTAGAGAGTGCAGCGAACTCACAAAAGCCCCGAGACCCAATGCGAAACCGCACAAACAACAACAGCAACAACAACGAGCAACAAAAACATCGTAAATAAATCAATGTAAACAATCGAAACAGTTGTCGGTAAATTGAAATTTGAAATGCAATGCGGCAGCCTCTGCCTCCGCCTCCGCCTCCACCGCTGCCTCAAATCTTCAACTCCTGCGAGCATAACAGAGACAGCGCTGACAGTTGAAGGCACGAAAGCAACAAGAAGAAGTAGGAGAAGTAGTAGAAAAAAAGACACATTGTAGCGCAGCGCAGAGCATTAAGCGTTAATTGACAAAATGCCTCGACCTAGGCTCAAGTATGCGTTGCACAACACTGGCAGCTGCCAATGCAGCCCAGACCGAGGCTCGGCAAGAAGTCCACCAATAAAAATGAGTCGACAGACTGCGTGTCTGTGCAAAGGGTAGACAGCGTAGACAAGTTGGAGGTTGTACAGTGGGCAGGTTTGGCATTTATGCAGCTAAAAATATCTTAGTAGTTAGATATACAATATGTAATTAATTTATAATCTATTTCCATTACGTGCTTCGCGTCATGTGTTCACGGACAATTCGAGGTCGTGCAGCCTTGCGTGCATCACAAAGAATGCTTTTTATACTTATTCACGAGGTGAAAGGGTATATGGGGTTTGTGGAACGTTCGTTCTGCTGTCCGTCCATCTGTCCGCCTGTCTGTTCGTCCGCCCATCTCGTTGCACGAACGCAAGCCATTTCGCTGCTTTTAAAGCTAGAGAATTGAAATTTTAAATATATACTCGTGGGCATCCCCGTTTAAAAAGTGTTAAAATAGGGAAGTACTATGTCTGGTATGTCAGAAACATTATTAATGAACGTTTTCGATCGTTGAGTATCGGGATATATATTCGCATTCACAAGACAAATTAAAAAAAAAAATATACGCTTGTAAGACACACGGTGAATAGAAAAAACCTTATTAATCTACAGCTACATTCAGAAACTCAAAAATGAACCAATTTTTTTTTACCATTGACCTCCTCAACTCATCCAGTATTTGTATTTGTTTTTTTTTTTTTTTTTTTTTTTTTTTTATTACAGAAAATATCTGCTAAGCTATTTAGGATATAGGATATATAGAATAGAACATATAGGATGAAATTCAAGAGGCCTTAAATTTGTCCTTTTTAATAACATTTCTTTAAATATATTTTGTAATACAAGTAAGTATTATTAATACTTGCCTAAAATTTTAGATTACCCTAAATACTTAAATCTAAATGTTTTCAATCCTATTCGATAGGTTTGTGAAAAAATTTTTAAAATTCATTTAAATTAAAAATTGAATAGAGCAGAAACTTTTCCTCACCTCAAATGACAAATTTTCTTGCATAACGAAATCTAAAAAATTTAAATAAGATTTTTCATTGAAATGATACACCTCATCAAACTTTCAGTTCAGCGTATATAAATATAGCTTTTATTATTTCATTTTGCTTTTCGCTTTACGCCTTAAACTCCCACCAGTTATTTATATTTGCACCTATTTATAGGCAGCTCAACCCACGTCTTTCGTCTATATAATCTACAGCTCATCTCGCATCTCTCTAGAGCTTCAGCTCTTCTCTGTGACCTCTCACGCCCATTGCTGGCGTCTTTCTCGTCAACTCTTTGCCCACAAATTTTTTGGTGTAAAGTCTGAGATTGTCTTAGCTGTGGGTGCGGCGGCATCGTGTGACACGTGTCATGTGGCACTGCACCAACAACTGCTGGACAGGACGAAGAAGAAGTGCCAACGCATGAGAGGCGAGAGTAAAATGAACTGGCAATGAGACAAAAGCGTTGGCAGCGACACAACTCAAACTGGGCCGACTACGGCCTGGACTGTCCCGACTGTCCTGGCGACTTTTCAAGTTTCAGTTAACAACAAGCAAATGAAGAGGGAGACAAAGAGAGAGTGGGGGAGGGAGACAAACTGGTGGCAAGTGGCATGTCCAAATGGCATGTTAACGCTGTCCGGTTGCTGCTGGCTGCCATTTCACACCGCGCAGATTTTATGTACTGTGAAATCTTCAGTGCGCCGCCTCGCGCCACGTTCAAAAAACTTGCGCAATAAAATAAAGTAATTAAAAACCGCAATTTCCAGAAACACAAAACGGCCCAGGAGAATTGGCTAATCTGCAGCGTTTTTATTGAGGAAATACAAGTAGGTAAATGCCAAGCAGGTGACCCCCCGCCACAGAAAGCGAGAGGGAGAGCGAGCGAACACATTTTTATGATGGAATTACAAATTTTAATGTTTGCTTGTTTGTAATTAAATTTGGCTTTTTGTGTTTATAGTGCGCTTTGCTGTTGTTTTATGTGTGACTTTTATGGGCGTGACACGTGAGCTATTTTTATGACATTGAAACGGAAGCAGTCGCCATTGTTGTCCCTTTAAACTTTTTAATCACGCAAATGCGGCCGGCGGCTAGTGAAAAGCGTAATTAAAATAAATTGCCCTCCCCAATTGGCCAGCCACTACAATATGAGCTGGCCATAATGTCAGCTGGCCGTTGTTCAAATTAAATCTAATTGCCATTGATGGCGCGCGCTTTACAACACTGCCACTGCAACTATTCGCAAAGTCAACATTTCGATTGGTGTGAAAGGCAAATAGCTCAGTCAAACACTTGACAACACTGGCCACAAAACTTGAGCACAACACTGAGTGCGACCTAACAGTAAACAGCTCAACTGTCCCAAGTGACTGCAAAACTTTTTCCAACAATAAGTTTCAAATCATCGCCCACTCCCTCTGCTCCTCCCTCTCCCCTCTCCCCACGTTGTCATCCATCAATGAATGAAAAGATTCGAAGCCATTTCCAATGTACACAAAGCATTGACGCGCTCGGCCTGGCTATATGTCAATTTGTTGCGTATACGCCACGCGGGACAGCCAGCGGCTGGCGTCTGGCGTCTGGCGTCTGGTGGCCGCCGAAATGGCAGCCGACGCATTTGCAATTGCCTTTCGGTGCGAGCGCGCCGCAGAACTATGAAATGCACGGCAGTCCACTGCAATTTCCGGCCAAATAGAACGCACTCGTTGTCGTTGCTGGCGTGTTTTTGGTCCACCCCAAAGCGCGGCCCACTGCGAGTGGCCCGAACTTTTCAAATATTCACAGCTCAACAGTGAATGACACACTAGTTTGTTGGTAGTTTAATGAGCTTTAAGCTAGCAGGAAGCTGGAAGCATTAGAATTTAATTTAAAATTGTAAATTAAAATTTTTAATTTAATTTAAATAAAAAATAGACATTCCCTTAATATTATGATGAGAAAAGCCTCATTCATATTATTTTGTTTAATTTAAAAAATTTTATTTAATTTAAAAATTTTTAAATTCAAAGCTGAGTTTTTATGTGCCTTGTTTAGTGCTTAAGAAGGTGAATAAAAGCCTTGCAGAGATTCTAGCTGAGGAAAGAGAGAGATATTTCTCGGTTGATGAGGTTTCATTCTTCTATAAAATTAAAAGTTTTTTTATTTGATTTTAATTTAAGTTCAGCTTTTATGTGCTTCATCCGACACTGATTGAAAGCCTTGAAACAAAGACAACTTCATCTAAAACATATCCGCATTAAATTCCTTCACTTACTTTTACAGCTTTAGAACTCCCTAAGCCATCTATCCACATCTCTAGAGACATTAAATGCTGTATTAAAACTATTTAAATATTTACGGCTTCAAGTGAAATGATTCGACTTGAGTTGGCTCAATTTTCTTGGGGCTCAATCGAGTCTTGTGCTCTGGCGTTCTGCTGCTCTGACACATGTCAATTATGGATATGTATTTTTTATGATGTTTAACGTGCTCAGTTGGCTTTCATTTGACCTGTGGCTGGGCAGGTCGGGTCGGGGTGCTTCGGTAATTTGTCCTTGGCAGCGTTGATAAATCATTTAAAAGTAAGTCATGTCATTTCCGTTTTGTTTGGTCAGAGGAAAGAGAAAGCGAAGCGCGAGCGAAAACAATAAGCAAATGTAAATCAACAGAATGAAAAGGCATTCAAATTGTCAGGCGGGGCGTTAAGGAAAAGCACCGAGATTATTAAATCCCTACATGACAATCGACAGCAGCAGCGAAGGTCCTTCAGCCACAGTGCTGACAGCATTGTCAGCGTTGTCAGCCTCAGTTTTCGCGTTCGCCAGCAGCTCAACTTATTGTCCTGGCTGCCACGACAAGGACACGGCCGGCACAGTCAATAATGCCAAAGTGGCGCCAGTGAAAATTGCCTTCAGCCGACGAGACGAGACGGGACGAGTGACACGAGCGAGACGTGCGACTGTCATATGTGTTCAGGTGCAATTATGATTTCTCTCTTTTTTTTGTTTCCTTCCTTTTTTCACCTTTTAAATTAAAGGCAATTATCCTTATGTACATTTTTCAGCATGCTCTGACAGCTGCCAATTGCTACAGACAATTTTGCTGATGGCTGCCAACAGCCCCAAAGGCTTCCTTTATTAATTTTCTAATTGCTTGGAGAATAAAACTATCTTAATGGTAATTATTAGGCAAGGCTTTTAAAAGGGAATGGAATGAATATGTAAATATATGAACTTTTTAGAAGGAAGCCAGAACAGTTAGGGTTTAAAATAAGAAAAGAAAGGAATGAAGATGAAGCTGTTAGAAGGGTTCAAATGAGTTTTTTTCTTAAAACTTTAATCAAAGCTTTGCATATTCTCTTGTTTTGCTTAATCAAATTTGTGTTTGACGCGAGCAAGCTATTCCGATTTGCTGTCCATTAAAAATATGTCCATAAATTGCAAAAATGCAGCGATGTCGAAATAATAAAAAAATGTAAAAATAATAAACAAAAATTGTATTAAATGTTACATTATATTAAAAAATATTATCTTTTTAATAATTTTAAAATTTGTTAAGGGGTTTTTTATACGTTTTAATCAATATTATTATACCCTGAGCCCATTGAAAATGGGAAATCAGGGTATAATGTTTTTGTTGGATGTATGTAACAGGCAGAAGGAGGCGTGGCAGACCTCATAAAGTATATATATTCTTGATCAGGACGACAAGATAAATCGATTTGGCCCTGTCCGTCTGTCCGTCCGTCCGTCCGTCCGTCTGTCCGTATGTTTGAACGCGCCGATTACAGTCCGCATAAGAGCTAGACACTTGAAATTTTTTTTGTAGGTCCGTGTATAGCACGCGCAGATTGAGTTTGTTTTGAAAAATCGATAACTATCCCCAAATAATTGTTATCGATTAAAAACAAAATCGATAAAATTATATCTCGTCCATCTTTTAAGTTAGAGACACCAAATTTTATATTTAGCTTTATATGTATTTTATGCAATTTTGAATTTTGGTTTATTTTGGATACCGGCCCCAAATTCCCCAAAATTCTATGAAAAACACAGATTCGACGGGTCTCAGGGTATCCCCTAGTCGATCACGCCCGACTAGAGTTTCTTACTTCTTACTTTCAAATAATAACGTGCGCTTCCAATGGGCAAGGTAGCGCTTAACTCTAGCTTTTCTACGACTTAATTTTGCTTTGGCTCAATTCTATTCTCCTGATATTTCTTGCTAGGCTTTCGTTGTAATCTAGTTGAGTCTACATAGCATAAACATTTATTCAAGCATACATGCATTCATATGCACACGTACATGCACACACATATATAGGCAGGCTTAGTTAAAATACACTCAAATTTTGACAGAAATACCAGGCGAGCAGCAGTCAGCAGCAAGAAAACGATTTAAGTGCAAAAGTGACAACACTTTAAAATTATTTGCGCTCACCCTCTTTCTCTCTGCTCATTTCTTCGATGGCCTTGATGCACAGCCGTGAGCTGCTGCACTGATTGGCTGGTGTGTGAGTGCCCTCTCCACCGCCAGCTAGACTCTCGCTGAGTTCGTACTGGGCAGTGCATACGGGCATACACACATGCGCACACGCATTCACACACGCATGCGCACAAACATTCGCACGCATGCTGTGTAGGCTCATGATTACTTCGCAAACTCTCCTACAATAGCAGGCGAGAAGTCAGCAGCAATAAAACGATTTAAATGAAAAAATTACTCTCCATAAAATGCCAAAATTATTTGCGCTCTCACCCTCCTGCTCATTTCTGTTCTTCTTGTTTTTCGGCTAGACTCTCGATGAGTTCTTACTGGGCAGGGCATACGGACATACATTTATACATGCATTTACATTTGTGCATACACACACGCACATACGCACAGTCTTCTTACTGCTCAATTCTGTCGAGTCTCGTTGATAGCATATACATTCATGCATACGTACATAAATATATACATACATACATACATGCTACATACATACATACATGCCTGCATGCACACACACACGTAAATGGTGCAGGCCCAGCAGAAATAGCATCAAAATATAGGAGAAATACCAGGCGAACATAACGCAGCAGCAACAAGACGATTTTGATGAAATTAGGAGTCTACTAAGTCTTTGTTTCTGCTCAGTTTCGGTCGCCCTTGGTTTCAGCTGGACTCTCAGTAAATTCTTGCTCTGAGCGTGCAGAGCATACAGGCGTGCAGCGAACAACCACACATACAGAGGTGCAGCGAACAACCACACACACTGACGGCAGCGAACAACCACACACACAGACTGCAGCGAACAACCACACATACAATTATTTGATGCGGCTTCTTGCTGCTCATTTCTGGTCGCCTGGTATTCCAGCGAGATTTTCTATCAAAATTCGCCCAGTTCGCTCACATCAAAGACGTGCATACACACACATACATATTTGGACACACATACACACACACAACATGTGCATATGCTCTCCAGAATGGTGGCAAAAATTTTCGGCAAAAATTTGACCTTGAGCGCCTTCAGTCGAAAAACTAAAAAATAATTCGCATAATTTGCTTGCTGCTGCTTTCTGTTCGCCTGGTAATTCAGTGCTATTTATACCCTGAGCCCATTGAAAATGGGAAATCAGGGTATAATGTTTTTGTTGGATGTATGTAACAGGCAGAAGGAAATTTTTTTGTAGATCCCTATATACAGCGCGCATATCGAGTTTATTTTTGATTATCGATTAATTCATTCGTTTTTTTGTTATCGAATAAAAACATCGAAATTCAGTTATAAAATTCTATCTTGCCCATCTTTTAAGCTAGAGACACCAAATTTTATATTTAGCTTTATATGTATTTTATGCAATTTCGAATTTTGTTACATTTTGGATACCGGCCCCAAATTTTCCCCAATTGAAGTTCAGTCTCAAATATAGCCAAAATGCGAATGAGTTGGCACTTTTACTAAACTGACAAATATGCCCATGGAATATGTTGATCATATGTCGAAAATTTCATTGAAATCCGTTAAATAGCAAAAAAGTTATTAAACAAAACGTTTGACTACTTTGCAAACTCACGTGGCAGCAGCGCCAAGCGAACGCACTTTTTCTATTCATGAGCGCACACATACAAACGCTCGCATTCTAGTCGATTCGAAGAATCGCAAATTACGTTTGAATTTTTTTGAATTATTAGCTGCTGCTTTAGTTTACATTTGCCACAAATGCTTTAAACTTGAAATTTTTGTATAATTTTACGCTAAATATAAGTGTATTGGAAGACACAGGTGCAACGAGGCTCAGGGTATACCCTAGTCGGTTACGCCCGACTAGAGTTTTCTTACTTGTTTTTAACATGACATTATGTATATATAATAATAATTTTTGTACATAAATATATTTTCTTCTATAAAGTTCAGACTTTATTGTCTTTTTTGCTATGCAATTTATTTTTATATTAAATTTTTTATTACATTATTATAATATATTATATTAAAAGTTTAAATATTTGTGTTATGCGACTTCTAAGTCTATCAAAGCAAGCTTTGACTTTGCTCATTTATTTTTATAATTTATTATTTTCATTTTATATACAAATTTAATTAAGTAAAAGTTTAATTTTTCTCAAACACATTGGCCGTAGTTCAGAGTCTATTTAAGCTTCAACATTTTGCCTAACTGATATCAGTTATAATGGAAACTTTTCTATCAATTCAATGTGAACTTTCCCTTTCCACCTATGAACGAACTGTATTCAAAACTTGCGCTCGATACATTTTGTGCATATAAAAGGATAGTTACTTTAAATGAAATGCTAATAACATTTCTATGCCACAGAATTGAAGTTATTTCTCTGTCTCGCTTTATCTCTCTCCCCATGTCTCTGTCTCATTCTATCTCTCTATTGGCCAACTTTTTGATTTCTTTGAAAGCATCGAGGGAAAGTTCGGTTTGAGTTGGTTCTAAAGAAGTTTTGCATCGATAGAGGCTCGCGTCTCGCAAGCGCTTTTCGCTTTTCACTTTCCACTTTTTACATTTTCCTCGGGCTCAACTTTCAATGTGTTGACTCAAGCGCCGCAATTTAATTTGCCTTCCACTGACTCTGAGTTGCCCGGAGATTTTGGCCAAATTGTTTAAGATTTTTGCCCAAATAGGTATGCAATAAGTTTCTGCGGCTTTCGTACAAAGCCGCAACTTTGCTGCTAACCACATTATTTTATGCATCACAAATTAAATACATTTTGTTTGCTTAAGAAAACATGTTGGATATATATACTCTCAAATATGTCTGCATGCGTGCATGACTCCTCGTCTCTCTCTCACTCTGTCTGTCTCTTTCTGTGTGTGTTTGTCTGTTGGTCTGGTTGGTTGCTTTGATTTTTGGGCAGTAGACCGCATTATTTTGGTTGCAGTCATGTTTTTTGTAAAGGCCAAGTAGCAACTCAGCTCAAGACGTTTGCCAGCAGGCATGCAGCTCGCAGCTTCATCCCATTTGCAGAATTCAATTAATTACACGTCTGAATGCATTCAACAACTGCCTGGCAACAAATTACAGGCCAGCATTCTTGCATTATTAACCATTGTTAATTGACGGATGCTCATGCATATATAGAAATGTACTTAGCCTGAATAACTGTCACATTGTCCACATATTTGCCGCTTCAATTAATCTGGGGCATTTATTTATTACAGATTTTCATAGACTTGGCAGATTTTCCAGAAGCTATGCATAATTACTAACATAATTAAATTTTTATAGCTGGAGAATTTTCAATATGCGAGAGATCATAAAGCTCATTTGATATGACTTGTGTGGGAATGTGCCAGAGAATTTACTCAAATTAAAGGTATTTTTGATATGCGCTAACTTTCTGATTGAAATCAAAGGTTAGAGAGAAATGGAGAGAAGAGAAGAAACAGAGATATGTATATAGGAAGAAGTACATGTGCTCTAGTTGAGACTGCTCGACTAGAAGATACCCTGAACCTTGTCGGGAGCTGAAATTCTAAGTATGATACGTTTCTTTTATGTATATATTACTGACAATATATACATACACACATGTATATACACACTTGGACATGCTTGAAGCAACACGCACTCTGCTTATTGCTCAGTTGTTGCATCGTCTGCGCTTGGACTGCGCTTCCAGGCTTCACAATGCGACCCTATTTAGTAAGCAACTTTTTTTCTAGAAGAATTTCACTAATGCTATTTCTTGGGTATTAATATCGTATATAGATAATTGTATTTGCCAAAGCACAGGTTTTTTTTTATATTTTTATTTATTATTTATTATTTATTATTTATTTTTGTGGTAGAGCAAGGGTGAGGTATCCAAATGGTTGGTTCGACTCAGTTCATCATCCTGTTGAAGAATATTTATGGTCTGTAGACTTTGTCACACATTCCTCTGCCTATAACATATATTTTTACTCAACCAAAATTCGCCTGAATATTTTTAATGGGCTCCGCGTATAATTGTATGCATATTTTTATATACACTCTTTTTACTCGCCATATTCAAGCATATTTAAATATTCGGTCTGGCATTCTTAAAGTCTTATTTACCTTATATTTATGTGTCTCTTATACACATATATGCAATGTTAATATTATGTTAAGCCACACACACGCAGTGGCTTGTCTCAGATGTCTTCTAAACATAATGTTGGGATGTTTAAGGTGGAGACAGTCGCCCAGTGGTTTGCTCATAACAATTCTATTTGCGTGCAACATGCTTGTCAGCTGCAGCGGCATGCGAGTGTGTGTGTGGGTGTGTCTGTGTGTGTGGGTGTGGCACTGTGTGTATAGTAATGTTTGCTTAGGCTACGCAATGGCTGGCTTAAGCCGGCCCCTCACACCTGGCTGCCGTGTCACCGCACATGGCTGGTTAGCAAAATTTCTGATTGTATTTGACTCAATCAGAGCTGGACATAAGTACAGCCCACAAACATGCACACCCACCACACACACACACACACATAGTTGCCTTTGTAATTAGCTCATTTATGTTGATTTGCTTTGACAAGGCACCTTAAAATATATACATAAATTGCTTCAATTAATTTGGCCTATTCATTATGCTCGGTGCTCGTAACGACCGACCACATATCAAGCCGCACAAACCGAAAACCAAAGCAATTCATAAATTTGTGGCAAAATGTTATCGACCATTTTCCAAATGCTGCGGTCAGTCCGTTAAGTGCAGTTGACTCTGCAGTGCAGCACTAAAATGACATTTGATCAATTTTCGGGGCAGCCCATAATTAAAAGCCATTGAGCAGAGACCTCCAATGGAGCAGCACTCCAGCACACGAAATGCTCAAAACCAATTATTACACAACTCAGCAAAAGATGTCTTTAACTTGGAATTATTTAAGTTAAATTTGAAGAAATTTTAGAGAAATATTTTATGTGCTAATTAGAGATCTAGACTAAAAATTTCTTTTATAAAATTCTTAAAATTTTTGCAGCTGTGTTCATAGAAATAATAAAGCAAATCAGTACAAAATGTTCATAATAATAGCAGCTCGATGTAAAGTGTTTAAGTTTATCTTATATTATTTAATTTTGTTGTATTAAGCATTAGAATTATATTATAGACAAATCAAAAAATAATAGAATATTATTCTATAATCATAATAATAGTGGTGCTACGTAAAATGCTCAAATTTATTTTATAAAATTTAATTTTTTATATTATTTAGCATTGGAAAGAGTATTTCCTAGTCCATCACTTCCATTCCTTTTCCACAATTTAATCATATAAAATTCATTGCAAATGATACCCTTTTTAACTGTGAATTTGTTGCGTTCTATTTTTTGCGCCGAGTTCAGCCCCCGCCCCTTGCCGCCTACCCACTAGTAACTTGACCTTTCAATGTCGAGAGATCCATTCAGCGTCAGATTTGATTAACATTGAAAGGCTTTCAATTAAGAGCGCAAATTGGCAGTGCAGATGAGCAGCTTTTATGTAGCTCGATTGATTGACGTCTTTTGTTGACCATTTGCAGCGGAGCTTACAAAGCGTCTAACATGGCGTATGCTTAATGCAGCGAGCAGAGCGAGAGACCAGAGAGTGATGCAGCTCTATTCAAATCAAAAAGCAATTTGAGTGCGAAGCAAAAGAGGAGGATAGACAAAGAGAGAGATAGTATGAGAGAGAGAGAGAGAGAGGGGGAGGCGGGCGATGCAGGGCTGTGTGTTTAATAATCTTATAATTGCAAACTATGAAGCTTAAGCTGCGCAAATTGAGTCTCGAGCCGGATTGTTGAAGCAGCTGCATATGTTTGTTTGCCCGGGCACTTGCCGCACCCGAAAACGGCATGGCAACCGGAGTCTCTGGTGTCTTGTGCAATAAATAGAAAATACTTAAATTGCAATTGCAAGGAGAGCAGAGCCCGGCGCATACGCCATGTGTGGCTCAGGCGCTGCTATCGCCACGCTCTCGGTGTCGTCGCTGCCTGCTTAAAACAATTAGAAATGCAACATTGTTTTAATCTCTTTCGCATTCAACGCAAATTGCTCGGCATTACGGCGCTGCCGAACCGCACTTAGCTCTAGCTAAGGCAGCAGCAACTATTATGGCTTAAACGCCTCGGTTGCATTTGTGGGCTGCTCGCCTCAGTACCTCAATAACGAGTGCAATAATTCGAATTTGAGCACACGCTCCTCCTCCAGCCACGCGCTACTCATTAATTTTTGATGCCCAAATGTTGTCTAGCGCAAGCAATTCTTTTTCCCTTTCAATTGTTTGACTAGTTCCACTTGGAGTTGGCTTATTAGCGACTAGTTGGTAGAAATATTGAATGTTTTGAGAATTATTTTGACTAGCCATTGAGCTGAGACATGGCTCATATAAATAATTATAAAGAATTGCTTTGAGTTGAGTTATAAGGGGATAAGATTGGCTTTTTCGATCGAAATTAAGTCATTTCAGTCAAGTCATCGAAATGAAGTCATTTCACATATTTTGTAACTAATAAAAATTTCCAAAAATAAATGTATATACAATTAAATAAATAAAAAAAAATTTAATTCTCATTTTAGCACATTTAATTTAGCTTTAACTTCTTAAGTAAAAACTTTAATATTAAAAAAAAAAATTAATAAAAAATATATAAATAAAAATGTTCTCTGTTTTCCATGTTTATAACTTGCTAATGCGACTTTCAAGTAGCACAGCGTTTGCCATTTCCAAATAATTAGTGAAATTAAATCATTTCACACTTAAGTCAAATGAATTTATGCATAAGTATATATTCATACACACATACATTAACATACACTCGCTGCCATATGCAAAGAGGGTAGCAGAAATACTGCAAGCTTTGAATAGCTCACACTGTATATTATGCTGTGTGTATTACCATACTCAGAGAGTGATGAAAACAAGTATATTAGCTAATGTAATAGAAATTTTTGAAAAGTATATACAGATGTGTTCATAAAAAAAGTAGTATAACTTAGTAATAAATGCTGTTCAGAAAAATAGTAGTGCGACTGAGAACTGAATTTTGTTCATAAATATAATAGTGACGTATTTTGAAAGCAATTTGAAATGAATAGTAAGATTTACATATTAAATAAGTAATTCTCTTTTGCATTTCAGTCATTCAATAAAAAATTTAAAAAAAATTAGTTGTTCATAAAAATAGTAGTGCTTACTGAAAAGGCTACCACAACAAAAAGTTGTTCACAAAAATAATAGTGAGTAGTAAAAAATGAAAAAAATTATATAAATATCCTTTATATTATATATATATCCTTTATATTGTTTCATCTAAGGGATTTTACAAGTAGGGGTAGCTGGGAATGATGTATATCGTTTTTATACATCATTCCCAGCTATCCCTACTTTCCCTACACACCCTCTACTAAACAGTATCACGTGGTCAGTCATGACCAACCGCAATATATTCGTATTTGCTTAGTTGTATGAAAGTTGTTTTTCATACACCGCATGCACATAAACTTTAAAAATAAGCGCTGGCTCGACGCTGGCGGCGGTGGAAAGGGGGGCGTGGCTGTGAGGAGCAGAGAACAGCGAGCAGCGAGCGCCGAAATAAAAACACACAAATATTTAAATGTATAATGAGCAGCTGAAAGCTTTTTAATGGCTTTTTAATTAGACGAACGGCTGACTATGCGCGAGTGTGTGTGTAGGTGTGTAGGTGTGTAGGTGTGTGTGTGGGTGTATGGAAAATTTGCAATTGCCAAGGTAGCCTAATTATGCACAAGGCGAGACTTTGTTATTACAGGCCAGCATCGCACCAGTATTTAAATAAGCCAAAGTGGCTGACCCGCTGCTGATAGCAACAAATCTGATATATCAGCAACAGCTGGCAAATCAAGGCCGCGACAGCTGCGACAAATGAGAAGGGAGATTCAGCATAAATTGCATTTAAGCAGCGCGCAAAAGTATGCTACATTTTCGCTCTCACGACTTTTTTAGTCAAAGAGCAGACGTGCATTGTAAAAGTCTTTATGTGCTAGCAAATTCCTAAGTGTTTTTAATCTGAGAGTAATGTAGATGCCCTCGAACTGATAACAACGAGCAGCTAACAGCAAACAGCAACAGTAAATGGCAGTCTGCATGAGCTGCAATTGAGCAGCGCGCAAAAGCATGCTACGTTTTTTTAATGAATTGCCTTCGTTACCTTTTATGAGCTGTGTAGATTGTATATAGTCAATAACAATCTGAAAATAGTTGAAAATGACAGTGAATTGATGACTGAAGTGTGAGACCTGAAATAGGTTGACAGGCAGACTGCATAACTTCCATGTATGGAACTATCTTTAAACACCAATGTCAGAATATACAAGAGCTTGCTAGCTCCTGGCTTCTCCAGGTGTTTTAAATGGCAGCTAAGAAATCATCAGAGCACATTACATGTTCTTTAAGCAAAAAGTCGATCTGCCTCTGATCCATGGTAACCAGGGATATAGAGTGAGATCTCAAGGTAACAACAATTGGAAATTTTTTTTTTTTGAGTGAAGCAGCCTAGCTGGACTTAGAAGTACTTCAGCACAGAAGCCCAGCTCTCTACCTAATTGCAGGCTCAGAAGACATCATACTCAAGATCTACCCGAATGAGACTAAATCAAAAAAATAATCAAATAAATAAATCAAAATAAATTAAATTAAATATCCCTTTGAAACTGCTCTGCAATTACACTCTTTATCTCCTTGCCCTTCCTCCCATTTAATTCCCCCCACAGCCCTAAGAAAGTATATTAAATATTTTTGGCTAAAATTCAGTTGATTCAAAGGCAGCAGAACACTAAACTATAAATAATAAATATAATAAAATATTTTCAATTGACATCGGATGCCATAGAAAAAGCGCTCTAGTTTTTTCGCATAGCTCGTCTGCATTGCTTAAATATTAAATTACGAATATGTAAGTTGATTCTGGCACAAGACTAATCTAGCTAAATCATTAAATTCCCTTTTTCATTTCGACTGTCATCGGGCGAGCAAATTTATTTGCATATTTACGGTTTTGCGTTGCTTTCGCAAATCAAATTTGACAAAAATTTAATTAAATAATGCACTTACAACAATTTTAATAAGCCATATAAATAAATTTAAATAATTTTCACAGCCATCATACGTTTGCAAATAGAGCCAGGCGGCAGCTAGTCAAATGGCTGACGTTTCGCCGAGCTCTGGGTGTGTGTGTGTGGGTGTATCAATATATGTTTGTGTGTGTGGGTGTGTGTGTGTGTAACAAATTTAATTTTGTCAAAACCGCAAATTGACAAATATTTTAGTTTGCATAACACACACACACGTATATATATATAGTCACCCACACACACACCCACACACACAGCGTTGGCAACAGTTAACGTCTATTTTAATTGATTTGCGCTAAATTTATTGATTTCATTTTGTCAACAGTTGTTGCCAGCACCGCAGAGACGCATTATCCAAGTTGGTAACCCAACTTTAACTCATTATTGGGTTCTTTATGATGCTCTCGCTCTCCCTCTCTCCCGCTATTCCACTCTCTCTCACCCACCCTCCCCTCCCCCTCTCTCCCTGTCACCCCTCTGTATTTGCATTCGCTCTGCTAATTTACATGTGCGACTTTCGTTAAGTGCCGCCGGCTGCTCGCTGTTTACCATTTGGCCACGTTGGCAAATTTATTAACCAAGCGCACTGCATTTGGCTTAAAGCCTACAGCTAATGGTCCCTGTTTTTTTCTCCCCTATTCCAGTTATTTACGCAAATTACTTGCGCTTATTTATGGACTCTGCGCAATAATTTTGTGGTTTAGTTTCATACATTGGCAAATGGCTAACGAATATTAGGAGAATATTTTAATTGCATGGAGAGCTAATTATACTTAATTCGAGTTGAATTAGGTGAAAAAAACAGTGGAAAAAATTATAAAAAAATGTTAAATAATATTAAGGAAACTATAGCAAAAAATGTAGTAATAAATATATATAGATTACAAAATTTAAAGAAAATCTAATCTAACGTTAGAATTATGGGAACAACTTTTGCCTATTAAATGTAAATTTTAAGGCAAAAGTTGCTCCTATACTTGACCATAACCACTTTTATATACCTCTTCTATAATATATAACACCTTCAAAATTCAAGTCATGCATCGCTACGAAGATGAACTGGAGCTGATTGCTTTGCTAGGAACTCTTTGCTTGTCAAGGATCTAATGATTCACACATTGGGCGACAGAGGACGAAGATGAAACCTTATTCACTTAAAGATCTATGGATCTTTGAACTCTTCAGGTTACACAGCGATAGATATGCTCTCAGGCAACAGCCCAACCAAGCTAATTCGCATCTCAGCTACTCACACACAATTGCAATTGTCCCATTGGCATACCAGCCTACTGAGCGAAATTAAGGAATTCTTTCCAGCTCCATATTAACGTAGTCCTGAGATAATGTTTGCAAAGACGTCAACTTTATGATCTGAGTCTCCATTCGATATGAGTGTTGGAGCTCCGCAGGCTAGCGTCATAGGTCTACTCCACCCAATATGCGGATCCTAACGAGCACCAGGAATGCTCTTCCTACCACATATGCAGACCATAGTGCGCTGTGCTCTACAGTTTCAAAGGCTGATCTAGAGCATCAGGTGAAATTCAGGCATATCCTAACACATTGACTCTTAAAAAAAAACTTTCTTAAGTACATAAATAAACTGCTTACTCCTGCTATGAAATCTTAAAAGAAAAAAGCAAAATAAAGCAAGCCATCGTAAAAATTAACATAATAAAAAAATAATAAAAAAAAAGCAAAAAAAAAAAAAAACTTTAAACCTAGCTCGCTGCTCCACTAACTCTGTGAAATGTAATAAAAGTCAAATATTTTTCTTAATAAAGTTTATAGATTTTAATGCAATTTGTGAAGAAAATATTTAAGGAATTAATATCGTGTTTCTCCTTAATAAAATCAAATTTAAGGACAACGAGTTGAGCTGCCTTCTCTCTTCTATATGCAGGCCAATAATTCGTCAAGGGAATCTTTAGGGACAAAGTCAAGTTGAATGCAGATTAGCTCCAGTTAAATGAAGCGATTGGCGAGTGGATGTGTGAGCTGTTTAAATTTAAGCAATTAAACTGACCCATTCATGAGCACAAAAGACACTCGACGATGGAGACTGCTTTTGTTTTCATCAATTTCGCTTTGCTGTCTGCCGGTTGCCCGTGGGGCTTCTTGGCTGTTGCTGTTGCTGTTGTTGTTGATTTTATATATTCAAATTAGTTCGTTTTGCACGAGTGCCACTCGAATAAAAGCTACGACAACTACTACTGTTATATTTTTCAACAGCGTCCGACTAAACCAGGAGACGAACTGCCTGAGCGACTGAGTGACTGACTGAGCGGCTGAGCGGCTGAGCGACTGAGCGACTGGGTTGACTGCTTGACGGAATGTTTGCCTGTGAGTGGGCTCATTCAGCAGTGCTATCAAGTTGCCTGTGAAGTGCTTATCCTCAAATCAGTGACACTTGAATGTGCAGCACAAGTGACTGACCAAGTGGCAGCAGTGGAGAAGAGGTGGAGAGTTCAGACGGTTTCCCAGTGACAAAAGTGCGAAGCTCGCCTTCATTTATTTACTTTGCCGCCCGCCCCCTGCCTCCTGCCTCTTGCCATTTGCCATTTGCCAACTGGCCAACAGTGGCTGGCTGCCTGGCTGGGAAGTGTTGTGAAGTGTTGTTTGCGGCCCTGATTGAGTAGCTAAATAAAGTTGAACAAACGCCCCTTTGTTGCCTTTGCCTTTGCCATTGCCTTCGCCGTTGCCGTGGTGAGCGATTTATGGAACTACGTGTGAGCTCTGATGACGACGATGTTGTTGACGATGCCACTACTAATAGACTTAAGCGTATCAATTCTATACCCAAACCAAAGTATTCAAGTCTCGCCCCTGAATGTCTGCAAAAAAAAAAAAGAAAAGAGAAGCAAACTTTACTCAACACGAAGACGAAGAGGCAAAAGGTCTGCGAAATGAAATTAATCCAGTGAACTGCAACCGACTGTCAACTCGGCCATGGGCCGTACGCAACTTAATTATTAATAGAATTTTCCTTCGGAATTCCTAAGCTGACAGAGCGAAGAGCCAACTAAAATATTTCAAAAGCCGCGTCTGACATTCTGAAAGGTAGCACAAACGGCTGACAACTGGATATTTGATATATATATATATCTAATTACGTTTTCATGGCGAATCTTTAAAATTATTTGATAATAACTTCATAGAGAAACTTATAAGAAATTTAAGCTTGAGTGAAGGCAAATGTTTCAGTATTCGTGTTAAATTTATATTTCAGCTGGAATACTTAAGTTTTTTATAGAATTATTTGAAATTATAATATATATCTATAACAAAGCAAATACTTTTAATTATAAGATTAAATGTAAAGACTAAAAATGAGTAGAATGAAAAGTTGAAGCTGGAAAAGGGCAAATTATTGTATTATTTAAATATAGAATATTATAAAAAATAGATAATAAAACAGATAAGAAAAAAAATAGTATAAAATATGTCTAATTACCTTAGAAAATAAAAGAAAATGTAGCTCAATTTATTTTCAAATATAAGTTAAGTTTACGATGTCTATTTACAGGCCAACAAGTCGCTTATCCAAAAAGTGCTGGCTTCGCGCCTCGTTCATGGTGTCACTTGACGGCTATTTACACCACGAAGCTTGACAGCTTGATAGTGGCTTGCAGCACGTAATCAGAATATAGAAGAGCAACATAGCTGCTGACCTCCTCTTCGCTATCCAGGTATATGGAATTACAGCTAAGACGCATCTGGACAAATTGCATACTCTGCAGGCAAAAGCGCGTAGGAGGAGCACTGAGCGTGATCTTAATTTGAGAAAAATTGGAGATAATGAAATTCTTTTTTTATAAGTACAGTGTGCTCGAAAAAGTAAGCATAATTCAATCATAACAAAATACAAAAAAAAAAAATTTATTTTAGATAAGTTGTGTGTTTAAAAAAACACTTTTAATTTTTATTTAGACTTAAATTTTTATACGAAAAATAAGGAATAAATATATGTAAATCATAAAATATAATAAAATCATATTTATTTTTATTTTACAAATATTTTAATCTAAATTGTTTTTTATTTTTCCTATATTTATTAATACCAAAATATATAAATTCATTTTTATAAATTCTAAAGAACATCTTGAAGCACTCCAAAGACCATCAATAAATTCCCATACAGCCAGGTCTAATGTGCACTGTGTTGCAATTTGCTGTTGTTAGGTGTCCCCGGCTGAGCAATTTTAAAGTAAGGTCAGTTTTAACGCTGGACAAATTGAGTTCAAATTTGTGTGGAGTTAATGCAATGTCTGGACAACAATGGAAATGCATTGCGCGGCATTTTTAAGCCGTTTTCTGATGCATTCAACTGCCGCATTTGCGCGGCGATGGTGCAGGGCGGGGCGGGGCGGTCCGGCTGGGGCGTCTGTAAGCCAAGCGAAACTTATTTATAGTTGGTCGAGCGACGCAATTTATCGTCATTAGCGTGAACCGCAGCGAAAATTTCACTTGAAAATTTCACGAGCTGAAAATGAAATGCCTGCGGCCATTCGCTGTGGTCCTGCCGCTGCTCGGCGCCTTTGCTAATGATGAGAACAACAAGGACTAGGAGCCGAGCCGAACAACGACAACGACAACGGCAGCGACAACGACTACGGCGACAACGGTAATGATGATTACTGACGGTTTTAAATCATGCGCTAATTATTGCAATTGTTGCCCGCGGCTGGGCAGTTGGTCGGCTCGTTGATGATGCCTGAATAATTGATGAGGGGCAGACGGCGACGACAACGTCGACGCGGACAATGTCGCGGCTCGGTAATCAAATTGCAAAAGAGTTGACTTGCTATGCAAACCATTTGCCAGTCGCCTCTTTGCTTTGTGACAGCCAAAAAACATAAAACAAAAACAAAAACTAGTGAAGCCGCTGAGCAATCAACCTAATTTATTATGTACCTAGTCTCTGCCTCTCTCCCTGTCTCTCTTTGGCCGCAACTAGTTTCGATTTGGCATAATTGCAATCGGAGTTGCAGCGGCATTTCCACCTGCTTGCCACAATTGTTGCGGCTCAGTTGGATTGCACTCGGCGCCCCCAGTCGATTGTAAATGACAATTAGTAATATTTTGTGTGGCAATTGGCAGCAGTTGCAACCGCAATATTGTTGCATGCGGCGTATGCGTGATATTTGAGCATCTATTATAACAGTTGATTTATGTGCAATGGCAAGGAATTAAATACGTGAAATATGAAGCAAATAATAATAGAATAAAATGAGATCATAAATAAATAAAATGCATTAAAGTTTTCACTTTGGCTAACTGAAATATTTTACTACAATTAAGTGAAATCGAATGTCAATAAACTGAAGTTAAGTTTTCTCTTTAGATAACTTAAATATAGAATATAAATAACTTGAATATTTTACTTCAAAAATTAGGAATAAATTTAATTCAAGTTTTCTCTTAAGCTTATTTAAATCTTTTACTAAAATAAAAAAAAACTAAATTTTATTTAAGATCTATTTGTGGCTAACTAAAATATTTTACTAGGGGAAAAATATATAACTTAAATATTTTACTACAACTAAAAAAAAAAAAAAAGAAAAATTAAATTTAAGTTTTCTTTTTGACTACTTTAAATTTTTCAATAGAATGAAATAATATAAATTTAATTTTTTTTTCTTTAAATAATATTTATAATATAAAAAAAGTATAATAGTTTTTGTAAAGGTTTTTCGTTATTTAAATTAAATATTTTAGTAAAATAAAAAATATATATTTAATTTAAGTTGTCTCTTTCCATAACACAATAATAATTTTACTACAATATAATAAAATAAACAATAAATAATCTTCATATTCATATTCATATGCCTAAAAATTTTAATAAGAAAAAAAAATATTTTTTCAGTTTTATCTTTGGCTAACTTAAAAATTATAACACAATAAATGATGAATAAATGTCATTTAAGTTTCTTCTTTGGTTCATCAAATATTTTAAGAGAATAAATAAATTATAAATAAATTTCATTTAAGTTTTCGCTTTAGTTAGCTCGAATATTTTGGCTGTGCTCAGCTCACCAATCATATACGCTGCCTCAGGTAATGAGACACGGCTTGACGCTTTATGCCCACACACACACACACACACATGCACACAGAGAGAGAGAGAGAGAGATGGAGTGATAGAGGAAGACAAACAACTCATTTCGCTCAGTGAACTCAACAATAAGCATAAAAACATTCATCACTGATTCGCTACGTGAGCTGCTTGGCCAATTATTAGAGAGCCAAGGTGCAGATGCAGGCAATGATGACGTTGCCGCTGCCACTGATGATGATGATGATAATGATGATGATGATGATGATGATGATGATGTGGAGCATGATGAATATATGAGTGGCGCTGATTGAATATCAACGCCACACAAAAGGGAGGCCAATGCTCACAGTTAACACTTTCTAGACTCGTTTCCGTCTGTTTTCTGCATGTAATACAATATTTGCCATGTGTCAGCTCGCCCTCGCTCTCTTTCGCCCACTCTCTCCCTCTCTGTCTCTTTCTCTGTATGTGTGTAGCATATTTTGTGCGCTAGTCAACTGTCAGATTTAGCGTTGTGCCAGCATAAAATGTTAAAATAATGCCAGAGTCATAGACAGGCTGTCTTTATTTTGGGGCAGCAGCAGCAGCAGAAGCAGCAGCGCCCGCATCAACATTTGCTGCATGGGCCTTGGGGCCCGCCTGCCGCATGCCGCATGCCGCCTGCCACATGCCGCATGCTCATCATCTCGGCAGCTGAAGACCCAGTTCTGGCTCTGGCCGCCAATCCCTGGCTACCAGCAACATTATCAGCCATTTGTCGCATACAATCTGTTTGCCTTCTTTTTCCTTCGTTTTCTTTTCTTTCCACATTTTTTTCTTATTTTTTTTATTATTTTCTCTGTCTCTTTTGGTTTTGCTACTTCCGGTGACAGCGTAATATTGTAATATGCTTATGTCTCTGTCTGTTTGCCTGTCTGCAGATATGGCCACGAGCATTGGGCATGGGAATAGTAGCTGTAGTCGATGTCTATCTGGCTGGGCCGGGCTGTGCCGGGCTGTGCTGGGCCGGGCTGGGCTTGTAAGCAAATTTGCTTTGTCAGCAGTTGAAAGTTTTCAGCATGTTATTTATTATTGCGTTGGGTCGGCCATGCGTGTGGGCGGGCTCGTGGGTGGGCGTATTGTTTTGCTACTTTTTCTATTTTTTTTATTTTTTTTTGTATTTTAGGAAATCAATCAAATAGCTCTGCCCTGTGGGTGTACAACTTGATTAAATTAAAAGGCAGCCAATGTATCTCACACACACACACATGTGCGTAGACATTGGCATTACAGTTTGAAGACATGCAGCTGAAATGCATTTCGTGTTGCCTGCCTGTTTCATGTCTACAACAACAACAACAACACGACGACGACAAGCGACAGTTAAAGCACTTCATATTGTATGTATCTCCATTTCCATTGCCATTTCCATTGCCATTTCCACTGCCAAGTTTCCATTCAGCCAAGCTACGTGCTAAGAATTTTAATTAACAGATAAATCAATAAGAAATATGGACAACGCCTGTCAGTGTGTGTGTGTGTGTGTGTGAGTAAGTGTATTGCTCGCCAACTAAATAAACTTCTTGTGAGGGAGCTCCCTCTCCCTCTCTCTCTCGCTCTCTCTCTCTCTCTGGAGAGCAGCCGCCGTTAAAGAAAAGCGCAAGTGCTGGAGCGAAATTAGAGAAAAAGACAGTTAAAATTGCAACTGCAGCAGCCACTGCCAGGCAACGTCTTAGCCACGGCCCTCGCCTGCGGACCCAACTTCGAGTCCCCACGGCCAACGGCGAATGAGCTGCAATTAAACAAAGGAATTTCTGTAAGTTTTATAAACAATTTTTAAAAATTTATAGAAAGTAATATACAAAATGTCATAAAATTTATAGAAATTCTTTTGGAGCAAGCATAGGAAATTTCTAAAAGTTTTATAAACATCTTTTAAGAATTTTTTTAAGGCATATAATAAAAAGTTTATTAAAACTAAGAGAAATTTTTGCAGTTTAAGCAAAGAAATTTTTTTTAGTATATAAATTTTTATTTTCGATATATAAAAACTCGTAAAAAAAACTGGTAAAAAACGCATGGAATATTTTTTAAGTTGAACAAATCAGTTTATAGTAGTTTCATTAATATTTATTAAGACGTTATTTAAGCTAATAATTTAAAAATATATAAAATTTTTTCAGCATAGTTAAAAAATTAAATTTTAGCTTATTAATATTTTTTAAACTTATTAAAACTTGTAATAAATATTTATTATTTTATATATAATTTATTATTTATTATTTATAATTTTATATATAACATCTATAAATATCTATATATACATATATTTTTTTTTTTTTGGTATATATATTTTTTTAAATCTATCTATTTATAATTTCTTTCTAACTCCTACCAATTTTTCTTTTTAAACTATATTTTCTTCTGCTTCTCCTTTCCTTGCCCATGGTTGCATTTAGTCAGCGCTCACTGTAGTCAGCTTAATGGCAAATGCAGCAATAAATAGAATTAGAGTCAAGTGCTTGATAGCTTGCTAAATGCGCCGCTTTTCTACTTTAGCACTGCCTGCAATTTTTCAACGCCCGCTCTCAATGCTGGCTCACATGGGTGAGGTGGAGTATATTAGGCCAGAAGCAATAAAAACTTAAAAAAATAGAGAGCACAGATAAGCTTGTGTACTTAAAAATAATTAAATATAATAGAAGTGCAATTATGCATATAATTGAATTGTATTGCACGTATATTCGCATGCCTGATACTCGCCCAAAAATCAAAGCTGTCGAGTAATGAAAAATGTTATAGCTGAATTTCGAAAGAAGTTGTCTATGGCTCCTAAGCAATTCAATCTCTCGTTCACTATACAAAATGGGTATATTGGCTTTGTGGATTGTGCATCATAAAATAAAAGAAATCTCACTATATCTTAACATTTGTTGGCCTTAAGTCTGAATCTCGAACATGCATTAGCTAGTCGAACAGAACCTACCTTTCTAAAAAATGTAATTCCGCGCAAGTGCACAAAATTTATTATTTTAAAGTTACATTAAATTTCTAAAAAAAAAAAATAGATGGTGAGGAAGGCGAAGCGGAAGACAGTTGTTGCCAGGCGGCAGTTTAATGACGGAACGTGCTGCAGCTGCCCTCAGAGGGAGAGCGAGAGATACCTGCAGGCATCACAATCTAATGTGCTACAATAAAATACAAACAGACGCAGACACACCTCCACATACACACACCGACTCACACACTCGCACACACACGCGTGTGTCTGCCCCGAAGCAACAATTTCTTGACTCGCATCGCGGTGGACGGGGCGAAAAGTTTAATTTGAATATAATAGAAAAACTTTGCAGTGCAAATAGCCAAAAGCCAAAAAGCGGGCAATAACAATGTGCCCATCCGGCTGGCCGAAAAGCCAGCGAAAAGCCAAAAATTCACGCAGCCAAAAATAGTTTTTGGAAATACAAAATAAAGCAGCAAAAAGGCCAAAGCGAGGCGAGCCGAAGCGAGCGAACGTGCGATCCACATATATGTATATAAAATGTTTTATGGCATTTGTGATTGTTGTGTCATTAAGTTGAAATTGTTTAGGTAGCCAGGCACCACACACACACACATGCACACACACACTCGTATAACACGTGGGCGTGTTGAATGCTGCCAATTTCATTTCTAGCATTCGCTAGGCGAGAGGCAAAAGTTGTAATCGAAAAAGCTGACCACGGCGACTGCTGCGCTTTTTTGTTGGCTTGTTTTTTTTATAATTATTTTGTCGCAATTTTATTTATGGGTCGCGCCCCCTGCAGCCAACTTTGCTCATATATTTATTTGCGTTCAATAATTTGTGGTGCGGCGCGTCCCTTTATGGCCATGAAAAGGACCAACAGCACACGCATTTGCCAGTGCACACAGGCCCTGGGCCTTGGGCTCCGAGACCAGCAGCAGCACCAGCACCAGCAGCTTACCTTACCTGTCGAGCTGCGCGTTCATTCATATTTCCCCCAGGACAATTGTGTGTGTGTGTGTGTGCTTGTATCTGAGAAAACGACTCTCAAGTTTTGCGCAACGCTTTGTTGGCGATTTGCCCTCGCTAAATGGGGTGTTATTGCATTTTAAGCTTGTCTGTGATACGTCGACTAATGGCCACTCAACATATTTTTCTCACGTCTAACAAATATTTTCGCAGTATCGGAATATTGTAAGAATTTGTAAGGATTTTCTCTATCAAAGACTTTGCCGCTAAGAGCTGAAAGTTGTCAGAGAAAAAATAACAATAATAGAGTTTCTTTAGCAAAGATATTCAGTTTCTTAATATTTAACAGCTTTATTATTTCTTATATAAAATATATATTAAATATTATATATATAAGACTCGCACTTACTCAGAGATTTTTTATTGTTAGACACTAAAATTTTCTTTCACAAAGATAATTTTTACATATTTTTCAATGTTTTTATAACAAAATTCCAAACAATTTTTTAATACATTTTCTATTTTTAAATTAATGATAAATATATATTTTTAATGTTAATGATAAATATATATTTTTATTAGAAGATTTTTATTTACTCTTATGTTCTTTTCCCATTCAAATCTTAAATTATTCCTTTTAAAATAATTTTATTTTTATATAAGAGCTTACAGAAATTTCGAGTCCATAAATTATATAACATAAAATGTTCATGTATATATATTTTTAAAAAATGTTTATAATGTTGATAAAAAAGTCAATAAACATTAAGAATTTATTCCATTTTTGTTGCAACAATTTATATATATTTCTGATATATTTTTATTTTAACAAGCTGATTTTATTCGCCATTTTTTTATTTACTTTTTTTCGAATGCCACTAAAATCTAAAAATCATAATAGATTTATAAATATTTGAACAAATATTATCTAAATTCCCATACATTCCTTTTCCATTCTAACCTTTCTCACCTTTACAGTGTAATTCCATTTCGGCTTCGCTTACATTTGAAATTTGTTTTTTTTTTCGTGGTTCTTTCGTAGCTACTCCCGTTGTCGTTTCGCTCGCGTTTTTTCTTTCACTTGGCTTTCGTTGCTTATTAAATATTCAAAAGCGACTTCAGTTGCCTGCCAACAACCACAGCAGCGGCAGCAGCAGCAGCCCAAAATCCCCTAACCGCAATGCAACAAGCAAAAAATTAGTTTAAGCCGAGATTTCTATAGCCAGCGCTCAGGTGGTGCGGCTGTCGATTTGTTGGCCAATTGGCGGTGCGCCTCAAATTTCATCATTCCATTTTTGTGGCTCGCGGCAAGCCACAAATTTTTCTAGCTACTTCTTCATGAAATTCCTTTTCAATTTTCGCCTAGCGTGAGATTTGCTTCTTCCTCTTCGCCTTGCTTTCTTCTTTTTTTGTTTCTATATTGTTTACGTGGCGTATGCGCGTTATATTTGCATACATTTGTGTGCATGTGGGGGTGCCTTTGTTGTAATTTCGCATACGCCGCGCTTTGTTTTCGACTCTGCTGACACAGTTGCGCGAATCAATTTGCCCAGCGCATTTGCATAATAAGCGCGCAGAGGCTCAGCCGGCAGTTGCCAGTTGCCAGTTGGCAGTTTGTTTGTCACTCAGCCTGTCACTTGATCAATATGTGCATAGCGTGCTTCATATAAAATGTCACCCACATTCAAAGCAACTGTCTACCTCCCTCTCTCTCCCTCTCTCTTTCTATTACTTTGTTTTCTTGTGCTAAATTTGTGTCACACAAATGTTGCGGCTGGGTCAAGAGGCTGCTCAAACTATGGCAAATTGCAGAGGCTGCGCCTGAGCTTTCAGCCTTTCGGTTTCAACCCTTCACGCATAAACACAAGCTGACGCCGCAGCAAGTGCAGCAAATGTAGTGGAATAATGATTATTATATATATTAAGCCAGCGCGCAGCACTTTCTATTGATTTTCGGTGCAATGAAATGAATTGAAATTTAATTTAATATCAAACTTTAAACTATAAAGTGAAATGAAATGAAATTAAGAATTTTTCTCCGTCTAGCACAAAACTTTCGGTTTGCCCTGATGAGATATTCGCACACAAGTGGGCTCATTGCGGGCCGAAGTTTTGAAGGATGACGCTGCGAAAAAGTTGTGCGGCTCAACAGTTTGTGTAGCACAAGCACTTAAGCTTAAGTGATTTTTATTGGTCACTTAACACCCGGCGGCGCTGACCACAGCCGGCCAAAATCGATAAACAAATTGCCAAATTAGCACCCAAAAAGACAAAAAAAAAAAGAAGAAGCAAAGATAGGGGCTGACGGCGGGAGGCAGGGGGAGGGCGGGGCTAACAGATCTGTTTGGGTTTCGCTGCTTGGGCTGCGGGCCAAGCAATTCATCTATTCAAACAAAGCCATCCATTCAGAGCGTGTCATTCGTGCGAACTTCCGTGGCCATTCATCTGAGGGCGTCGGCCACCGCCCTCTCCGACCCACCTCCACCCCACAAGACAAATGGCGTACAGATTATGATCAATTTGTAGCGAGCGCCTTGATTGCCACGCCCCTGCAACTGGCAGGCGACGTCTGCTTATGACAAACTAAAACAAGCCGAAGAGAAGCGAAAAAAAAGGTCGCCAACTATGCGTGATAAATGGTTGGCAGCTTAGCTGCAGCCTAGGCGTATACTTAATATAGTTTTTGACTTAACAGAAATCGAGAGGGAAGAAGGTGTGAGAGGATGAAAGAGGGAGAGGGAGAAGGAGTTTATTTATTTTTAAAATACGTTGATTAAAATCGAGGGTCAACTAAAATATTAAACTGAGCTCATATATATTGTTGAATATTTTCTATGCATTTTTTTTTACAAAATATGTTTAACATTTTTAGGCGCCTCAAATTTAACAATTTTATGAAAAATAAAACAGTGTCAATTCGAGATAAAATTAAAGATATAAAAAATGTTCAACAATAATAGAGAGCATGAAAGGTAATTCTATTACTGATAATAGGCAGTGTATGTACCCGATTTCAATCCAGACTATTTCGCTCAATTTGGCAATCAAATCTACAAAATATTTTTTTAGACAGAAAACTAATCTGTTTTAAGAAAAAAATTACTTATTAAAGACAAATAGCTTAATTTGTATAGGAAAAATCACAGATCGAAGCTTACTTGACTTCAAAAATCAGGAAAAAAAACTGATGTTCAAGCGAGTGTAAAAAAATACATAAAACACCAGCAACCCGATGAGGGCATTTTATTTGTTAGATCAGCCAACAACTCTCCAGTCCATTATTTTTATAAGTCATGTATTTATGTAAACTTTAAAAATATGCTTGAAGAATGTGATATGTAATTATAAAAAGCAATTAATTAATGAGAAACAATTTATTATTAAATGAAAAATAAAGCAGAAATCAATATATGAAAGGGAAAAAAAGATTGAAAAATGAAAAGAAAAATAACATTATTTTTAATATTAAACAAAAAATAAAATATAGAAAACAATATTTAAAAAATATAAAGTAGGAGAAAATATTATTAAAAATATAATTATGATTAATAATAAATAAATAAATTAAAATTAAAATAGAGAACAAAATATTAAGCAGAAAAAAAAATAGTAAGAAACATGAGTTTAAGTTCACGCTCGCTTGCTTGCACCTTAGCTCGAATTTGACACACTTGGCAGGTGCAACATCTTTTATGCTCCATCGATAAAAGTGAGCTGAGCTGCAGACAAAGAGCTTGAGGTGAGCGCGAGTGTGTGTGTGTGTGTGGCCGAGGCACAAATATTTATTTGCGCTTTTATTGCAGGCCACATGGCGTATGCGTGATGTTGCTGCTGCTGCTGCTGCTGCTGCACACAGCGCACGCAATGCGGGCGCGTGCGTGCGTTTAACTGCTGCAACGCGCGATAAGCAGGGAGCCAGACCTCGCTGTTGCCGCTGCCGTTGCTGTTGCTGCTGCTGCTTGTTGTTTATGCGTGTTAATTCCCTTTGATAAAATAATGCCATGGATAACCTTTAAATGGTTTTGGCCCGCATTTGCAAGCCATAAAGCAGCCTTTGCCATTGCCGGGCTCTCCGTTAGGCTTACACACAATTAAGCCTTATTTATTCTTGGCCTACTGGCTGCTGCCGCCGCCGTTGCCAATGCCGTTACCATCGATTGCTCTGTGTGATAAGCAATAAATGTGTAAATAAATATTATTATTGAGCGAGACAGAGAGAAAAAGTCCATCAGCAGCAAAATCAGAGGCCGTGTTGGGTGTAATATCCAAATCTGTCTCTGGCTCTGGGCCCTTGGCTCACTAATTGCTGACGCCGATGCCGAGGCGCACGCACTCTAAGCCCAGGCCGAAGAAGACGCGGCCATCCACCCACTCGCGGCCGAGGCGGGTTCAGAAAGCATTTAGCAAACATGACAAAGTGTTAATACCAAGGCTAACGCCGTCGATGTTGTTGTTGTTGCTGCTGCTGCCCCACCGTGGCAGGTGGCAGGTGGCAGGTGGCATGTGGCAATGTAGCTTAACGAGAAACCGGTTGCGTGCCAGCCTGGGCGTAGAAATTAAAAGAGCTCCTTAAAAGCAAAACTACGCCAAAGCTTAACGGACTGTGAGCTAAGCTATGCGTGCACGCTGGCGGCCAGAAAACAATGTCACAAGAGGGCAAGCAAGGCAAGCGAGGCAAGCGTGACAGGTCAGAGAGGGCAGGTCAGAGGAGCGCGTCGCCCAGTTCATGACCCGCTGAGTGTCAAATTTGTGGAAACATGTGCACACACAACACTGCCCATGCGTTCCAACTACTTCAAGCTCCAGCTGAAGCGCTGCAGGGCGCACCACACTCACTTATTCAGCCAAGGGCAGAATGCGTAAAGCCTTTCTTAAAATGCTAAATATTTCCACATAAATCAATACGAAACTTGACTATAAACTTGCTTCGTACTAAAGATTATGGTTAAAGTTATGGAAAAAATTGGCTTTAAAGGGAGGTGCAAAAGGAGCTTGATTGAAAGCAATAAATTATTTATTTTTTAGTTTGTTATGGTTATTAACCTAATGTGACAAATTAAATTATATTAAAAATATTAATATAACTTAAAAAAAAATGACAAAAATATATACGTTTATATATATATATTTGTTTATATTTTAAAAAATATTTAGCTAAAATGAAAAAATATAAATATTGAAGAAACTTTGATTAAACAAATTATTTGCAGTAATGAGGTAAAATACGAATTCTTTTAAAATATTCCATGATGGCAGGACTTAGATCCGCTGATGTCATGGAAGCCAAAATTATATCAGTTTTTTCATGGATAAAATAATTCTTTATTTTCTTAAATAATTATTAATGGCTGAAGCAAAAATTGAACTCAAGGTTTGACAATGTAGTCAGAAATACTACCGAAATCATCGATGGAAGAGTATCAACAATTTTGCAACAGAAAAAATTGGAGCCTGGGCAAGGAAACATTAGGCCTGGCTTACACATTAGTTTCAGAGTAGAAAAATACAATTAAATTCTTTGACTCAGTTTAAGTTTGCTTTAGTTTCTTTTCCAGACTTCACACATGCCAGTGCCTGAAGGCTCGCTTACAGCTCTTACGCTCAGCTCAAATGTTGATGTTTCAGTTTATATTTTCTTAAAAATGTATTTTTATTTCGCACTCAAGTCAGGTCATTCAATTACCAAAACAAAGTTCACTTTTAACTACACTTCAATTGCTTTCCGGCTAAAACGACTTTGGCTTTTGGCTTTAATTTATATCGAAAGGCAGTTTGGCAAAAAGTGCTTAGCCGGCACAAAGGAGCTACAATTCCCCGTTGGGCGAGAGTCTCGAAGACAGCTTCTATTTTGACCTTTTCGGTTTTTGGGGCTAGCCACGTGGCTGAAGCGTAATCCGCAAATTGCCAACCGCTAATGTCATAAATGCCAGCCAGATTGCACAATTATGACAGAAAGCTTCAGCAGACGCACGTCGAGTGTGCGAGTGTGTGGGTGTACGAGTGTAGCTGAGAGGAAAGGCTTTAAGCACTTAACAAGATGAAAGCGCCATCAAGTATGCAGCACAAATAGAAGCGACTGCCGAGCTCCGGGGCTGTGGGCCAGCATCAAATATTAATAATTTGTTGTGCCGAGAACTAGAGCAAAAAACCAAAACCAAAACCGAAACCAAAAACGAAAACGAACACGAGCACGAGAATATTTTGGCCAGGTGACGTGCCTGGCTTACACAATAAGCGAACGCAAACGCATCGACTGCGTGCCGGCTGATATTCTGTCGAACCCCGTTCGCATCCTTTGGGAAATTAGTCGAAAAGGGCGGGAGAGCGAGGGTGGCCAGAGAAATTAACTGCCTAACTTACTTGTAAACTGATTATTTATGATCGCTCAGGCCCCCTCCCCCACCCTCTCTATCTGTGGCCAATTTTGAACAATTTTATTACACTTGCCAAAAAATAAATTGCACTAAAAATTAACAACTTCACAAACAATTCCACTTAAAATGTTTATTGCGCTCATTAATTTTTGTTTTATTTTTTCGTGGACTATTGAATGCGAGTGCTTCAATTGTTGTGGCTGATTGTTGCTGTTGCTGCTGGCATTTCCAAATACAAGAGTCCAGAGCAAGTGCCTTAAAGTTTCAAGTGATTTAATTTCAGCAACAACTTTACCTCTCTCTCTCTCCCTCCCTCTCTCTACCTCACTCTGTCGCTTTGTTTTCTCATATTCTCATTGTCTGGCGTCTGTTAACGTTCAATAAAAATGTATAAAAATATAATTTATGCCTTGTGCATGGTTTATTGAGTGCGATTTATACGACATCAGACGCCGCCAGCCAGCCAAAGAGCCGCGGCCAATTGTCTGCTTGGACATTCAAACAACAACAAAGAGTCAATATAAATGTGGATATGAATAAAAAAACAACAACAAAAAAGTGTGATATAGTCGGGAATGATCGACTAGGAGATACCCTGAATCATGAGCGAATGTGATATTGAATGCTTGGAAAGAGTCTTTGGGCTCTACTTAATTGTTGAATAGGTTTTTGTCTAGATATTTTAAAACAAAAAGTAGAGATTGCTCGACTAGGAAATACCCTGAACTATACGTGAAGGTGATATTGAAGGCTTGGAGAGGGTCTTTGGACTCTACTTAATTGTTCGATAAGTTTTTGTCTAGATATCTTTGAAATGCAATTTTATTATAATATTTTTTGGGAAGGGGGAGGTGGAAGGTATTCCAAAAGTCAGAAAATTCATTCAGCTATTACTTCATGTCCTTCTGCCTGTCACCCAACCAATGTACCCAAAATGCCCTTATTCACTGTTTTCAGGGTATAAAAAATATATTAATATTAATATTAATGTCAGGGCACGCATATAAATAAAGCGAACTTAAAGTTTTAATGAAGCGCATAAATAAAATGTGCAAATAAAGTTAATTTTATTTGTCTGCCCATATCGAAGCGAGCTGATGTTGGCAGTGTGCAAAGCTGCTGACAGCCCTGAAAGGGCCCCAGAGCGAATGAATGTAGGCGAAAGCTACTAAACTGCAAAGACGATAAGAGCACAAGTGTATTAGGGTGTGCGAGTGTGTGTGTGTGTGTTGGTGTTAACAGGTGTATGAAGCTGCAAGTGCGAGTCGAGAGAGATGCGTGCAACCAATCGGAATGGAGTGACACAAACTCGCAGACGCAGCTCAGCCTAGCAGCAGGCAAAGGCAAAGCGCATTCAATGCTCGGGAGGCAGCAGCAGCAGCAATCGGGCAGCAGCAGAGTAAAACAGAAGCAGGTGTGCAAAGAGCCAATGCAGATAGAAAAGCAAAATGAAAAAGTGAATCAGAGAGGGGGAGAGTGAGGGAGGGAGGGCGGCAGAGCATGGGAGTGGCGCACTACTTAGGCAAACTCTTTTTAAAATACTCAATGAATTAGAAACTCTAATAGATTGCCAGCTAAGTGAAAGTTTAGCAAATGCTCGAGAGAGAGAGAGAGAGAGAGAGAGAGAGTGAAGCCTTTGCTCACGTGATAGTCATTGGAAAAGTGTTATCAATAGTTTCGTATGTGGCTTGTCGAAATTTGATGGCAGATGGTTGCAGAGCGAGTGCTTTGAGAGGTAAAGAAGAGTAGGCTATACTACGGCCAGTCTCAAAATTATATTGAGTTCTTGATTATATCGATATGAAAAATAGACAACAATTAAACGAAAAAATCCAACATATAAATATGAATAAATATAATATAAATATAAATATAAATATTATAAATGTTAACAGTTAATTTATAAAGGTAAAAATGTAATATTTATATAAAGGCATCAGCATATGCTGACATACTCAAGAAATCGATTTCCTCTTGGAAATCTAAACATTGCTTCTATTATGAATGTGAATAAAGTAGATTGTAGTACATAAAATACTTAAAATATTATTATATATTTATATTATATTTATTATATATGATATATAATATATATTATTAATTTTAAGTTGACTCTCTTATAAACTTTTTCACTTCATCCTTGCTGACTTCGATAATATGAAATGCTTTTACTATTTAAATACTTGAAAAAATTATTTAAATTTCGTTTACTTTTTGCCATGGCTTATGAAATATCACCATTCTAGTAACTCCTTTAGATATTGAGTGAAATTGATCAAGAGGTCTAATTTTGCACTTTTCCAAGGATAACTTTTCTAATGATAGCTGGCTTCGTTACTTTTTCATTACAGCCTGCTTTGTTACTGCTTTCCAATCTACGTCTAGCTTTTAGCTAAAGATGCCAAGGAGTCTCATCATGCTCAACCTATTCAACTGAATTGCCTGTGCATTGAATCCTTGGAAATGACTGATTTCAAAATGAAAAAATTCAAATTGTTTACTGAATCAGAATCTGAATTTTTGCTTTTTAACATTTCGATGGAGTTGACGCTTTGACTAGATGCCAGATAATTTAAAGGCAAATGTCCAACTATATTAAACAATTTAAAAACAAAAATAAACTACTATCAACAACTTAAGCTGCTGCACTACAGCTATCAGAAATAATATCCCTTTCAGCTTGGTCACCCTCTATTTGCCTTATACAAATATGTAAATTGTTTTTACGAACAAACAAATTTTTACAATTGCTTTGCGATTTAATCGAATACTATAAACTATTTTGCCCTAAGGCAAGGCAAATATGAAAAATATCTTAAAGTTATTAAGTTGATCATTTCTGTGCACTTTGCTCTGTTTGCATTTCAGATTCATTTCGCTAAAACATTTGATGCTTTAATCCAAATGCGCCTTGGCTGCTGAGAGCTGAAACTAAATATGGAAAAATGATTTTATTTGACAGACGAAAAAAACTCGCAAATTGTTTAATTGGTTTTCAACTATTTCTGCATGAGTTGTGCTTTTCTCTTGTTGTTGTTGTTGTTGTATTTTGCAAAGCTTTTAAAATATCATTTGGAAAAACGCCTTCAACTGCAAAACTTTTCCATTAAAATGCTTAATACAACAAAAGCAAAAGCAACAGCAACTGCTGCTGCTGCTGCTGCTGTTGTTGTTGCTGCGGGCGTAGCCAGTGCCAAAGTTGCAGACACGCCCACTTCTAAAACAAGGCGCACGCCGCCAAATGCACTTGAAACTCATTTCATTTGGAAAATAAAACCTGCAGCGGGCATAAAAGACACTAAAGCAACAATTGCAACAACAACAGCAACGAGCTCAACAACAAACTAAGTTTCTTTTTTGTTTTTGGAACTTTTCTTTTTTTTTTTGGGCAACTTTTTTTTGCTGCTTTCTGTTGGCCGTCAAGTGCGCGTGACGTTTGGAGACTCGAACAAATTTCGGTTGAATAATTTAATTGTTGCAAAAACGGAGACGAGAGCCCAGAAACCTTGATAGCAGCCCAGAGCGAGAACTCAATGGCATAAAACCAGAGCCAAAAACTTTGCCAGCTTCACTCGAATTTTCTTCTTCTGCTTTTAGGGCTTTCTTCTCACTTTTTTTTTTTTGTGGGAGGGTGGAAAATGAGCGCAAATAAAATATGCAAAAAGGCGTGGCGAACTTTATGATGTTTGACTTTGGTACCAGCCACGCCCAGCGTCGCCCACCCGCCAGAGCGCCAAAACTTTTATTTTAAGTTCAAGTTAACTTTCTGGTTAGCCCCCCACCCCCTCTGCCCACCGCCCACCACTCGCCCTCAGCTTATGAAATAAAAAGTATTGTAAATTTAGCACGCGCTCTCTACCTTTGCCCGAATGCTACGCAAAATGAACAAAATAATTTATTCTCAAATCAAAGTTAGCAGCGCGTTGCGTATATTACCAATCTGCACTCATTTCAATGTGAGTGTGAGCGTGTGTGGCCTCCTGCTCTGTCTGCCTAGTCGAAAATTTAATTTCCCAGCTCTCTGTTTTATTTATGATCCAGATATGCTTATTCCAGCCTTTCTGCAAGTTTTCACAATTCGACTTGGAGTCATATTTCATATTTTTTTCTTCCTCCTCGTGTAAGCTTTGGCAAAACTTGGCCTGCCACCCACCTGGCGGCCTGGCCTCTCGGCTAGGCTCCGGCTCTACCTGTGCTCGCTGTGCCCTTAACATATGACTTCCGTAATGTTTGCGTGCACAATGAATAACTTACTCCCATGTTATCCTTTTGTTGCCAGCGTGATGTATGCAACTGTGCGTACGTCGACTGCGGCGCTGCGTACACAGACCCAGCTGCGTTTTAAGTAATAATTCTGCATGCAGGCAGCGACAGCTGCTTAAAAATGGCAGCACAGTCGGCTTAGATTAAGTTGCTGCCTGCCCAGGCATCTGCATAAGCCTCGAGCCACGTGCGCGCCCCTCTCGTCTCTAATAAAAATTCCTTGATTTGTATTCGGCTTTCATTTAGCACAAAAACCGGGCCTCGCACTGGGGGCACCTTTAAGTAGACAGCAGCTTGAATATTGAGTGGAATGGAAATCGGGCTGAATGTTGTCAGAAGTCGTGCATGAAGAGTGGGAAATGGGGCGAAAAAGTGTAGTTGTGTGAGATGGTTTCAATTTAGATATAACAAGAAATTATTTAATTAAGAATTATTTATTTTTTAATTAATTAAACAAACACTTTTATGAATAAAACTAAGAAATAATGTAGATATACATATAAATATTGAATTTAAAAGAAATAATATTTTTAAATATAAATATTTAACAAGTTTAATTTAGAATAATATTAATAAATTTAATATTTATTTAAATAAAATGGACTATTTTATAGCGAATTTAATAACTTTAATACTGATAATGATTTTTGGCATGGAAATAATGTACAAGGCGTAATCTGGAACACCAAATTTGACAATAATCCTAAAAACATTGTTATTGGCGACTGCGTCAGCTTATAAAGCGCACTAAACAGTAAATTTAAATATGTTTCAACAAAATCCTCAGGATTAACCTCACACCAAATGCAACAATTCAGCTTATTTACTTGCTCAATCAATCAAAAATTGGAACTCAATTTCCTGTACACCAAGAAATTGACAGAGTGAACATTAAGTTTGGGGAACTAAACCTTAATTTTTAGAGAAAATCTTAATTATTTTCAAATATCAAAAGGTATTGGATCAAAATAGAAGTCACAAAATTTATTGATATGTTTTGCATATTAAAAAAAATTTATTTAAATTGTTCTAAAAACACGAGAATACTTAGTGAACGACCCAATTTAACTTAAAACATATTTATCTTTTATAAAAAATTTAGTATATCTACTAAGTGAAAAAGTAAAGTAAAGACTTAATATACCAAGCCGCCAGATATGCAAACTGAAGGTGTATTTAAACGGATTCCGCAGCCGTTTACTGTTCACATTGCGTATACGTAATGCAATATATATATATATATGCATAGTAAAAAGATCATATAAGCAAATGACATTTTAAATGTGGTAAATAAATAAAACTATTTCAACTCGATATTCAAAACCTTTCTTAAGCCATCAGCATTTGTGTCTTTAAATTTCTTATTAAGCATACGCCACGTATGTCCACTGAGCTCGCACCCAAATATAGACATTATATATATGTCTAACCCTACAGACCTGCGAGCTGTCTGCTCCTTGTTGTTGTTGATTACAATTGCGTGTGTGTTTGAATTTGAATGTACGAGCTCTTCTTGCCTGGCATTTGGCGGCTCGTTAGGCTCCGGTTTTACTGTGTAATGTACAACTTCGATCTCTCTAATCAGCTAACTGGGCGAGCTGGCATTTATCAAAGGCAACAAACAACAGCGAGTTGAGTTGGGTTGGAGGAATGAGCGTTAAACAAATTACGCGTTCTTTTTACAACTAATCAAAAGTAATCACTTTGCAATTTCGGTGCGCCTGCCCCTGAGCGAAGACAAACAAAAAGTGCGCCCAGAAATTGGCTGACACAAAGAACAAAGAGCTATTTGTTAGAGTGGGGGGGCGGGCAGAGAGTCTGGGAGGCTGGGAGTTGTTGTCGCATGCCATCAGCAGCTTGCGATTTGCTGCTGGCATTGAGAATAACAATGCCAACAACAAGACAAACATTTGCCGCCTATCAAACTTTCCACACACACACGCACACACTCGCGTCAAGTTCGACAAACAAATCATGATAAATGAACCAACAACAAACAAGAAGTAGAAGAAGAAGTTGAAGAAGGAGTAGCTGCTGCAGAGTAAAGAAAAACTTATTCCTTGTGCTTTTTAATTTGACAAAAGCAAAGGAGAGCAGCACCGGCACCGGCAGCAGCAAAATTAGCGGGGCAAGAAAAACAGAAGTCGAGTCACTCAACATTGTGTTGGCTGATTGAAAGGATTGCAGTTGCAGGCGTGCCACGACCTGCTCGAACTGCTATGCAAATGTCCCTCCTTTTTTGCGACAAATTTGGCGTCGCGTTGTGTTGTTGGGGGCGTTAATGGCCAGTTAAATGGACACTATAATTACACAAGAGCTAATGCAATGCTAATTAGCATTGTCATGTCCAAATGCCGGCCCTTCATTCGAGTATTTTATGCATTCGCAGCGCGCATAAATTGCGCCGCTCCAAACCTGGCCGAAATGCATTGATTATGGCGCGATAAAATGTTTTGCAAATTAACAATCTCCCCGCGGCCATAAATAATGTGTGCGCTATTACGTTTATAAACGAACTTATTAAAATTAATTTATGCATTCGCAAATTTTCAAACATTTTCAACAACAATGCGCCGCACTCGTCAGCCAATCGATGCGATGGGGGCGGGGGCATGCGAGCTCAGCTCACTTCACACTCACCTGAATGCAAATTCATTTTAAATACATTGCAACAAAATAGAGCCTAATAGGTGAGCTGATTGAACAGATGAAGCGCAAGGCTAGAGATTTTTCCGGTAATATATGCAGCTAATATTGGCTTATTGGAAGTTTGGCGAATGATTGAAAAAGGATTTCAGTACCTATGAGCTCTTTTTCATAGAAATTGGTTTTAATATAATATAGTATAATAAAAAAATATAATAAAAAAAATTTGTTTTTTGTTCTATAATATAATATATATAAAATATATTTTTTATAGAATAAAAAATTTATTTTATTACCTAAAATAATATTTAATATAACTTATTATAGCACACAAAATTAATTTTTAAGGAGCAAAATGTAAAGTTGAAAAAAATGTATACAAAAACTCTATAAAATTCTTTATATATTTGTTCTATTAATTGCTTTTAGTTTTTAGGGACTTTTTGTATTATCTCTATTTGCTAAGCTTTCAAGTCATGTATTTATTTATAAATATTTAGTATAAAACTGACAAATCTCAGCACCCAGCACATTACTTCTAGAGCTCTTATAAAACTTTTAACATCAGCACATTTATGTATCGATATATTCCTGAGCATACAAGGAATTCTATAGCGTAAGCACTAGCAACTCGAGCTCTAATATTTGCTTAAGTGATTTACAGTTTAATTTTTGCTTTGAATATCATTAGGTATTATCAAATATATATCAATTTTTATTTATCAAATTCAAAGTTCGATGAGGAGATCGCTAAAAGACAGCTCAGTCAAAATGACTTCACACTTGATAAATGCAAGAAGTTAACTAGATACTAACTTAAATACTAACTTAAATCCTTATCTTATATGTCAAACGTATAAGTCCTCCAACGATATCCATTCATTGGCATAGACCGTTTTGCTCACGCATAATAAAAACTTGTCAACATTTGCTTCCTTTCCATACTCAAGACTTAGCTGCTCACAGTTCACCTTCCCAAGGAAGGATATTACCTTAAACTATGATTGATGAGATAGCCTATATATAATACACGCCAGGATATTATGTACAATTCGTATCTCTATCAAGTATTTATGCTTAAGCACTATCTATCATATAGCCAAATACATAAATGATAAATGATAGTTCCATATTTCATGGCACAACATAATGACACCTCATCTGCATAGTCGCCTGACCCGAATATCCTTATCAATTATGATTATTGCTGCTTGAGTTCCATTCGACTATCCCCGAACTTCCTCAATTTCCATGCCCATGTCTATTATTCCATTAAAGACTTCCGTTCTGTGAGACAATTATCGTGCATAGCTTATTAATTGATTTGATTTTTACATTTAAATAACAATTATCTGATTTTAATTAGCCAATCTTTTAAGTCACTGCACAAATCATAACTTCCGGCTTACTTTATGAAATGCGAGTCATTAAGAACACTCCACTGGCTGCCCCTTGAAGATGGAGATGGAGAGGGATGTCTGCGTGAGCTGAGGCGGGAGCCAAGGCAAGTCAAATCAAATTGTGGCAGAAGCTGGTCAGAGAGTCGACCGGCGTCGAGTCGAGTGGGTCGGCGCCTGAATGATTGAAATGTATTCAATTGTTTGATTGACTGACTGACTGAGTGGGTGGGCGGCTGTCTGAGTGAGTCGAGGCAGACAATGCATGATTAATGACCAGCGCTTCGATGTGGGAATTAAAAAATTATTAGAGCCGAATTTGTAGCTGAATGTAAAACGCGACGGCGTCGGCAGTCGTAATCGTTGTGGATATCTTTAGCGGGAATTATGCGTCAATTAGTGGTGGGCAACAGCGACTGTCTGCTTAGCATTTGTCAGCCATTAATCAAACAATTTATGTTAATTGATTTGACGGCGATTTATGGCCGTTTTTTTTACAGTACATCGAATCGGAATGCTCTTCCTGCCGCTGATGCTGATGGACATGTTGCAGTTAGCCCGTCCGTTCACATTGACGCACATCTATATGCACATATCGGAGCGTCTTTATAGCCTGGCTTAGTACCGCAATTGACCCAGTTAGCCAGCAGCCAGCAAAGGCAGCCGACCTGGGCAGCCCGGGCAAACTTTAAACTCGAGCAAATGCAATGCAAACCCGACACATTGCCGCCTGGACGGACACCCAAACCCATATTTATTTACCTTGATTACAGCCCAAATGTGATTTAAGGCACGTTTAACACACAGCCCCCACTGCGAGCAGCAGAAGCCAGCAAAAACAACTGCTGTAGCAAACCATTAAAACCCCAAAGATTGGGTCTGTGCCATGTGGTTAACTCGACTCCAGCAGCCGCCTTGCCTCAGCTCGCACCGAGGCACCGACCCGACCTGCAGCGCCCCATAAAATATGCAAGTGCACGGGGCACATGCCACTTGTTTACAGCTGCCTAATGCATCCAAAAAGTGTTTCCATTGCATTTGCAGCTGCCTGCCTTAGCCGTGCGATTGCAAATGAGCGACTATTGAGGGGAGTCCATGAGCATTGCCTTTTATAGATTTAAATAGCTCATGTGAAGACTTTATTTAATTTGTTTTTGAATAGTAGAAATCTGTGGAAAATATAATTGTAAATTTTATAAAAACACATTGTATTTTAATAGTCGGAACAATTATTATATATTTAATATAAAATATATTTTGCATAGAATAATTCTTCTTAGGTTTTACTCACAACTAATGCTTTTATGTTTACCTACAATATTAGCATATAATATAATAAATAAAAATATAAGAGACCATTTTCTGATAGTGAAATATATAAATAATGTCTAAGAAATGGAAACGAGGACTTAAGTGCTCCTAAATTTAACTCATTTTGTAAGCATTACAAGCTACTAATGTGTCAACGGAAATAATTATTTCTTTATTAGCTTGCTCATAATTCTTTTAAATTTTTTTTTTTATTTAAAACATTTATATTTCTTATATTTTAAATATATTTGGTATGACTTTTCATACGCACTTGCATATCTTTATTACATATTCAATTTTTTTGGAAGAAAAAAAAATAAATATATTAATATTTATACTTTAGTTTTAGCTTTAAGCATTCATATTATTTTTATATCATACTTGTTTGTATAAAATATATATAGTTTTAAAAAACTTCTAATGTATATAACCTATTTATTATATATTAAATATGATTTTCATATAGTATTAAGAAGATCCTAATAGATCAATTTTCTTTTAAAGTTCAAACATTTATATTTGCTGTAATTTAAATATTTTTTGTGTCTTTCCATTTATTTTTGGAAGATACAAAAAAATGGGTATAATTCTATTAAATGCGTGCAAATATTTAAGCCTCACTTATATACCTTACTCAATCAATCTTTGCAGTCACAGCTCTGAGTCTCACTCAAAAATACTTCAACTTTGTTTTGTATTTCTTTTGTAATAAATATGCTTAAATGCTGTACTTTTTATTTTATTCTCTTCCATCTAACATTTATTCTAAATATTTTCTTATTCTGTCCATTTGCAATTCTAATTTGCATTAAATATGCCAAGCAGCAGCTGCAAGCTGATGCGAGGCAGTGGAAACGCGTCAACTGACAAGTGCACAAGTCAAGAGCATCGACGGATGCTGTCAATGTTGTCTCTGTTGTTTTGCCGTTGGCAACGCTGCTGCTGCTGCTGCTGCTGCCACCACAACCGCAGCCAAAACAAACCAGTGACACACACACACACACACACTGGCAGATACACACTCTTATGCTGGCAGATCCTTTTAAGGCACATATTGGTAATAGTTTGAGCCTGGCCACTGGCATTTGCATTTGCCCCGAAACACTGAGGTTTGGCTCAGCCAGCGGCCGCTTTGCCTGTGGCTCTGCCAGTTAACAGTTAGCAGTCACAGTTACCAGTTACCGGTTACAGTTACAGTTGTTCATATTGTTGCTTATAGTCCGTAATTAAGTCCTTGGGCCATCGAAGTAGCATGTCTCAAATGGGGCCATAAAAATGGACAAATCTTTTTTGATTTGTGTGCCAAATTGCTTAATCCCCTGCACGCATATGCCACTTGACCCAATTGTTAATCACTTTCCATGCTAGCCAGGTGTCTATGTGTGTGTGTGTGTGAACATAAATTTGTGCCTTAAAACTTGCAGGCAGGCAAAAGTTTTCGGCTGCACGTTTTAAGCCATTCCCCAGAGTCGCAAACAAGCTTAAAAAACTGCACAGAGCACAGCGAGCATGGAACTGTGACACTAAACTAAGGCAAATGTTTCCATGCTAATTGGGGGTGAGCACGCTGACAAAGCTTTAAACTAAACTATCGTTATCAAGTTATTGAAAGAGATAGCTGGAAGTGGGGAATGCAAATGGATAGGATATGTGGAGATTTGTGCATTGAGAAATAAGCGAAAAGGTTTAGATTTTGGAGTGAAAGCAAGTGGAGAGATATAAATGATGATAGTAATATAATAGATATAAGGAGGGAGTTATATGCTATGCTATTTTTGTAAATTATAATATATATAGACAAAGGAAAATCAACTAAAAAAACGTTACTACAGTCACCAGGAAAGCCCAAAAAAATGTTTAAAAAATTGCAAGTTGTCAACAAAAAAACTTCCTTACTTAAGATTCTTTTTTGGCATCCTTTTCATTTATATATATATATCTTATAGTATACAAATTAAAATATGTATATATATTTAACTTTACTGAGAAATCCTCCATCATTTTCATATATCGTAAGCTACTTTAATTTCTCTCAATTAATAGATACATTTTATCGTAGAAATGTAATCTTTCCTGTCTCGACAAATTAAATGTATTTTTTCAGGAAATGTATTTTTATTATTTTACTAATAAATACTTGGCGAAGTATACTTAATTTTAAATAATTCTAGACAGAGCTGCCGACAGTAGCTCTTGCTTCAACAGCAGCTTTTGGCAGAAGAAAAAGTAATCTCTGACATTTATCTACTCTTACCTATAGCCTAAGCTCAACTTTTTCTTATTCAATATACAATTGAAAATTCTTCTTTTGTTTATCACTTGTCTCTTGTTTCAATAAGTTATACAATCTTAAGCCAAATCTTACGTTCAGTAACAACTAGATTTGATTCGTCTATCGATCTTCTGTTCACTTATTCCCCATTTCAGTTTCACTTCAGTCTCAGTCAAAAATAACCCTCTCAATTTGCTTCACCTCAGACCTGCGCTCACGTTCTCATCTCTAGGTGCAGCGCTGCACTTGCTGAGGTAATTTGGGTACAACAAATTTCTAAAAATTTGCACATATGCAGCGAGGACGACGACGGCGACCTAAAGAGGGCAATGTGTGGCTGCTGCTGTTGTTGTTGTTGTTGCTGCTCTTGTTTTTAGCTGCTGCTGTTGTGCTGCGTCCTGTTGTGGGCGCAAAAAGTTTAACAATAATAAGCAAATGCCCAAAAGCCAAAAACTTTCAGCCGCATGACTACAATTGGCACTAAAAACCACAGGCAACTGGCAACTCCTTGCGGCCCCTCGGCCCCTCGGCCCTGGCCCTTGTTGGCTTTGCAAATGCGATTAAATATGGCAAAAGTTGTGCGTACACACGTCGACCATTTTATTTAGATTGCGCAACAAAGCCAAACGACAACAACAGCAGCAGCAGCAGCAGCAGCAGCAGCAACAACACTTACACACGCATAAAGGGCATTGAGAGGCATCGCATTTTGTATACTCCCTAACAAGGCTAACACATGTTTCTCTGGCCAAAAGCACAGCACAATTCTGTTAACAATTTTATTATTAAAATGCTGCTGTCACTGCTTCCAGTGTTGTTGCTGTTGCCATTGTTGTTGTCTCTCAGTTGCAGAGCAATTTACAGTTGCCCACAAAATGCATTAGTGGCACACTTTCTCTAACACACACACAGACACGGATGCACACGCACAGCAAATAGGTTAAATTGCACTTTTAAAACAGTTGCCATAGATAAAGATTATTTACATATCTATATAGATATATACATAGATATATATCTGCATATATACGTAACACATTTTAGCTGGCTAATTATCCATCTATATCTCCTCTCATCGAGCTGGTTAACCACATTTTGAATTTCAACAATGCTTTTATGCGCAGACATATATCTACGCACATATATATGTATATATATTTTTTCTCTCTGAATAATATTGAATAAGCAGCGGAAAATGGTCGCAATTAAAGCGAGACTAAAAATAAGATTCGGTTTTAATGCATTTTTTGAGAGAAGCTTGCGGAGTCTAGAGTCAACTGTCGGAGGCGTGCTGATACCGAAGTTTTGGCTCTGAGTTTTGTTGGTTCCTGAAAGTTTTGTGCTTTAAATGGAGTTCGCTTGAAATTAAGAGAGCAAAAAGAGCTGATCTAAGCACATCTTTCAAAATACAGATCTAATGTAGAATCAACTTTAGCACATAGATCGAAATGGCTGAGTCTGTGAGCTTTAATCTTACCATTTTCTATGAATAAAAAGTAGATCATGAGCTTCTTCTTAATGTAGTAATAACTATTTTTATATACGACCTATCGACATGCGTAGTTAGATTGAAATGGATAAATTTAACAGCGTTATTAAAAAAGCATTGATATAAATATTAAAAAAAAACTTTCCTAATGTTCCACTAACTCTTTTTGTCTAGGATATTTGTAGCTGAAGAGCCTAAATCTAAATTTTTAATCATAGTATTACAATGCACATGAGCATCAACTGAACTCATACTAATTCATGATTAAAATAGTAGCTCATAAATTAATGCACGCGGGGAAAATAAGGCTCACCAGACTAGCTCCTCATTAAAATAAAATTTGTTAGTTAAAATAATATTTGTACTATTTTAGTTATACTCATTTGGCATTAAATGCAGCCAGCGCACCCGTAATTCCCCAGATTGTAATAGTTTCCTCATGTCTGTCAGCTTTTATAGCAATTTTTCGGTGTGGATCGTCGAGAGTCAAAGTAAACTTAAATTATTAGATTTGCCTCCAAGGATTAAACAACAAATCTTGCTTTAGTCATATTTATTTAAATAACATTAGTTTTATGGACTACACAAACTGTAATGAAACTATAGCTTTGGTTGGAATTTTTTTACTTTTTTGTGTGACTATGTTTTATTTAATGTTTTGGATTATTTTTTTTCTGTATATGTATGAATGTGTATTTGTTTTATATTCTTGTGTTAATTACAATTATTTGGAAGTGTATACTGATAAGAATTAGTGTAAGTTAGTAGGATGAAAGTTAGAATTGAGTAAGGGATTAATAATCTAGTGAGCTACTCTGCTAAAGCTTTTTTGTTAGCTATGCTATATATGCGAATGCGAGCTCTTTAATCTATGGGAGATGACGATATGGGGAGTATAATTTGTTGGAACTAAGAGAAATTTTTCTACTCTTTAAGGCAATGCGTTTAAATATTTTTTAAACAAATTTTCTGTAGTGATTCGCAGCCTAATTTCGTTTTATTATAAGAAGAATAGAGCGGAATGGAATAAAAATTGTGTAAATATAATATACATGATATAGAAAAGAGTGCCTGAAGGCTGCTTTATTCCAAGGACTCACAGGATATATTGAGCAAAAAATATTTCTGGAGATAATTACTATACCCATAAAGAAGTTGAAATATTTAAGTCTACAGTAAGTAGTCAGACAAAGCAATCTGATCGCCTTGGCAGCATTAAGCTACTTTATGTGTGTGCGTAAATATTCAATTTACACACACTCACACACCACATATATAGATAATATATGGCTGCTGCTGCTGCTGTGCGCTTGACATGTAATTATCGCTTATTAAGCCGAAATCATCAAAAGGGCCAATCAACAACAACAGCAGCAACAGTAGCAGCAGCAGCAGCAGCCGTGGAGGGTGGCTGTCGGCTGAAGGAAGGGTAGCTACTTAAATGCATTTAAATGTAACTCTCCATTAAGCATGGGCATGGACTGCGGTGTGCGAGCATGTAAAATGCATATAGACGAGTATTTATAATTATGGCACTGAAAATTGGTTGGCAGCGCCGATGTCAGGACGTCAGGACGACGGCACGACAATGCGACAACAAAAAGTCAAAATGAGCCGCATATAACAATGAATTTTAATTGCAATTGCTGCCAGCAGCAACAACAACAGCAGCAGCAGAGAAGAAGAAAAAAAAGCTTACTCTCAAATGGTGTTAAAATTTATGCGTGAAAATTATGTTTAATAAATGGATTACAATAACAACAATAACCAAGCGGCCAACGGCCGGCGGCCAACAATATTTGGTCATTAACTTGCGCCACAATTCTCTCAGTGTACGCGCGCGTGTGTGTGCGTGCGGCTGATTGCGTGGGCAATAAAAAGATCAGCAACTGTCAAGCCAAGTCTCTGACAGAGTGCAACAGACTGCAGGCCCATAAATATTATCGTAATAAAGTATGGCCACATAAATTATTGGCTTGTAAGACTCAATTTATAAATTCATTTGCATTGTGTGCATTAACGATAATCGCTGATTCAGGCAGCGCACATACATGTAAAATACATTGCACACAGATATGCGATGCGAGCTCTTTAATCTATGGGACGATTTGGGGAGTCGAATTTGATGAAAGAAATTCCTCTATTTTTTCAGGCGATACGTATAAATGAGAAGAAGAAGAATGAATGAATGAATGAATACATACATTGTTCCAATTCATCTATATCCTAAATTTTCTTTTTAATATACGTCCTTACTTTTTTTACTCATATGAAGACCGAATAGTAAGATTCAATAGAGCATTTACTTTCTCTAAGCGAACAAACGTTTTTTTAGAGTCTTACAACTTTGAGCTGACAAAATCACTTTATTCTATATTTCATTTAATTTTTGATTATTTACTTTTATTGAAATTAGATTAACATGTTTAGAAATCAGCAGATCAACTCATGTAATTTGTTGGAATTTTTTTTTCTGACTAAATTTCATAGTTTTTTCTCATTTTTATGAATGTGTATTTGAGTTCTTTAAAAACGTATTATACATGCTAGTCCCAACTTCACATAGCTGAAAATTAAAATTAAAGTTAAAATAATAAATATAAATTTAAAATGTAAATATTTATTTAAAACAATCTACATTTGTTGACAAGTAAACAATTTAATATATTATTAGTAAAAGTGTGCTACTAGAAAAAAGTCTGTCCTGAATCAGAAAGCATTCTTAACGTATTAAAATTTAATTAATCTTCTACTACTTTTATAAAGCAGAACTCATAGCTCCATTTTGTTTTAGATAAAACTGTTAGGATATGAAAAATATAAATTCATTAATCTAATCAACATCATGAAAGATTAGCCAAATATCAAGTTGCAACTTATGTATTAGAGATTGAAGAAAGGAACATCAACATTAGCTAATCGAGAAAATCTTAATTAAATTGTTTCACTCTACCACTCTTATCGACAAATTTCTGCAATGTCAAGACCCCCTCAAATTATTATAAATATTCAGAATTTATGTTTTTGCTTTCACCTTCCGCTGATTAGCTTCGTTTCAACTCGATGTGCATTTGCCTTGGACAAATTTGATTGCCCAGCTCAAGTTACCAATTCGGTGTAATGTAGGGCATAGCCTGCGCACTCCGGAAAAATTCATATCAAGTGGCGGCAGCCTAAAAGCGAGTGCATTAACTTTCATCAGCCACTGTGTGGGTGGGTGGGAGTGTGGATTCCGTTGCACTTTGTGTCGTGCAACATTGTAAGGTTTTTCTGGTTGAAAGTGCCCGCAGGCAAGCTGGCCTGCTGCAAGGATGCATTAGGCATGTGGCACACGTAAACACTTAGCAAGCGGCAAGCCCGAGGGTCAGCTAGCCACACACACATACAGATACTGACTGTGAAAGATCTTGCTGCTGGCAGGTGCTTCGTAATTAACTTAATTTTTCACTGCTTCCACTGGCAGCGGCTGTGGCTGTGGCTGCTGCTGTGACTGCAGACAGCGAGGCGACTAATTTGAGTCAAAAATCATTTTGTTCCACGCTCGAAGCATGTCAGATGTCAGCGCTAGCATCGACGCTTGTCAGCTGCAGCTGCCGACTGCCACTGCTGCTGCTGCTGGCTGCTTGCCAAGCGGGTCACGAAATGGTTCACAGTCCAGTCGAAAAGTATGCGCTGAGCTCCTTGTGTGTGGAAGAAAGGGGTCAACAAACAGTCTCATAATGTGCGCTAATGTGCATAATGTAGGCGACACGCACACCTGCACAGCGCAACTCTTGCATGTAGTAAGCAAGTCAGCGAGACACACGTGCCGCAGCGGCAGCCGCAGCCGCAGCTACAGCTACAGCTAGCGCCACCTGCCACACGCGTGGCACACGCGGAGACAACAAACACCGAGAACAGGCAATTTAACAGGCCATCAACGTTGATGGCGGCGACAATGAGCTTGTTGATGGCGGCAGCGACGCAACAATAACAACCCGGCCAATAACTAGAGCAGCGCCAACTCGTCTAAAACTCATTCAAAGGTCTCAGAATCCAGTTAACAAGCGCCATTTGAGAGCAACAAGGATATCAAGCACTTAGGGGTGGGTGGGAAGAAAAGTTGAGCTGAATAAGAAACTATACTTATATATAAATATATAGGCATCTAAATAAAATTATAAATATATAGACATCTATATGACATTATAAATATATAGACATCTATATATAAGAAAACACTGATGAAATCATGTTCAGCTTCCAATCTGATTAACAAACAAAAATGAAGGATTTTACCCTGACTCTGATAAAGATCAGTTCTTTATCAATCTTATAAATATACATATATGTATATATTCATATAAAAAGTCTTATATCCAATCCAAGCTTCAGGCGCGATTTGACAAAAACAAGGATATCAACTATTGAGCGGAGGACATGATGTTGCAACTGTCGAGAAAAGCAAGTCCAATGAAAAAATATATATGTGTACATACTACGAATTTATGTTAAAATTTTATAAAATATTACATAAAGTATTGAATCCAATATATATTAAAATAAATTAAATTATTAATAAAAAAAAAAAAATAATTAAATTTTTTTTAAACCTTTTTATATTCTATAAAAATATGTCCCGATGATGTCTACATTAAGACAGAGTTCAAAAGAAAAAGAATTACTGGAAAAAAAGTTAGAATGATATAGAAAACATTCAATATGAACGAAGAAACCTTTTTTAATCCGGTTTATCTTTCAATTGCGTATGAAATGCCTACTGTGAATGCACCACAATTACCCCATTATAGCCCAACTTTTATGTAAATGTTTAGCTATATATAATATACTAAATTAACTGCGGTTTATCTTTCAATTGCAAATGCTTTAAGTGTCATCTTACAGCTATAAGCTCTACCTATGGCGCTGCATATTTTGTATGCTTCCTAAACGCGCTTCACGGTGCGTATGAGTAATGAACTGCTTTCGGAATGACATATGAATGAAAACAGTATTGTATGCTTGCTATGAAACTGTTAATATGCACATAAAGCCAGCTCGAATTTCAATTGAATATTAATTAAATATGCATTTCAAAAATATTGAAGCTCATAATTGCCATTGGAAATTTTTGCGCTGTATGAACTACTTATGGCATGATAATGAATATGTGAAAATATTTATATTTTCCACTGGAGAGATAATCAAATTTGCTGTCATATTCCAGGCACAACAATGAGATTCAATTGAAAATCCATATAAATATGCGCCACATTGATACACACATTCAATAGAAGCCGCTTAAATTGCAATTACAATTTAAATTTCCACTTAAGCCCCGACAAGAATTTCACAACTCGCAGCTGCAACTACGAATTTTCATTATAGATTAAGCTGCGTGATGCACTGCTGCTGCAGCTGCAGCAGCGCGTTGCATCAAAGGGCAACTAAAATGAAGCCCACTAAAAGGTGGCGCCTGCCGCTCTGGAGGGACAACAGTCACGTCGTCGCCATAGAGTTTTCGCTGCGATGAATTTAAGTGCGCACGTAGCGTGCCGTGCCGTGCACGGGAAAAGGAATGCCTAATGCAGGCAATGTAACTTCGGCCGTTATCTTCGCCGGCATATGCAATATTTATGGGGCATCCGTCGCCGTGTTGACTCGCCACAAAATTGTCAAGTGGCTTAATTAGCTCGACAAAGTGTTTTTGCCCAATTGAGCTGTGCTCGGCCCACCGAATGTCCCTTAATCAGCTTACAGCAGAGTGGACCGTGCAGGTGAGGCAGGCCGACGCAACTTAAGCCGCTCCAGCTCCGTCACAAAGCAAACCACATTGCTTTCCACAACTCGTTCTATTTTCACATTTTCACATTGCTCTTGCTCTGAGTTTCATAAAACAATGTTGACTCTAAAAGAACTGCTGAAGCGCTTAGAAAGCCATATATTGGGGCACTCCAAAGTGGGCTCGGAATGCAGCTGGATTGTCGATTCTAGCTTAAAGCTAAACTGAAGTTTTTATAAAAATATTATGGCATTTTATGAGAGCGCTGCTAAGGCAGCTTAGGCAGCCTAATAGGCAGCTCTGTATCGGAGATGTCCACACTGAAAGCAGAATCGTTCTCTTTTTGCCCTCGTACAGCTGCTTGCCACACACTTCCTGTGTGCCAGTCAGCAGTGACCATACGCCCTGTGCCCAGGTGTAGCAGGTTATACGAAAATCTTTCTGAGTAAAAGAGAAAAAAAAATTGAAAAGTAAATATACTAAAAGTAAACCCTCAGTTAAATAAATACATTTCTAAAGATTCTGTTTATATCAATATACTTTTCCATATTAATATTTGATTTTATATTTAATTTATATGCAAAAGCTCCAATATTATTTAAATATTTATTTGAATATATTTGATATTAAATATATAATTGAGTTTTTTTATATTTTCTACAAAGTTGAAAAACAAATTTAAAACTCAACAAAAATAATTTAATAATTCGAATTTAAACTAGAGATGAATATCAAAATATATTTTTTTTTATTTTTTTATATTTAATCTTAAAGAAAAATATCTGGAACACTTTTCTATATTTATTTAAGCTCTCATATATTTTTTTTAAAGGTAATCTGAAATTTGGAATAATTTAAAAATGTTATAAATATTTTATTTATCTATATAAATAACTGCTTAAAAATGTCCTCTCATTATTTTCATATTCTCTATGTAATATTCCCTTTTACAGAGCATCTTCTAGCTGTTACCCTCAGCTGCTGGCCGCATTCACTGCCGTTGAACGACGCAACGTCGTCTGCCCGTGGCACACACAAAAGGCAGGAAATTGAATAAAATTGCCATGTTATGATTATGGAGAGGAAGCGTGCAAGAAGTAGTTGAGCTAAAAGCAGTTGCCGCTCAGCGGGCGCAAAGTTTTCCATTTGCTTTGAGGCGAAAGCCAGGCAGATTATTCGAAGTCACATTAACTAACTATCCGGGCTGATAATGAGCCAGTTGACATTTGCACCTTGACGGCAGCAGGGCGCAAAGGCAACGGACCAACTCGATTTATATGCATTGCCTTGCAATATTAATAATATATTTTACTTTTTATTGTTATTATGGATGTTCATGTTGCTGCTGCTGCCGCTGTTGCTGCTACCGTTGCTGCTGTTATAAACGTGCGAAATCAGCGCGCAGCAGGAGGCGATATTAAATTTGTGTTTTAATTTTATTAAACAACGGCATCCACTTTACACATCAATAACGCCACGACTCCAATTGCCGCAAATGAAAGCGAGCAGCAGCAGCAGCGGCAGCAACAACAGTTCATGTGGCAGCAATCGAGCTTCCCTTGTGGCTGAGCGTTAAAATATTGACATGTGCTGCTGTTGTTATTGTTGTTGGCGGTGTTGGTGGTGTTGGCGGTGTTGGCGGTGTTGGCGGTGGTGGTGCTGCTGTTGAAGCTTGGTCGGGCTGCTGCTGTGGTGCTGGTATCACATGACCAGTATTGTTGCTGGCCAACGCGTAAATAAAGCGGAAAATTCTGTATGATTTTTTTTTCGCACGTTGTTTGTTGTGTGTGAGTGTGAGCGTGTGTGTGTGTGTGTGGCTTTTTTTTAAATAAAAAATGAAAAACACAAACAATCAAATGCATTTCACTGCATAAATGGGTGCGAGTGAGTTCGTGTGGTTGTGCGTGCATTAAAGTGACCTTTGGCTTTCATTGTCGCCAGAGCCAGTGCAAACATTTGTATACCCCACATCAGCGATTGTTAAGCAGAGGTATATGCAAAGCAGAGAGCATTTTGGTGATGGATGGAGGAGTAGATTTTGATTGTAATATGTATATATTAAAGATTTGAATATGTAAAGCGATTGAGTATTTAAATCAAATGTGAAATAGGCGCAGGCAATGATCATAGCAAACAGATGACGAAGGAGATTAGATAGATTTCTATATATAGAGAAATGTTTATATATGAGTCTAGATATGAAAGCTGAGCTAAAACAACTATTTAAATGCTGATGCTTAAGCATGAATATTTTATTGTTGGTTAGTTAATGACTTCGTCCAATAGACTGTGAGTGGATATAAGGGCATTTAAGAATATTTTCAAAGTAAAAACGATCGAGTATGGAAATCAGTTATGCCATATGCTTAAATTACAATTCGTGGGAAACCATGAAAATACATTTTATATGACATAATTTGTATATATATATTTTATATTATATATATATATATTGTTAAAATTTTTTTTAAAAATTTTTAAATTATGTTTAACATATAGCTTAGCTTGCTATAACTCACTCATTAGAATTCAGCAGAGATCGCTGATGTTCTATCTCATTTGTTAAGGCATTTGAGAGTATTAAAATGTATTAGAGCGAGCGAATGCACTCTCCACTCTTGCACTCTCTTTACGCTCTCCACTCATGTCAGCTGAAACAACTAAGCAGAAACACTTCACAGCTGACACCAAATAAGAGTAGTTGTGTTTTACCTTTATGCTCCCCCATAGAGCAGCAACCACAACTAGCATATTTAGCTCTATTAGGCCATTTGCTTGAACACCAGACATAATGGCACGAATGTAGCTGCAATAAAATGCCACAAGCTGAGTAATATTTCAAGCTGTTTTTCGTTTTAATGCAATTTCTTGGCCTAATGCGACTAATTGGTCAGCCATTTGTATGGGGAGTTTTATAGAGAGAGGCAACTAGCCTATTTATTGTAGTAGTAGTACCTTAAGATAGCGAAAATATAAATATTTTATAAATAAATTTAAGGTGAAAGATACATCTCAATAATAAATAGAGTCTGAACTGTATAAGCTTAACTTATTATATTATGAATCATAAAGAAAATAAATAAAATTCAAACTCTTTCTCATCACGTCACACATCTGCCAGGGTATCTTCTAGTCGTTCATTCTCCACACACAGCTGCAGCGTCCTTTGTTATAGCTGCTGCTCTTGCACTTTATTTGGCTTCTTTTTTTTTTGTGTTCTGCAGCCTCAAGCTGTTTCGTTAATTGCATATTTAAATTTATGCTGTTAATTGTTGGCCGTCCACGAGGAGGAGCCACTGCCGGTCGCCTTTTAAGTTATGGCCGGTCCTTTGGCGCCCGCCCAGCCACCGCTTCCGCTTCCGTTCCGTTCCGTCGTCGAGCTAGCTGGCTGAGTGGCTCAGATGCATCAACTGCTGCGACGTCAATTTAATGAATCCTTTTAAAAAGAACGACGCAAATGCACACATCCTGCTGCCAGGGACAAGCCATCAAACTAGGGGAGATAGACTGACGTCGCCAATAAATTAAATTTATATATATTTTTGGTAGCTTACTTATTTAAAAAATAAATTATATTATTTATAGAATATATTATATATATTATAAAAATAAAATATAATATATATACAAATATAATGCTATATTTTTTGTTGAGATTTTAATAAGTTATTTATTTTTTGTGGATCATTTCATAGACAAAATTTGTATATATGTATATTTTTAATGGTTTATTATGATTATAAAATTTAGTTTGTTTTTTGTGGCATTTCTTTGAGGAAAAATATCATTTAATGTCTGTTAATTTCTGTTTAAAAACGTTTAAGAAAGTTTAAAAAACATATATATTTTTTGAAACGAAATTTAAATAATTTATTACGATTATAAAATTGTTTGTTTTTTGTGGCATTTCTTTGAGTAAAAATATCATTTAATGTCTGTTTATTTCTGTTTAAAATTTTTTAAGAAAGTTTAAAAAAATGTATATATTTTTGAAAACGAAATCTTAATAAGTATATAAATATTTTATTTAAGCTGATTCTACAAAAAAATGCTTGTAATATAAACTAAATTCGTATACATTTTTTAATTTAAAAAACAAGTTTTTTTATGATTTTAAATTTAGTTTCTTTATTTATGGCATTTCTTTGAGCAAACAAAATTTCATGTAATTCCTGTCTATAATTTAACATAATCGACAATTAAATTTGAATTGTAATTAAATATGCATACTCTTCTCATTTCTTACATATTGAACTAGATCTGAGCCAAATCGTATCGCTGCTAATAGGTTTGTTTTCATTAACCATAATTGGGAGTCGCAATTCCCTTAGACGAAGACATGCCGAGCATTGCTCGAACATCTGCGGGGACTTTGAGGAAATGCAACGAGTTGAGAACAAAAACAAGAACAAACTGAATACGCAAAGAACTAAACGAAGAGAGGGGCGGTTGTGGGTGGAGATGGAGGGGGAGTTGCTTATGCTTCGGCTCCCCAACTTGTAGCTAGTCGCACATGAATCCCAGCTTAAGCAGTGCCTCGGGAATGTTGGGCTTCTCCAGCTTGTGGGGCTGCGGCTCGAGCTTGAGCAGCTGCTCCATGGCGTAGCGCTTCTTGGCCTTGGACGGCACGTGGTAGTCGTCCTTGCCGTTGTCCGGCTCCCAGGCTGTCGACGGCGTGGGCAGCAGGCCGCAGTTGGCGAAGGCGCGCGTGATGTTGCGCGCATGGGTCAGATTGCCGCGACGCACCTCGCCCTTGGCCACCAGCGGAGCCGGCGGCCTGTAGCGCGGCACAAAGAGCTCGCGCTCCTTGCCTGCGCTTGGCTGCGACTGCGGCGATTTGCCAGACTGAATGTTGCCCTGGCTGGAGGATGTCATGGGTCGCTGGGTGCTGGCTGGCTCCTCCGCCTTGTGCACACTCCTGGCGGCCATGCTGTTCTCCTTGTTGGCGCCGACAGCCGCCTCATGCGCCTTGGCCTTGCAGCGCTCGTCCCACTGCTTCACCGTGGGTATATAGCGCCTCGGCAGGGCGCTGCCAGCAGACGACGGCGGCGGTGGCGACGGCTGCTTCTGCTGCTGCTGCTCGGACTTATCATTGGACGACTGTGATGAGCGCTGCAGGCATATGTAGCGACTGGTCGGCTGTATGCCCGCTGCCTTCTGCTGCCTCAGCTCGCGCTCGTCGCGCATCTCGCGCAGGACGCTCTCGATGTGCTCCCGCTTGATGATGCGCAGGCGGTTGACGCGCACGCGCTCCTCCGCCGTGAACTCGATGGGCGACCGGGTCAGATGCACTATGACCTGTGGCTCCTCATTGGCCTCGCGCATGCGCCGCTGCTCGACCAGCTTGAGCGCCTCCAGGGCCACCTTGCGCTCCTGCTCGCGCCGCTTGTCATCGGGCACTTGACCCTTGATGGCACGCTCCTTTGGCAGCTTCTTGCGGCTGCTGGCGGCCTGGGAGGAAGCGGCCGAGGGGACGGTCGAGGGGACGGCAGAGGGGACAGCAGAGGGGACAGCAGAGGGGATGGCCGATGAGACGGCCGATGAGCCGGCCGATGAGCCGGCCGACGAGCCCGCCGACGAGCGCGCCGACTCCTTGCCCCTGTCCTGGCCACGCAGTGGGCGAAGCAGCGACGCCTTGCTCTCATCTTTAGCGACGACTGCAGCCTTAAGCTCTTTGCAGTGAGCTGCTGAGATCGGGGATTGGAGTAGGGATTGGTCGGCGCTGCCCGCAGATACTTACGCGCTTTGCCTGCCCGCTCGGTGTGCTGGGGCTTGGGAAAGCCCTTCCAGGGCAGCAGCAGCTTGGGCTTCGCGAGCGGCTTGCGCACGTCCAGCACCTCGAATTGGCGCTTCACGTCGCCCGGGCGCGTATCCTCGCCGTCCTTCAGGCGCGGCACAAACACGCTCGCATTCACATTGAGCTTGGCCTCGGCTTCAGCTGCAGCGGCGGCGGCGGCGGCAGCTGCTGCTGCTGCTGTTGCCGCTGCTGTTGAGCCGTTGGCCGTGGTCGCCCCCGAGCAGCGAGATGCAACATCTGTGGAACTCTCCTCGCAATCGCTGTCGCTGTCGCTATCCCTGCAGAAGCGCAGCAGCTCCGGCAGCGGCTTCTTCAGTATCTCAAAGACGGCGCGACTCTTGATCAAGTTGTGCATTATCTGGCCGTGAAGTAAAACACGCTCGATATCGACACTTGACTGGGTAGCTTAGCTTAGCTTAATATATATATACGAGTCTGAATGCCACAGTCTGTTGACTGCTCCGATAATGATGTACAAGTATATACATATAGCAGCAGATGTCTGACAACTAAGCGCAGGCCTGCTCACTATATCACAGAGACTGAGAAGATCGAAATGATATTGAAAGTTCGATTTCATTCATTGAATTTTCAATCAATAAAATATGGAATTAATAAGTAATCAAATATTTAAAAAATAATACTGTTAGTTTTTGTATTTTTAAAACCAAATTGTATTTTATTAATATTTTTTTATAATAATAATTATATATTTATCCCATAATATATACCTTCAAAAAATTTATTGCCATTAACTCAAAAAAATTTAATTAAATATTGCAACTTCTCCATATGAAACTAACATTGTTTTAAAAAATTAGTATGTTACTCTAGATTTAATTTTTTTATGAAAATAATAAATATTCAATTTAAAAATATAAAAAAAAAAATTATAAGACTTTGTGAATAACAAAAAATATATAAGAAATGAATTATTTCTTCATTATTTCCTAGTTTCTTGACATAATATTTTGCTCAATTTATTCGCGGGCTTATTTTTTGTGTTAAGTAATTAAAACATATTTCTCTTAACATAGTTATTTACTAAGTTAATTTATATTTTTAATAATGTGAACTAAAATTAATATATATATACTTTTAATATTTTATTTACATTATATTACATTTTTATATTAAGTTTGTTTAGTTAAATATTTTTTTTATATATAGTTATATAACTATAATAATATAATAAGTTTTTTTATGTTATTTAATTTGTCATATTGAAAAAGAAATAATATTATCTACTAAAGTAGAAACCAGAAACATTTTAGATTAGCCTAATGACTATACTGGTTTAATTTGTCGTTATATATATATATATATATTTGGAACAACCTTTGCAAACTAAATTCGTTTTCTGTTTGGTCAATATTAAATTATGTTCTACATACTCTTTGTAAAAAATAGATATAAATATTTAATATATTTATATGACGACAAAAGTCGATGAAAATATTGATTTTCTGCATTTTCGCATAGATGCGACGCCTGACACTGCACGGCAATTTGTTGCGATTGGAATTGGAAGTGGTTCGTCTTCGGTATGATACATTGCACAATGGCTCAATAGGTGGTTTGCCCCGCTGCTAAAAGCGGGCGAGAGTCGGGACCAGCACAGACCAGTAATTACGTTTAACTTTACCTGCAAAATGATATGAAAAGAACGAACTGCGAGCTGCGAGCAGAACAAACAGCATGTGGCTCACATGACGATAACGACCGGGATAAGCAGGATACGGAGCATTACAAGGGGACCGAGAGGGGATGATCGGGGGCTCGGGTAACTGCTGACGACGAACCCCTGCAGTGCAGCAGCTCAGCTCAGCTCGGTGCTTGCCCCATTGTTTGTTTGTTTGTTTTTACAGCTGTGATTGAGGTGAAATTGCATATTTCTGTGCGCTTCTTTCATTTCATTTCATTGCATTTCATTTTGCGCAGCTCCAAACGGGTGTGTGTGTGCGAGTGTGTGTGCGAGCGTGTTCCCATAATAATAGCTAACGTTTTATTGAATGTCGTTACCGCCGCTCCCCATCTTCGGGCTGACTGCACTTGACCGGGTTGCTCACTTGCCTCGCCCGCCCACGCTTATTGTGCAAATACTCGTAAATGTCAGCTAAGGAAAACTCTCTACAATGGCTACCAATTGCAAACTAGGCAAATTGTTTGCTTACTTTCTGCAATATAAATACAAAACTTTAAGGCACAAGAGCAGCGGAAGCTATAAAAAAAATCGAGTTCACATATAGAGATTGACGAGCAATGGATAGGGGTAAATCGAAGGGCCATAGTAAAGGCTGTGATAATGTGAGTAGCAGGTGGAAACAGATAAGAGTGCTTTGCTAGAGAGTGCTCGACTAGGAAATACCATGAGCATGATATTGCAATCATTATATGTTTATTTTATAGATTTATACAACACATGCACTAGCGCGCCGTGAGCTGAAGTTTCCAGCTTTCACGGTATTCGATCGATTTTTATGGATAATAAGAAAATGAAACGAGCTATCGAGCAAATAAACCTGTAAGAGTTTAGTAGTAGGGACTGGTTGACTTGAACATACCGCGTACAGTACGAGAAGCTCATATTGCTATCATTAGACCTTTCTTTTGGGGTCTGCATTCTGCGCTTGGACAGCAGTTAGGGCTGTGCTATGACTACTTCATTATTGAATGACTTTTCTTCTAGATATACCTTTTTTAAGAGCGTAATTTTGACATTCATATGTATGTATGTATGTATAGGCAGACGTCTTTAATATTTGAAAAACATTTTTTGAAAATTTGTGGAGCAGGAAAAGGATCTAAAATATACAGAAATATTCTTATATATATATTAATACATATCAATCCTTTTATGAGCCCTTCCGTCATTAGTAAAATATATGCATTACAAATTAATATTTTTCTTGCAATTTTCCCATAAAACCTTACAATTTTTTATCACAAAAACTCTTACTTAATCCTCTAATGGCCAAAGTCGATGTGAAATACATTTAATGTTATTATGTGGATAATGCTAACCATAGTTTTGCGGATGCCGCCTTAATTCGTATAAAGTGTATCAAATAATTAGCAATTAAATACAGTCGCTGTGCGGCTGAGCGGCTTAATGGGGCGTTCTTTGTGCGGCTCATTGATGTCCAATCAAATTGCCACTAACTGTCACGGGCTAACGCATTTTATAACTCATTAAATTGACTTTAAGCCACCTTTTGCGCTTTTTCGCTCTGGCATTAATCCGCTTGTTCAACTTTCATTACATTCGCGCTTATCTGCATAATTGAAATGAATGCTTAACGATATTTGTAATTTAAAACGAAATTAAAGAAGCGCGACAACAACAAAATAAATGAAAATAAAAATTAAGCCCAATGCAAATGTGCATTGACATATGAAAAACACATCATTAATTTATAAATAACCAAATTAAACAATTAATTGCCAAGGACAAACGGTGTAAAAAACACAAAATAAAATTAATGCAAATACCAAATAAAAAAGAGAAAAAATCACAAAAAAAATAGAGAGAGAGAGAGAGAGAGAAAGAGCAACAAATTTAATTTCGCATTTGAATGCACAATTTAAATGCATTCAAAACCTCCATTTTTTGCGGCCCATAAGTAATTAAAATTTAAATAACTATCACTTGCCCAGGCGCTGGACAACAAAAGATTTGCTCAAAAAATAAATAAATAAAAATTATTACGCATACGCCGCGTGCGACGAAGGCGAAAGTGCAAATCACAAAACAGAAAAAAGAAAAGGGGAAGAGAAAGAGAAATGAACACGTTGACAGGCCGGCAGGCAGGCAAACAAATGAAATTCATTAACACGATTCTAATTACAACAGACAATGCCAGCGACAGTTAGCAAAGGCGATTGTTTAGAGGGGGGCGTGGCCTGGTGTGTGTGCATTTTGCATACAAATTGCTAAATTAATGAGCAAAACACAGCCGCACAGTAGATAAAAGCAAATAAATTTGTAAATACGCAGCTCACACATAAAACACGAGTGAAATGGAGAGCTGATGGACGAGGGAATACCCTGCTTATGAGATATAGAAATATTTTAGATAGTGAATTGAGGGAAGATAGATAGGAAAGTTCATTTTCATTCTTGATTATTGATTTTTTTAAACCTTTATTTTTACAGGGTATTTCCACTTGCTCATTAGCTTATCTAATAACTGGCTGGCTCGGCTAATTGGAGGCTAAGCAAATATTTGCACTTCAATACCCTGCGCATGGCCCATAAATTATGCAGAGCAGCTGCTCTGCTAAATGTTGCGTAATGCCAAGGCAGCACACATCCGACTCTGGCCAGTAACTAAGCCAATTCTGATTTATATGGCCCGAATTTAAATAACTTTTCGCCAAAAAAAGAGCCAGCAAAAAAAAGCATGTGCAGCTAATAAGCCGGGCCGAGTGCTGAGCTCCTTTGGCTTGCAGTTTTCGGCAAGGTTAAGCCGTGCAGGAACCGAGTACGTCCGTCAGTCAGTCAAAGTTATTGCGGGCCCTTTGGGGGCATCTGCTGTCTGTGCATACGTAACCTGGGCGCACGGGCCGCAAACAGAAATCGAGCAGCTGGCTGCACATACATGCACCGCTCTACATGTGTTCATAGTTGTTTTTAATGGCGGCAGGCAGCCAGGCAGGCAGCTAGGCAGGCAGGCAAACGCAAACAAAGCCAACAAACAGACCAAAAATCTAGTTCACTTAAAATTTTCTCATTTCCTTCCGCCTGGACTTCCACACAGCCCAAAACTTTCCGTCTCTCTCTGTGTGTGTGTGTGTGGTTGAAAAAGCTTAAGTTAACAACTTATGCTCGTCCGTTGGAGGCGAGGGCAGGCCTCTCTCTGAGGGCCTCATTGTCGCCGAAACGCATTTAGGAAGGAAATTAGTACGTAAATGTCATAATTTGCAAGAGGACTTTGTGCAGAGGATTATTAAGACATTATAGACACCCACCACAGAGGCACACAAGGAGCTTAGTTTCGTGCAGTTGCCGCTGCCGCTGCTCCACATATTTATCGGCAGTTGCTCTGCCAGCTGGCCCAGCTAATCAAAATGCAAATTTCAATTTGCCAACTGCCGAAAGCGAGAGAGACACGAAACAAAAGTTGAAAAGGCAAAAGACACAGCTCGAACTACAAATCTTTGACTCTTTACCTGGGCAGAGAGAAAAACCCGAAAGGAAAAAAAAAAGAAAATGAAGAGCAAAAATTATCATGAAAAGGAGAAAGCCAAGGGAAACACATCGCAAGCAGAGGGCGACTGCTGTAATCCTTTTCAATTCTAACTTGCCTTCGGTGCGCGCGTATCCTTTTTCTACCTTCTGCCTTTTTGGTCATGACTCGCTTGATTTCCAACTTATTTATTTGCTACTACCTTCTTTTTAGCTCGGGTTGCCCACAACTTTTGATAATGTCAACAGCATTGAACGTAGCCGCAAAGCAAGTAACTCGCCTGGCCTTAGATTCTCATTGCGCCAAACATGGCGAAGGCAGGGCGAAGCCAGGAGCCGCGCTCGAGTTGAGTTTGTCAATTTGCTGCAAATGCAGTAAACATCATCTAATTGACGTTGAAATTAACGTCGCTTGTCGCTTGTCCCATCAGCAACAGTTGCTGCTACGGATGTTGCTGCTGCTGTCGTTGCTCTTGCTGTGCTTGACACATGTCCGACGAGTCTTTCGCTCTGATTTTTTGTCTTGGCCATTTTAATCGTGGCTCGCAGCGCCGCTGTCACCGCTGACAGCTGTCTGATTGCTCGGCCTGGCGGCTCAGCCTGCACCACTCGGTCCCTCCCCACACGCATGTGCATGTCAGCTGGTTTATGTGTGCTTTGCATAATGATTTTAATTGACTGATGGATACAATCAAATTGAAATTGATACGACTATGCGGCATAAACCACTCTGCCATGGCTAACTGGAGCAGCTGCCAGCTGCTTCGGGGTGCGAGCTGGTGGCTGCCGCTGCTGCTGCTGCTGCTTGCTGGTGACTGGGTTTGAGTCGGGGTCTTAGCTACTCTCGCAGCGCGACCAAAGCTGTCAGCACATCCAACAAGTCTATCAGTCAAGTATCAAAAACGTGTGTGTGACTCCGTTCCGCAGGGAACTTTCGCCGCCAACTGGCGTGGCAAGGCAAAAATCCACGGGAAACAACCCAAAGCACAACACAGCACCGCAAAAGCGAACGAAGCGCACTCGAGTGCAACTAAGTCAAGTTTTATTTAGATCCAGCGCGGGCAAACAACGAATTGCAAATGCTCTGAAGAGAGTTAATATATAGGTAAAATTTCCCATGTGGATTAGATATTATAAATATTATTTAAATATTTTGTTTTATTTTACTAAAATCAGATTAGGAAATTAAGTATCATACATATTTTTCACAGTGCCTATAATTTGTTTTGACAACAATTTCTTTTGGCTATATTTCATTTCAGCCTTTGTCCAGCTATGCTGGATGTGTGCTTTTCGGTAATAAAACTAAATTTAATAATACTATTTATTGAACAAAAACTATTCATCTTAGATGCAATGAATTTTATTTCATATAAAAGTGTATTTTATGTATTACAAATGTATTCCAATTGCAATTTAAGTTCTAGACATTTCTAGACAGACTTTCATTAGCTTTCAGATACTATAAAGATGGCTTTAATATACAAAAAAATATTTGTTTATAATTATATTTGACATAAATTTGAATAAAAATTCTCTTATGGTTTTGCGTTGTATTATATCATATCATCATATTTAAATATATCAAAATAATTTATATAGACAACATAGTAGTAAAAAAAAATTTTAAAAAATTGCTTATGAATATTTAAATATTTAAAAACTATTTATAAATTTGTCTAGGTAAGAAAAGGTTGCTTGTGAATATTTTTATTTTAAAAATATAAAAACTATTTATAAATTTGTCTAGGAAAAAAATGTTTTTATTTTTTTTTAAATATATATATATATCTGAAGCCTTCAAGCATATTTAAAAATAATGAAAAAAAAATAATACATAGGTCACATAAAATCAAATATTTATAGATATGTTTCACTTTTTTAAAGATTTTTTATTTATTTTAAATTTATAAATATTTTTAGTATCTTTGAAACTTAGAAACAATTTTTTTTTTCTTTTTAAAAATTAAGACAATTATATATATTTGAATAATATTTAGACTATTTATTTGTTGCTATTAAAATTTTCAATTCTTTCTATATTTCTTTAAGTTTCTTTCTTCTATATCAATACAAATATATTATCCAGCATTAAAACCAAGATAAACCCACTAGATCTCCAAAAATAGTCGAAAATCAAGGCTGCAGCTCAAGTGTGCCGCGACTGGCCTGACCGCAAAATTTAATGATTTCCAATTGTGAATTGAGGCCAATATTTATAAATACCATATATAAGCCAAGAGTTCATGGACAAGCAAGAAAACGAAATGAAATTTTAAAAAATTAATATAATAATAGATAAAATAAAGAAATATTAAATAAATATAAATAAAATAAGATAAATCAAAATAGCGCAAGTAAACACAGAATGCTTCTTATGCATATTTTCACACTATCTTAATTAAGACATTAACTCAGCTGTAATCAGGCATTTAGAGTATGCGACTGTTAGCCACACTTTTATTATGCATTTCTCGCTCCTCGCCTGGGTCGCGGCTTTGTTGTTTTTGTGCGCTTTGTATGCAGGCTATTAACGCTGTTGTTGCTTGATTTGTGGCACTCAGCGTTGCTGCTGTTGTTGTTGTTGTTGTTGCTGTTGATGTTGTTGTTACTTGTGCTTTTCGCGTTTTACTTGGCTGCGGTTCAACGCGTAAGCCCCGCCCTCGCGCCGCACCCCTTTGGCTTTCGCCTCGCGCGCGCATTTTCATCATCAACAATTTTTGGTACGGAAAACTTTGCCAAAAACTTTTTGCACATGCGAAAGGGTTTCACATGCGTGCAGGTGCAGCTAAGTAGATATGTGTGTGTGTGTGTGTGAGTGTGTGCGACCAGTTTAGCTTAAGTTTTTAGCATACAGACGAAGTTTCACAAAAGACCAGCAGACAGACAGCCAGTCGGGGCTGCGTGCCAGGCACACCTTGAGGAGTTTTGTGCGGCTGCCACAAGTAGACATTGGTTAAAAACTTTTCAACTACCCACATACACATACACTCACACACACACGCACACACACAGACATGCACATGCGTTTGAAAAATTATTATAACGCGCCACGTTGGCAACCTTTTCATATGCCAAAAACTTAGACAACGTCGCCGCCGCCGCCGCCGCCGCCGCCGCCGCCGTTGCCGCTGCTGGTGTTAGCTGAAAGACTTGTATAGATATAAAATTATGCGCGTTTATTCGTAAATTAAGTGCTGGCTGTTGCTTTCGGAAAGTTGGCGCGGCGCAGGCGAGCAACCAACTAACTTGCCCTGCGGTTCGCTTCGTTTCCTTCCACTCAAAGGGATTTGCGTTCGAGTGCATTTGGGCTCCTCGACCACGAGCTACCATCCTTAAGCCGAAATTCGAATATCTTTGAATCGTTGAATTATGAATTCATAAGGCCTAAGTGCTTCGTCTATCGATAGCCACAACATTTTATTTGATAAGAAAGAAAGAAAAAAACAACAACTTCACTTGTAGACGTGGCGAGTCCATTGAACCCGAGGCACGTGAGCGGCTAAGGTAATAAAGCAAAGATAAGACCTAAATTGCATGACCAAATGCTTTGCATGCGCCAGCTCTGGGCTATAGAGAGGAGAGAAGAGTGGGGAGGGAGGTCGGAGAGCTGGGCATGTGCTTTGTGCAGGCCATAAACCAAAGGGTTTTACGTTAGCTCAGCCTACATTGAGCTGACTTTAAATGCCCGAAAGCTGCACGAGTCGAGTAGAGTAAAGCTAGAGTAGAGGAGAAGTTAAGGCAAGGGAAGCAGTTTTCGCAAGTGGATTAAAAAATGTTTAAAGACGAATTTTTCACCTGAATAGAAGCAGAAGAAGCAACGATTGATAAAGCATACAAACTAATTGATTGACTGACTACCTGATTGATGGATTGATGTACTCATCAGCAGCAGCATTGAAAACTGAGATTTAGGGACATTTATGTAAGAATAAATAATTTTTGTTATTAATAATTGTGAATTAATGAAAGGGAACATAAAATTATAAAAAGGTATTTATTCATAACAATAATAAACAAAATGTTATTTAAATAAAAAACCTATAAGTATTTTTACAACTTGTTTGAATTGTCGTATTAATATCCTTGAAATTTTGGTCATTCTTCAAAAATTAATAAATAAAAAATTGTTATAAAAATAAAAATAGGAATTAATATTTTTGAACACATTTATAAATTGTCATATGAATATTTTTAAAATTTTAAATCATTGACAAAAAATATATAAGATGGTAAAATTTTTTATAATACTTATAAATTTGTTGAAGCTTCTAAAGCTTTTATTATTTTTATTTTATTAAAAAAAATAGATATATTTATAAATTTCACACAAATTTGTATAGTATTTTTATTATATTTTCAAAAAGTTAAAATGTATAAAAAAAATTGTATTTATAAATATTTTTAAAAGTGAAAATATAGTAAAACAAAATTAATCTATAAATTTCACACAAATTTATACATATTTTTTCTATAAATTTCACACAAATTTGTATATAATAGTCTTATTATCTTTCAAAACATTCACAATTGTAATTATATGAAAAAAAAAAAACAGTTATATACAAATATTTTTTAAAATGTAAGAGTAGTAAGTAATATTACTAAATACTAATAATAAATATAGTACATCAGCTAATATAGCAGGCAAGCAAATCTAGCAGCACTGCATTTAAATTTGTATTTTAATTGTTGGCAAATAAAACTGAAAAGTGGAATGACATGAAGGCTAACCGTCATATCTACACTCAGCTAGAGTTTTATTAGTTTTCCATCTAGCAACTGCAGTCAGCTGATATCACAGGAGCGCAAGTGAGAGAGAGAGAGATAGAGAGAGAGACTCCATGAGACAGCAGCACAAATCCCTTCCACTCTGCGGGCGGGGCACTAGCTACCTAGGCAACATTCATCTGTGGATGCCACAGCCACTGGCACATTATTGGCAGCCAGTAACGGTAGCAGCAGCAGCAGGCAGCTGGGAGGCGGCATTCAGGCGGGGCGGCATTCAGGAGGGGCGGCATTCAGGAGTCGGGTAACATGGCCACGACGGACTGAGCAACGCTTTGAAGCGCGCTAAAAATTTCAGATTTTCAGAACATAACATTTTACGGTTTTACGGTTCATTGCCACATGCAGGAAAGTGAAAGATACATGCACATATGTATACACATACAGCAGCTATGTATGTGTGTGTGTGTGTGTGTGTTGTTGTTGGCATATGAAAGCGATACACTCGTTTGCTCACTTTTTGGAAAATCGCTTGAAAATCGTTTGAAGCGCCGTTCGACAGCGGCGCGCGGCGTTGAGGGGAGCGCGGCTTAACTTTTGGGCTTTCATTGCTTCTGCTTCTGCTGAGCTTCAACAAAATATTTTAAGTAGTTTAGAAAGTCGCTGTGTGTGTGCGTCGGTGTGTGTGTGTATGTGTGGATAGCTCACATATCAGTATCGCGCAAAAAAGAAAACCTAAAGGTTTGGAAAATTTAACAGCCGCATCGATGTCTCTTTTTATGTGTGTGTGTGGGTGGGTGTGTGTGTGTGTGTATGCGTGGGCATGTCTGTGTCTCGCTGTCTGTGTGTGTGTGTGTTAACTTTTTGCTTTTAAATTGTTCATGCAACTTTTGCTGCAGTCTTTGTGCGCTGATGCCACGACTTTTTGATTTTTTAGCTATTTAAGAATTTGATTCTCAGCTTAATTGAGTTTAAATGTTTTGAAGGCATTCAATTTGCATAATATATACTGTATATATAGTCAGATATTAATTTATTATATATATATATATTATATATTTATATAAGCATAGAAGGCTAATTTAACTAACACAAACAATGTCTTATTATTAGGCCGCTATCAACTATATAATACTCTTCTACGGTCTAAACGCTGTCAGCTTCAATATTTTAGAAAATATGTTTTTTTTTCATTTTTTCAGCTAAATTAATTTTTTTAAATTTTTTAAATTTTTCTCCAAATAATATAAATTTATTGATTTTGGAAAAGAGCTTATATTAACTTGGAACAGACAGGCGGGCAAACAGGCGGAAGAACGGATAGGCGCATGGACTGTGAATCTGAATTTTTCCATTCAAGAAAAAGTTAAAAAATCTTGAATCAGACTTCCAAAAAAAAAATCTACAAAATATATATAGTCAAAAAAAATCTAAAAAATCTTAAAAAAAATATATATATATTATAATTCAGTTCTGTTTATAAAATAAAATTTCTTCTGATATGCATAAGCATAAATTTAGTCGATTTATTTTGCCCTCGTCGTCTTCCTGAAACACTGAAAGAGCCTGCAATTGGCACTTTTCCAAGAAAAATTATTAAAAATACTTTGCAACTCCTGTCAAAAACTTGCTCAACCTTTTCCTCACAGCTATTAAACAACAATTGTGCACTTAGACTTACTTAAGTAAATAGTTTAAAGTCAATTGCTTCGTAGTCTTACGCCTTTCATATGCCATATACTTGAGCACTTTAATTATGGTTTGACTTTTAGTCATTTGTGCATTCAAAATTCTTTTGGCTCCGGCAACTGCTCGTAAGTAGCTGATCTAGTCAGGGCGAGGGCAACTTTAAGCAGCTTACTTTCCGCTGGGAACTGATGGCACTGTCTCTGCAGCAACTTTGTGGCATTCGGGCAGATCCGCAGCCGCACACTTCCTAGCTCGAGTGGGCGTCTGAGAAGTGCACTTATGTGTGGAGTCAAAGTCGGGCAGCCGAAAATAAAAGAGAAGAAGAAAAAAAATGTCGACACACAGAGAGAGAGAGAGAGGGAGAGTGGGGGTAAGAGAGAGATGGAGAGATAGGGAGAAGGCCACTTGACAGCCACAAAGCGGCGCTGGCTTGTCACCCGGTTCTCTCTCGGTCAAAGCATTGCGCGCCAAGTGCCCCTCCAGAGCGGAGCAGTTAAGCAGAGCGCAGCCGATGCCATAAATGTTGCAACTTGCACTGCAGACAACTTGCAACGCGCCACGCCCATCGCCCACCGCCCACCGCCCATGGCCGCCCACTCGCTGTGCAAAGTGTTTAAGCGTGAAAGCAAGTGGCAAACAGGCAAACAAGCAAACGTTTGCCATTTTTGTCTCGTCCTCTGTGCGGCATTTTTAGCGAGTGTCTTCCTCGCCCCGTTTCAGCCAATTTCACAGCAATTTAAGTTTTTTCTTGCCTCTGTGTGTGTGTGTGTACTTCAATTAAAGAGCAACTAGGCAAAACTATGTCAGTTCTGGCCGCACAGGATCTGCATCTCAATTTGGACGCCACTTTCACAAGGTGATTAAACTCATTTGTTCTTAGCTCAATGTCCAAGCCATAGATCCCAAAGAAATATGCTGCCTATTCCGTTAAGCAAGAACAACAAGTTAGAGAGTTGGCTGTGGCTGCGGGAGTGCCACACTAGGGAATACCCTGACTGATGTGTTGAGCTACTAATGGGGGAGGGTAGTTGAATGAATGAGTTGGGGGTTGGAGCGAGGGTTGGTATCACTATGGAATGGTCGGGAAATGCTTGAATAATATGGGTCTGATATAGATTCTTATGGATTGTATAGAAACGAAAACATTTTTAAAGATTTGAAACAAAATTGAGATACATTTGCTCTAAGAAGAACCTTCGTGAACTCTTTCTTCCATCTGCAGATCTAAAAGAGATAGAGGGGGCACAGCTACACAGCATTATAGACTCACTAGCTGTACCTCACCAACTATTTCCTTTAATCTCACACTTAAACTAAAAGCCAATATACCCCACTTATACATCTCCAATTATTTACAGCGTATAACAGCAGCAACAAATACTGCCCCACCAACAACTGGGAGTTGCAATAAATTTTGGCAGCAAGCAAAAATAGTTTACAGCAGCGCATTCAGCACGTAGCAAATTGTAGCCAGGTGCTCTATCTCTCTATACAGGTGTGCACAGCTAAGTGTGTGTGTGTTTGTCTGTTGTGCTTGCCACACGTGAACAGGTGCGCTTTATGGTTGACTTCAACTTTTGCCACCTTTCGCCTCCGACCGCCTTCGACTGTCATAAAATTGCTTTTTGCTTTAACAACAACAACAACAACGACAACGACAACAATTTCTTATGATTTATTATTTTTCAATGTGCTTTGTGGCTTGGCTTAAGCCTTTCATTTCTCTTCCTCTTCGTTTTTTCCATTCTTTTGCTCCACTTTGGCTGGCAGCGCAATTTTGTCACATTTATTAACTGATGGATTGGGTGTAGCCCGACCAAAAAACTTTCATATATTGAACCTCGGCAGATGCCCAGCCTATACCCTGTAAATAATTAATTGATCTATTGTGATAGATTTGTTTGCCGGGCAATGTTTGTAGATAATCATTTAGAGGGGATTAAAGAAATTGAAGAAATTATTTTTATACCTTGTTAAGGAATTGGGGGTTTTTAAAAATTATAATTTAATAACTAATATCATCATAAAGAAAAGGTACTGTAAGAAAATCTGAAATACTTTTTATCAATGTGTTTAAATAGACGCACTGGCATTATAAAAAATATATTACAAATTTAAAAATGTAATATTATATATAAGATATTTTATTCTATTTTCTAATATACTTTTTATATATATAAATTAAATTTATTAATATATAATACATAACCAAAATTATTATTTTACAAAAAATATATAAATCATAAAATTTAATTTAAAAAAATATACTTCATAAAAAAAACCTTAAATATTTTTTTTATAATTTTTAATTTTTGTAATCATAAATAATAAAGTATAAACATTTTATATAAAATTTAATAAAATTCTTAAAATAATTCTTCATTTAATTATCAAATTAACTCAATAATAGCTCAAATATTTACCCATCCATCTTAGCCTGCTCAACATTTCATATGCGCTTTAGTTTACTCTGCTCCAACCTTTTCTAGAGCATCTGCTAAGTTGTTCAATTCATCAATTTGCGCATGATATATATAAATATATTGTATATATACATTTTTTTCCTTCGAGTTTTGCTGCTGTTGTTCAGGTAGTTGGCCATCGATGCCCATTAAACATTTAATGTGCTGGCCAATAAGAAACTTTTGCGCTTAGCCCGGCTTAAGCGAAGAGTTTGGCGCTGCCGGCATGTGTGTTGATACACACACACACGCACACACATGTATATAAAAGTATATATGTGTGTGTGTGTCTTGGGTAGATATATGTATAATTAATTACTCTTTGGAAACTTTGACACATTTAATTATTATTTTATTAGTTTGACTATTAACTGGCGGCAGATTGTGTGGGCGCGCCTCTAATACGTGGCCACGTCGAGTGTGGCTCGGACAGCTACGGTGCAGCATAGCCAGTGCACACTGTAGGGCGAAGACTTTAACTTTGCTTTGGCTGGCTTGGCTGAGCTGTAGCTCAAATCTGTATCAGTCTATGGCATTAGTCTTTGGTTTTACCAAATGCATTTAATTGTTGTCATAAAGTTTTAACACACACACACACACACACACACTCAGACGTTTACTTTGCTCAGCTTTGCGAGATTTTCATTTCATTTTGCTTTCGAAAAGTTTTTTGTGTACTTTTGGCAAATCGAAATCGACTCGAAGAACTTGTAAAATCCTTTCGACCGGACGAGCAATCGAAACTGCTCAAATGAAGTTGTATCTAAGGCCGGCTAAAGCTCACTCAAATCTTGTCTCTGACGTAGCTTTGCTTTGCCCTGCAATTAAATGGGGCTGCCAAAGTTTGCTTATGCTCAAAAATCGATGGCTAAATTGTTGCCAACTTCGTTTTTGCTTGCCAGATGCAGCTGCCGCTGCCGCAGCTGTGGCTTATGCAGAAGCATTAACAAACAGCCGGCGAAAGGGCATCTGCATTTTTAACAGCATATTTTAATGGCTGATTTTTAACAGCAGCTCGGCGCACTTATTGACAGCTGCGACAGCCTGTGACACAGCCCACTTTAGCTCCAGCTCGCGCGCTGGCGCTGACGCTGGCTCCGGCCCCGCTTTGATGCATATGTCATGCGATACACGCAACGATACAAAATTTATTTGCAACGCGCCTGTCATGCTCACACACACTCACACACACACACTCCCATACACATATATATGGATTGATATACGTATATATAAAAACCGTTGGAGAGCAGCTGAAACGCTGGCATAAAAAATATTTAATTTAATTTCTTGTCGCAAAAAAATGCCAGTGCCTCGACATTTTTCGGTTTTCGCTTTTTGCTTTTCGCTTTTTGCTCTCTGCATGGCAACTGCTGTGCCAACATAAAATGCTTAAACAATTTTCATAGGTAAATATCGAATGGAAGTGGGCGAACGAACGGCCGAGCGCAGCGCCAAGTTAAGCCGATGCTGTGCTAATCGACGAACGTCAACTTTGATTGAATTTCAACATGAAAAATCACGCACTTTGACCGCATGATTGATTAAGCTCCACTCAACTTGACAATTAACTGACAAATAGATTAAAACTAGGTTAACCCGCCAGCAGCTGAGAGCAGCTCACATTATTCTGATCAACAGCAAATTGCAGCTGTCAGAAGTAAGTACTTTTTGTGGGAGGTGGGTGAGTAGAGCTGCCATGCCATAGAGTTTGATGAGCCTACAAGATTTATTCCAGGTGCGATCGACGTACACTTCATTATGTTCAATCGCAAAGGACTGAGGGAATCGTGATGTAAATATAAATATTTATATATGTTGACAATTTCATATAGTCAAATTGCAGAGCTGGCGATGCACTTGCATATGTACTATTCGGACGGTATTCAAAATATAATAGAGAGGTAAAGAGAGAGATAGAGAGACATGACCGCAAATTCCTCACAAATATAAACTTTTAAGAAAAATAAATATCTAAGGAATATAAATCTATCTAATTAAAGTTCATATCGTGAGCAGAGCTCAACAGAGATAATATAGTTGAAAATAATTATAATTTCTTAAATATTTTTAAGTTTTTCTTTGTCAAAAATATAATAAGTATTCCAGAGAAATATGTATTTATATATCTATTATACATAGAAAATTATATTGAAAGTTCAATTGATTTTAACCAATATATCTCTTACTTATGCCTTCTTAAACATAATTTTTTGCAAAAGTAACTACCAATAAAACATCAACATTCACTAAAAATTTCTATTTAAATGTGCATTAATTGAGCTATAAATAACAATAAATAAATTGTGTTTATCTACTACAAATGTTTACTCTTTATACTTATTCAAATAAAAATTGTACCTAAATGAATTTCTTTTGCTATTGTATTTCCTGTCCTATCTGCCACAGTTGTTATGAGTTGGAGAAATATTTGTAGTAAAATAAACATTTATTTATATATTTTCTTTTCATATTATATTTATATTCTTTAATCACTTAGCTCATTTATAGAAATTTCATTAAAAATTAGATCTATTTTATCTATTTATTTATTTATTTTTAATATTTTTCACATCTTATCAACCCTATACATTCTTAATTTAGTATAATACAAGTCTGTCCAATTATACCTTTACTCCTCCACTCCTCCAGAACCTAATTATACCACAATATCTTCCAGTGCCACTTCATTCAGCTGCTCAGTGAACCTAAATTGCACTTAATTCGAGCACAAAACTCTTGAGCATTATGTGCTGGCCATTGTAATTATGCGCAATGGCGGACAGCCGTAATTATATGGAGCATATGCGGCCCTCGACACTCGGCGTGTGTGGAACAGTTTGATCTTAATGTAAATTTGCATTTTATTGCATGGTAATTAAGTGACAAAGAAGTGAATATGCAACAAATGTTTTCAATTGCATGAAACGCTGCACGTACCAAATCAAATGTGTGCGAGTGTGCCTATGAGTGTGTGTGTGAGTGTGTGTGTGTGAGTGTGTGTGAGTGTGTGTTAGAGTCACTAAATAAACAATATGCTCGCAATGGGCTTTAATTTATACAATAAACACACAAATTGGGGCATATAATGGGTGTAGAGAGAGAGAGAGAAAGATAGAGAGTGAAAGAGAAAGAGAGAGAGGGAGAGAGAAGGGGGGAGAGAGTGGTTGGCAGACAGCGCACATTATTGACTCACCCCTATCCACCACAAATTGCCTCTGGCACACGCACACTACGTGACCCATTGCCATTGACTGTAAGTGTGTGTGTGTGTGTGTGCGTTGGTGTGTGTTTGCTTTGTTTGCGCTGCGGCCAAATCAATTAAAAATTACGCATACGCACTGTAAATATTTGGCACGCACAGCGCCATTTGCACAACGTGCGCAAAATATTTGCTAATGTTTGAAGCATTTTTCGATAATTAAAGCGCATTTCGAGCATTTGATTTACGATCAAGTTGCACCAATGAAGCAGCAGCTAGAGCCAGCCGAGATATTTCTATTGTAAATTTTGTTTCTGGGATAAAAGTCGATGAATTTTTGGTTTTATCTAGGCAATACGATGATCGAATGTGGTGCGAGAGAAGTGAGAAAAACTTAGAACTTAATGACTTGAATAGTTCTATAAGAGTTTTTGTCATTGACGTCCTAGAATGATGTCCTTGAATGCGATAATTGTAGAAATTGGGAAATTAGGTATGAGGCAGCCTAATTTATATTATTTATTTATTTTTTTTTTGTGACTAAATTTATTTATTTTTATTTAATTATTTTTTTTTTTTTTTTGGAATTATTTTTACAAGTTTTCAATTAATGTATAAAAGAATTTATCATCTTTGCAATAAATATATATATATATATATTTTTAATTTATATAATTAAATAAAAATTTATTGATTTGACATTGAATATATTTTTGGTTATTTTTTCCTCCAAAAATTTATGTTAAGATTTTGTTGCTGTTTTTTTTTTTTATTAAAAAATGTATTACTTTGACATTGAATATATAGTTTTGGTTTTTTTTTTTTTCTTCAAAAATTTATGTTAAGATTTTGTTGTTTTTTTTTTCTTGAAAAATGTATATTTTAGCCCTTGAGACTCTACAAAGAGCCTCTTAATATAAGGTCAATTCCCTATATGCTTGCATATTTTTCTATTACCAATTGAATTTTTTGTCAAAATACAAAGAGTATTCTTTGTAATGTATTTTTAACGCACCTGTCTGGCATTAAAACCCATCGGAAGTACATTAGCTGCGCCTGAACTTTAGCCGAGAAACTCACAAAAAAAAAAAAAAAGAAAAAAGATAAGAAAATGGGCGCATAAATTGTTGAATGCGTTGTTTACATACATAATGTATGTGCCGGCTGGGGCGCCCCTTGTGTGTGTGTGCATCAAAGATTGATTTAATGTTAATTAAAGGGAAATTGTTTGCTCTGCAGAATGTGCACAAATATTTTTTCTACTCAACTGTGACATGTGAAATGAATCTCTGTGCTCGGTGGCACAAAAGTTTCGCTCACTGCCAGGCAAAGTAAACACAAAGCGTAGTCAAGTTGCTTCCAAGTAGTAGCGAAACTTTGTCCGTGCTGCAACATCAACTGGCAATGGCAACAACAGCGCAACTCTAGGTGTTGGTATGCGACTTAGTTCCGCTCCCACTCCACCCCCCCCCCCCTCCCTCTCTCTCTCTCTCCATCTCTCTGGCTGTATCTATACACGCTCTTGTTTGTGGGGTATGTCACAACTTTTGCTTGTCTGTTTGCCTGACTGCGAGTCACTGTCTCTCCGAGTATCTAACTGTGCGCGTCTGTCTGTCTGTCTGTCTCTCTGTCTGTCTTTCTTCCACTCTGTCTGTCTCGCTGTCTTGCAGTCGGCGTCTGCATCAGCGTGTATGCTGTTGCTGCCGCAAAAGTTTAAGGCAAATATGCAGCGCGCTCGCAAAGCTCGTGGCATGCAGCAAACATCAACAACATCTTTTTTCCTGCTGATTCTGCTGCTGCTTGCTGCAACCAAAAACCAACAAGGAGTATAAATGTTAGCAGAGCGCAGCGCAACTAGCTAATACACTTAAATTTTTTAGCTATTTTTTTCGGTTGAAGTTAAAGTTGAAGCAAAAAATATAAATAAATTGTTTTGGGGAATTTTCAGTCAATTGGTTTGGCTTAACGAAAGTTTTATAACATATGCAAGGAGATAAATAATAATTCATAAAATGATGAATTTATCATGGAAAATTGTATTTTATTTTTACAAATAAATATATTATTTACATATATTTATTTTATTATTTTTATTTTGAAATTTTTGCACCACTTTTTTTTGATTATAGAAATACATAAATATTTTTAAAATATAAACATATAAGCTTAAATAAATATATATAAATAAGACAAAATATATGAAAAATAAATAAATAAATAATAAATAAAATAAATATATAACATCTTATATTTTTTAACAAATTTCCCATTTTTTTTTTAATTTTATTATACACTACTAATAAAAAAAAACTATTTTTTTTTAAGCAAATTAAATATTAAATATAAATTATATATTTAAAAAAATAGTTTTTTTTGATAATAAAACAAAATTATTTTAATAAAAAATAAATAAAAAATATTTTTGATAAAGCTGATTTTTTTAAGACAAAAAAAAGCATGTTTGTAATTTTATTAAAACAGTTGTAAAATTTTAAGCAATTTGTTAAATAATATATCCAAAATAATACCACACGAGCTAAGCCTGCTAAGGCCAGTTGGCTGCGCTCTCTAGTTTCTATAGAGCATTGTGGAACGGAAAATGAACTTGTGCATTTATCTTGACGCAGACACAGCCAAGTTTGGCTGATTGCAGCCACGCAGCGGGACAATCGCAGCGGCGCAGAGAGTCGTGCAATATTTTTAGTGACATTTATATCTGCTCCAGCAGAGCCCCAGCCTCCTTTCTCCTTTGGCATTTAAAAATTTATGCAATAAAGTTAGTTGCCAGGGACGATATGTGTGTGTGTGTGTGTGTGTGTGTGTGAGTGTGTGAGTGCGCATACAAGTTAGCCGGGCAATGTTTGAAGGTCAAGTTGAGCCTTGGGAGGCGACGCCTTGGGTGTACCCAGAATTGGGGCAGGGCCATGACTTGGACTTGTGGAGCGGCCACTAGCAAATAAATCAGCAACACTTGACAGACGCACTGAAGTTACTAATTTAATTTACATTTTTAATTTATTTTTTTGTGCGCCTGTCAAGTGAATAAGTAATGAATTTACAACTTCTCAAGAATTTCAAATTAAAAACAATAACACAAAATGGGTGCGGCCCAGCCCAGCCGGCTCATCTTGGCGAGCGCAGCCTGTGCTAAATTAGAGAAGCGGCAAAAAACAAGAAGCAGGTGCGTTTGCATATTCATCTCGCTCGCTGCTCGCTGCTCGTTCGTTCTCCTTCAACGCAAATGACTAATTAAAAACTGTAGTGGGCGTGGCAGCAGCAGCACCAGCAGCAGCATCTGTATTACATAAAGCAGTCAGCAGGCAGCTTGCAAAATGAGAATCAGCGCATCCTCGCTCATTCCTCATGCCGCGCCGACTTTAAATCTTGACTTTAAGCTGCCGCCCAAAAGTATGCTACGCTTTCCCCTCCCCCCCTCCATCTTCCTTCGCTGTTTGCGTTGCGGCGCAATCATTGCGCACTCCCTGGTTTCTGTCATTTGCACCTCTTACATTTGCAAAAATGTCGGCCACAGTCTCATGCATATGCAAATTGCATTTGCCGTGCACCGAACAGGACCCACCTGCCGCCGCTGGAGATGTTCGCCACTGACGCTTGACCAGTGCAAGGGCAAGGCGCTGCATTATCTACCTCTCTCTCTCTCTTCCTCTATCTCTCCCTCTCCCTCTCTTCCTCCCTTTGGGTGCATGCGTGCCAAAAGTCACGCCGAATGACAAATCAGAGTCCGTGTGTGTGTGCGCGCTTGTTGGCTGATTCCCATTGCAGATTAGCGCGCTGGGGACCAACACGTCTCAGCATCTGGGGACGCAGCGAAGTGTGACTGGCTGCTGCATGTGCATGAGCTCAAGCATGTGTATTTAGCAACTCTCTTTTCTGATTCCCATTGGCGCGGCTGCTAAGAGCTGCTGCCGTAATTAGACCATTAGCTAATGAATTAATTATCAGGAGCGAATCTCTCATTGATGAGGGATAATCGTCGAGCAATATGAATATGAAACTCTTGACTTAGGCCAAAGTGTCCTGGCTGCTAAGTGCTTAAGCTGCTAATAGTTTAAGCACATAAGTCATTGGCCGAAATGTTAAGCGTCAATTATTGCGCATACGCCGCGTGGGCCGCAGATTCCTCTCCCCCTCCTCACCTTGCCACATGCAGCAATTAGTTGTGAAGGGCCGCGAGTCAAACGCGACTTCACTTGACCTTCTCGAGTATAATTGAAGTGCTTTGCCATTTGGCAGCCTAAAAAAACACACACACACACAGAGAGAGTGAACCCCTTTGGAAACTTGTTAAGCACTCGGTTTTTTTTCGCCTTTTTTTTGCAGACTGCAGCAGCAGCAGCAGGCGGAGGTGAGCAACAAAGCAGCGAAAAGCAAAGCGTAAAAATTAACTTTGTTAAAAAGTACGCACTTTTGTGAGATTTTTCTGCTCAAATGTCCATTGAGCGAAACGCACAAAAAAAAAAGGCCAAAGCGAAAAAGTTACACAAAAACAAAGAAAAAAGTGAAGAGAAAATGTTACACAAAATGAAAATTAAACGATGCTTAAAATTACTTTTTCGTCAAACTCTTTACGCGTTTGGCTCCCAGCTGCGGGTGGTTGTTGTCGCCGGGTCAGTGAGAAATTTGTTTGCCCACGATTTGACTCTGGCTCTGGCTGCCTGCGGAGACAATGGCATTCAGGTAAAATGGAAAAAAAAAAAAAGAAAAGTTTATAAAAAAAGAGTGGAAAAAATGACGCTGGCTACTGTAACAAATTATGTTATTTGGTTTTCATTTTCAAAGGTTTATTTTCTTTAACTTAATTGCATTTTTTAATTAAATGAATGAAAGCACAAAAGGGAGAGAGGGAGGCGGAGGGAGGAGGAAGTGGGGGAGTGTGAGCTAGCTGAGCTGCTGCTATTGGGGCCGAAGGACATTAAAATGTTAATGAAGCCGCATTAACATATGACGGTCATAAAAAGGTATTAGCCGCACACACACACACACACACACACATACAAATAATGCTTGCATTTAGTTGTACGCGCAGTTAAGCCAAGCACACACACACACACACACACACACACATGCTCACCTGCTGACCGCATAGCTCTGTCGACGCTTTTGCCTTTTGCCGCATAATCCCCTCACAGCAAGCCACACACACTCGACACTCGCACACACACATGCTGACAGACTTACTTATGTCTAAGTCCAAATGCCATAAGGTGCGAATAAAAGTTGCTGAGCAGCAGTAGCTGGCGCTGCTACAACGGGCTATCAGCTTAGTCCTGGCCATTAGCCACGGCGGGCGGTTCAGTGCCTACAGCTGAGATCCTTCAGCGCCGATTGCGCTCATCCGAAATTAAGCTGCCCCTCGTACAGCTCATGCAAAGTGAGTTTAGAGCTATTAAAACTCAGCATTTCATAGATAAAAAGCGAGTGAAGACTCGAATCGACTTGATTAAGTAACTATTTAGCAATGAGCTGGAACTAAGAGCCAAGTCGAAGTCCTCTCATATTGCCACAACTAACTGAGCCCCCCTCGCTCACATAAGTAATTCACAATTGAATTAGTTACCATTTGCCGCCTGCCCTGGAGTGTTTCGTGTTGCTGCACGGGGCCAAAGTTAATTTGGCGTTTTTGCTAAGCCAAATATGTGCGCGCACTAAAAACTGGCTTTGGCCATGCCCGGCTAACTGCATGTATATTTATATGTTGGCGCACATAAATTTCGAGGCTCCGGGGAGAGCTCGATGGCAGGAAGCGTTTACATTTTTATGCATATAAAACGCTGAGCCAAGCGCCGCTAATAAGTTGGCTCTGACGAACAAAGCGTTCGCCTTGGCCGCCACGCCCCGCCCACAGGCGGCATACATTTCACGCATTTTGATATGCAAACAAATGCACTGAATAAAGCAGCCTGCCGCATGCCACAAAAGGTGGCCAGAAGAGAAAACAAACGAACGAACGAACGAAAAATAGTGCTAAAAATAGAAGAAATGAAAATTTCAAAATTTTTCACGTTAAAACAAAGGAACAATTTAACAAAAAGCAAATGGCGGAGGCTAAGGCCGAGGCAGAGGCGAAGGCAGAGGCAAAGGCAGGTAAGCAGCTAAATGCAAACAGGTGCATGCAACTGCACCTGAATATGGGCATCATAATGCATGCTTACACACAAACACACATACATACATATATACATAATTCAGTCGAGTTGTTTATTAAAAGCACAAACAAAAGGAAGAGTAGGGAGAGGTAGGGGGGTCGGGGCAACAAAGACATGAAAGCAGCTGCAACTTTTTAGTGCAAATTTTATAATTTATGCTCGTAAATGTGCAGAGTATATAAAGAATGCAAGCATAGCTGATGGATGTATGGAAAACGTGACATCAAGACGGCAGCAGAGCGAGAGCAGGAGTAGAAGGCGAAGAGATACCCTGCAAGACATGAAAATGGCAAAGATACAGAAAGAGTAAAGAGATAGAGGTAAAGATACAAATAGAAATAGAGGCAGAGATACAGATACAGATACAGATACAGATACAGATACAGATACAGATACAGATACAGATACAGATACAGATACAGATACAGATACAGATACAGATACAGATACAGATACAGATACAGATACAGATACAGATAAAGATACAGATACAGATACAGATACAGATACAGATACAGATACAGATACAGATACAGATACAGATACAGATACAGATACAGATACAGATACAGATACAGATACAGATACAGATACAGATACAGATACAGATACAGATACAGATACAGATACAGATACAGATACAGATACAGATACAGATACAGATACAGATACAGATACAGATACAGATACAGATACAGATACAGATACAGATACAGATACAGATACAGATACAGATACAGATACAGATACAGATACAGATACAGATACAGATACAGATACAGATACAGATACAGATACAGATACAGATACAGATACAGATACAGATACAGATACAGATACAGATACAGATACAGATACAGATACAGATACAGATACAGATACAGATACAGATACAGATACAGATACAGATACAGATACAGATACAGATACAGATACAGATACAGATACAGATACAGATACAGATACAGATACAGATACAGATACAGATACAGATACAGATACAGATACAGATACAGATACAGATACAGATACAGATACAGATACAGATACAGATACAGATACAGATACAGATACAGATACAGATACAGATACAGATACAGATACAGATACAGATACAGATACAGATACAGATACAGATACAGATACAGATACAGATACAGATACAGATACAGATACAGATACAGATACAGATACAGATACAGATACAGATACAGATACAGATACAGATACAGATACAGATACAGATACAGATACAGATACAGATACAGATACAGATACAGATACAGATACAGATACAGATACAGATACAGATACAGATACAGATACAGATACAGATACAGATACAGATACAGACACACTCTCTATATAAATCAATATACCCTGCTGAGCTGCTCAGAACTAGGTCAAACTTTCTTATGACGTCTCAAGGATAGAAGAAGAAGCGCATTAGAAATAGCAACAAGGATACGATTGCATTATAAAGGCTTAGAGAGAGAGAGAGAGGAAGAGTAAGAGAGAGAGAGAGAGCGCAGTTCGGGTTACTAGGAAACAATTTTAATTTCGTTGACAAAATATTCAACACTTCCTTGCGCAACTGGCAATAAATACATATATATATCTGTGGCAATAGATAGATAGATATATTTATAAATGTCATCCATATTCTTTGCCACAGATGGAAAGTTCTTAGCAGGGCTAAGCCTTGTGTAATAAGTGCAGCTTAAGTGGCACATGTGCTGAGTGTTATGTGCAGCATTATGCAATAGATCTGTGCCGGCGACCCAGATAAAATCGATAGCTGCAGGTAGACAACGGCAAAGTTGGGTCGCTTGACACGAAACGTGCGACCGAAGACATCAACAAACTATTGTATTTTAACACCTAACAAGGAAACTCAATTGTTTTTCCTTGTTAGGCAACAAGGACGAGGAGTTGCCTTTGGCAGTATCTGAATCCCCATCTCTGCTTTGACTTTCAGTCTTCACTGGACACCTTCAATCAGCTGACTGTGCACACCTGTTGACTGAGACGACTTACGTGCTATACCACGCCCCCTGCCCCCATCTGTTAGTCGAATTCATTACGAAAAGGGAGAAAAAATTTGACCGCAGGCATTCAAATAAAAAGAAAAGACGACACGACCTGTGCGCCGGCAACAAATTAAAAGCCATAAAAGGCATCAAATTATGTGAGGCATTTGGTTGTTGCGCTTAAATGGCCCACAAAGCCACAGTCAGCCAGTCAGGCAGCCAGGCTGGCAGCGAGGCAGGTAGCGAGGCAGTCAACCAGCTTGTCAGGCCTATTTGTTAACCCCAGCGCGCCGGCAAACAAAGTTTTTCAATTTCTGTCGCATAATAAGCGTCGCACAGTCGCCCCCTACGTCCGGGCTCCATTTTCCGCCTGCGCGTCATCATAGCAAAATGAAATTATGAATGTGCGTTGGCACAACCGCACCCCAGACGCCACACACACACACAGTTCCACCTGGCACCACTTGGTGTATTTTTTGTGTGCGCTCATTTTTCTGTCAAGGTGTCATAAATGACGCGTCGCAGAAGGAGACGCCGAGCCGTCGCATGCGTGTAAGCAAAATAAATGAGGCTCGGCACTGTCAGCCCCAACAAAAGCCAAATGAATGACACAAGCCACAGAGCAACAGCTCCCCAAAAAAAAGGAACAAAAAAATAAAAAATACTCGAATAAAACACAAGACCCAAAAAAAGCGAGAAATAAACAAAGCCATAAAGAAAAGTGACAGGAAGATACCCTGGAGGCAAGCTGAAGGGGATGGAAGAAGGAAGAAGAAAAGAATTAATAAGAGAAGAAGGAAGTGGGAAGAAGGAGGAAGGAAGATTGAGGAATGCAGAAGGAAGAAGGAAGAAAGATAAAGAAAAAAAGGAGAAGGAAGAAGAGATGAAAAAAGAAAGAAAAGGGAGAAGTTAAAAGGTAAATGAAAGAAGAAAGGAAGACAAAGGAAAAAAAGAAGGAAGAAGAGAAGAAATAGGGAAAAAAGAAAATGAAAGAAGAAAGGAAGACAAAGTAAAAAAATAAGGAAGAAGAGAAGAAATATGGAAAAAAGAAAATGAAAGAAGAAATGAAGAAGAAAGAAGAGAGAAAGCAGAAGAGAAGCTGGAAGAAGGAAGATGGAAGATGGAAGATGGAAGACGGAAGATGGAAGAAGGAAGATGGAAGATGGAAAATGGAAGATGAGCGATGGAAAATAGAAGAAGGAAGAACGAAGGAAAAAAGAAAAAGGAAGAACGAGAAGAAAGAAGGAAAAAGGTAGACGGAAAAAGGAAAAAGGAAGAATTATGGAGCATGAAGGAAAATTGTAGAACGAAGAAACAGGAGAGGAGAAGACAATTCACTTCATTCACAGGGTATTCAACCGCATATAGACCAATCTCCCTCACACACACACACCCCCACACAGACAGTCCCTTCTCTTCATAGCATTATTTGCATGAGGGCCAACATTATTCATGTGGCTAGAACAGAAAGCAGTTGAAAGTAAATTTAATTAAAGAAATTCACTCGGCAAATGCGAGTGTCCTGCATAGAGAGCTTTGTCACATTAAATACTTTTTCGTCCTTCGAATCCTGCTGTCACGTGGCTTGGCCTCAAGACAAAATTCTTCTTCCTCTCTATCTCTCTCGCTGACTATTTTAACTGACAATTGCGACTAATTTGCTCCGAACTGACGCCCAATAAATCTCCATGCACAAATCAACTGAACAAGTGGCACGCCCCCGCCCCCGCCATCCGCCTGGCCACGCCCTCCTGATGTGGACGCAGAAGCCAGCTGCCAGCTACCAGCTGCGACTAGAAACTACAATCGCAACGTCCTCGGCAGTGCAAAGAAATGTAATTTGATGTAATTGAAACCATTTTCGTGTTAATTAAACTCTTCTTTTTACTTTTGTTGTCTACCTCACTGCCCAGCCCCCCCCCCCCCCCCTTTCTCTCCTCTCTCTCTCTCTCTCTCTCTCTCACTCTCCACTCTACTCCTTTCGCTCTGGTAGCCCGGACTTAAAGCATTTTACACTTGCCATTAACGTGACAGCCGCAATGAAAACAAAGACGCGGCCCAAGCACAAGTCATCGCCCACGGCGCCGCGCACCAGCCACTGAGATGCGGGGCGTGGCAGTTGAGTTGGGTCCTTCGGCGCCCAGTGCAGTCATTAAAATGGATTTCTTTTTGAGCGCACACACTCCGCGGCGCTGTCCTTTGATAAAGGGTTCTTCGACGACTACGCACTCGAGCGCACTGTGATTCGCCACTAAATGAGTATTTAGACCGAGTATTTAGAGTGAGTGCTTAGAGTGAGTATTTCGACTGAGTATTTTGAATAACAAACAAGCATTTACTTGTACACAATTTGCTGCCACCCGAGCTTATGCCGGAGCTGTAAAACGAAAAGTCACAGGGCAAGGCTTAAAGTTGGTCAACTAATTACAAAACAGAAATGAATTGAGCTGTTGTCGAGGACGGAGCATGAAGTGTGGGCAGGCATAATAAAGTTATGCTGACATAGGTACTAAAGTATAATATTAAAAGGGAGCATAAAGATGTACAATTTATATATAAAGATGCATTATAAAGTCATGTTTGAGTAAGTTTTTTGTACGATTTACTGCTATTTGCAATCTGTTGTTGTTGAGCAGGTAAATGACCAGGTATTTGATATGTCTTTCCAGTCGCCTCATGTGGATGCCTGAGCTATACATGCGCATAGGCTGCACCTATGAGATATATATCTATTCAATAGGGCCTTTCCAAACACTGGTCACGATTTTCAAATTAAATCACGAACTCAAATAAATTAAATTCAATTCAATTTCAATATTAAAAAAATATCCTTGAATATATTTTATCAGAAATTATATCGACACAACTGAATTGAATTTATTCCATTTAATCGTTGTTAACTTAAACTTTATATATATATATATATATATATGAAAAATGAAAGTCTTTACGTACCATCTATCATTTAGCATCTAGCATTTAGTATATGTTCTTTAGTATCTTACAAATTTCCAATACCCTTTTCATATTTCTAAATTTTTATAAAATCGCAAAAAATTGTTATTGATGAATATTTAGTTATATCTAAAATTTGGCTTATAGCTTTACTTTGCATCCAGCTTGGTTAGTAAGTCTTTCTCTCTTTTTTTCCTAATTTTTTTCTCTTTTTTCTCAATTTTTAATTTGTATATTTAAAGTAAAATATATGAAGCTATCTAAAATATTTTTCTTGTCATTAGATTTTGATATTTTGCTATTGCTATTTGCTATTATGTCTTGAAAGGGTCAAAGTGGAAGACGAACTTAAATTGTTGCCCTTTTAGCAATATTTACTTAAAAATTACAATTTCATTAAGTCGTTAAGCATTCCCAATCAGCAAAGTCTTATTTATGTCAGATATACCTATTAACAGATACAAGCTTCTCTCTGCCTCACTTCATCTACCACATTCCTTCTTCATTCTTTCACCATGTATATATCTCGCTCTCCCTCTGTCAGTCTCTCTCTCTCTCTCTTTCACTCTTTTAATGCCAGTTTTCGCTTAGATGCTTATAGAGTTGAATCTTCTAATCTCGCTTATCGCAACAAATTTTCCAAACTTTCAATCCACTCGGCAGCGCTTGGGGGCAGTCGTGAGGGTTTGCTGTGCTGTTGCTGCTGCTGTTGCTGTTGCTGTTGCCGCGTCTGCTGCTCTGCCATTATTGACACATTAATCAAACAATGGACAAGTACTTTCAATTTATATTGCCGCGACGCGGCGTCATTCAATTTTTAAGCTTTGCATTTATAAAACAGAAGCAGACAATGCGCAGACAGAGAGAGAAAGACAGAGAGAGAGAGAGAGAGAGAGAGAGAGAGAGAGAAAGAGAGAAGGCGAACAATAGTTGACCACTTCAGCAAAGCTAAAAAAAAATGAAAAAGAAATACGAATGCAAACAGGACTCACACACACACACACCCACAGACAATGAATGCAGTTTGACCCCTGGCAGTTGGAGTTGAAGTCCTTCGTCCTGGGCCAACTTTGTGTGCGCTGTGTGCGGGTCGCAGTCGCTCATTAGCTTTCATTATAAATATTGACTGGCCGACTGGGCTAAAGTGTTTGACTGACAGACCGTGGGACAGACTGACAGACAGATAGACAGACGGACAGATAAAGCGCCGCATAGATAGACAGACGGGGGAAGGTGAGCTGGCTGCATATGACAAATTAGGTTGATTGCTTTGGGAGCATCGGCATCGGCATTGGCGTCGGTGTCGGCGTTGGCATCGAAGCATCGACAGGACGGCGCGGCGACGGCTGTCAGCGGTGTGTAGTCGCTTTTCAATTAAGCAGCTCGTAATGTACTTTTCATTTAATTTGATTCATCTGCGCTGATAACAACAGCTGGCCAGGTCATTTGCATTTCCCGCCGACGAATAAATAGTAAAAAAATATTTATATCGAAGGCAAAAGGCAAGCGGAGCATAAAATTACAATTGCTTTGCATATTTTTCAGCGCGCGCTCGCATAACTTGAGCCGCTGACGGCGAAAAATAGCAACAAAAGCCACATACTTTCAGCTTAATAGTCATAAATTTGCTTTGGCCCCCAGTCCAGCCCCCCCCCCCATGCACGCCCCGCTCGGCATGCCAACCGTCTTTGCACTTTGCGGACGACCTCATTTCACAATAAGCAAGAAAGCTGCGATTGGGTGTGCTCGACTAGGAGATGCCCGGAAGACGGAGTGATTTTTGTTTTTAAATATAAAAGAAATATTATAAAATTTCTTAAATATAATTTAAATACTTATAAAAATAAGAATATAAAATATCATAAATATTCTATACAAATATTTGACAGTTTGGTAAAAATTCAAACGCTTTAACCTTTGCAATTGAATTTACACATTACATTTAAAGAATTAGGTGAAATTTGAGGCCGCTATGCTAACTAAAAATTTTTTTAAAAATTTTATAAAACATAAACGAAACTTTATACAAAATTTTGTCTCGATTTGAGACTCTATTTCTAAAGCCAATTATGATATATTGTAGTTTATTAACAGAATTCAGTCACTGTTTTTAATTGATAACAGTTGAACGTGAATATTTATCGATTAGTCGAGAAAAAACTTAGATCTGCGCAGGCTGCAGAGAGATCTACACAAAATTTCAAGTTTCTTCACAAAATGACGGATGGCATTATAGATGAGCTAATGGCCAGTCGAATTAGCTTAAATGGACTCGTTTTTTGGCATTGATCAAAAATATTTAAACCTTATAGGACTGCCTTGCCTTCCTCTGCCAGTCATATACACTTTAACAAAGCCAATACTCCCTCTTTCCCCCTTTCTATAACTTCAGGGTATACAAATTGTTTCGCTTTGCTTTTGCATTGTTCTGTATGTGTGTGTGTGTCCGTCTCCATCTGCCTCATTTTTTAGCATTACGTTTTTTACGTTTTATTCGCACTGAAATTTAACGCCGCATATTTTGCATTTGCACATTCATCAACATCGCATTGCATTCGGCTGCGAGACGGCGCCCGCCTTTACCTTTCGTCTAATCATCTATTAAACAACAATTATTTGCTGTGTTGTGGCCATGGCTTTAAATCATTTAACACTCGCCCGAGGGGGCGTTTATAATTGTTGTTGTCGCTGCGCCACGCCACGCCCACAATTGCCCTAACAAATTATGCACAAATTGAATGCGTAAATTTTATCGCATAAATCTGAAATGCCCAATGAATGCTCGGCAATGTTTGTTTTTCAATTTACCCCAAAGTATTTGATTTATATATTTAAATTTATGTATTTCAATAAATATTTACTTAAAGCCAAAGTGATATAAATTTATTTATAAATATATATTGGCATGGCGCGACCGCGGAAGAGTACTGCCAAAGCTAAGCAGCTGCTTGAGGAAGCGAGATGATTTGGCTGTTGAATTAATTAGCAAGATTTGCCATATTTGTGCGAATATCTATAAATAATTTATAGTTACTTAAATCAAAGTCCCACACATTCCTTATAAACTACAATTTTGTGAAAACAAATTCCTTACTAACAACAGCTGTAAATATCTCAGTTGGAAAGCAATAACTAGCCTCTGTAAATATTAAAAAAATTGTATCAAGATCTTTATATGATTGTGAAAAAATGTTTACGGGAAATAGAGCACAATAAATAAAAAAAATATATATATAATTAATGTGACTAAAATTCCGTCTCACTTACCTTCCCATTTCTAGTCTACGGATCTTGTTGAAACCACTTATAAAATTCACCAAAATTCACTTCTTCTATATGGAGGTGAGGCAACTCCTTGCACAGTTGAGTAGTTTGAACATGAGTAAATTTTTTAGGATCTTCAGGCATTACACAGATGAAAATTAGTCTGAAATATGATATATATCAGCCATAGTATATCAGTCATAGTATATCTATTAAATAAGTTCAAGTAAAGCCGATTCGGTAAAAGCATTCGAGTCACCAATGAAGGAATAACAACGCAAAAATAAGCTTTAAAGTCTCGCAAAGTTAATTTATTTGTTTAAGAAAATAATTTACTTATTATGTGAAATCTATTTGGTGTCCTTCATGATAATTGACCTCAGTTATTGTATTTTAGACTTATACCAATGCTTTTTCCAATCACCGAAAAACTTCAACCAATATTTATATTTTGTGATCGTTGCATTATGCTTTCAGGTTTTTTTTTTTAAATTAAATTTTTAAAATAAATTTTTGAGTATATATTTCGGTCTCATGATTGACTACTTCCTATATAGCTATTAGCTCTATTAATTTTTGATATTTTTAATTTAATTTACGTCACTTTTGGTGTTTAGCTGGTGCATTATATCCAGCCATTGTTAGTTGTATTCTGTACTAAATCTACATATATTTAAGCCAATAAAAATCCTTTTTCTCACTGCAATACAAACATCCCAAAGACAATGCAAGAGTTTTCTCTAACTATTTTTGATTTGTTGCACTTTATCTTCCCCTTACTCTCCTCCCCCCAACTCCATCTGCTTACATAATAATATATTTATAAAATTATTAGCATCAACTGTAATCAATTAAGCTGCTTAGCTTTAATGAGCTGCTCAAATGACATTAACATATTTTGCCGCACATATTTCTTGGTCGAGTTTGGGTTTTTCATATTGAGCGCGTCAAATGCCGGGCATAGCTATTATAATGAGAAAGAGACACATATAGAGGCTACAATTTAGAGCTGCCCCCGACCACCTATCGCCCCTCGCCCCACGCCCCCGCCCCTTTTGAAGTGACCCTCAGCCGGGGCCCCTGCAGGAATTCCTTGGCTCTCGCTTTGTCTCCCGGCATTCTCGAGGGCATTTAAATTTTTGAACAACCCCATAAATTATGCGCTTTATCAGTGATAAAAAGTAAATACAGTTGTTGCTACAAACGCCTAGTAGGCGTGCCCAGCCCCCCACCGCCCACCACTCGACGGCACGCCCACGGCTTGCTTTGTATGAAGGAAGCAGAAAAAAAAAACGTGTAAATGAATAATTCAAAGTGTCCTGCAACAATGTCCTGTTCGCTGTCTGTGTGTGCGTGTGTGTGAGTGTGAGTGTGTGGGTAATGCGTAAAGCACGCAAAAGATTACACATACCAATACGCACACACACACACACACACACACACACACACACACACACACACACACACTCGCACGCATGTTGCTCTGTTTGAGACTGTAGTTAACGCTTTATCTGAGGGGTGCCAAACCAACGACAACGCCTGGCAAATATTTAACATTGGCATATTTTTCACACACACACACACACACACACATGTGCAGGCCGCCACGCCCCTTTGACCGTTTTCCACCTGGCTTATGCATGTTTTATCTTGCCCACGTGGAATTTGCGTGCGTTTAAACGTTTTCGATAAGGTTTCGCTTTTAACCCCCTGCCTACCAAACATGTTTATGTGTGTGTTAGTGTGTGTGTGTGTGTGTGGCATATTTGTGTGTGCGTGCTAAGACCTTTGGCTGATAAAAAGCATACCTTTGGTTAAACAATGCACAGCAGCGGCTGGCGCTGGGCACAAAATTTTAATTTTTTTTTTAAACTTGCCCAAAGTAAGGCTTCAAGCGAACTGATATATACATATATATCTATATGTATATACATATATATATATACAACTGTATATAGATTTGGTATGGTGCTTGGGGCCGCTGTCTGGCTGCTTGGCTTTGCAGCGGCGCCTCGTTTCGTGTTATTAAACACGGATTATGCTGGGCAGACTCCGTCCGTGGCTTGCATGTGCATAAATTATAATGCAACGCTTACTGGCCCGTCCCGGCCACGCCCCTTTTTGGCCATTTTTCACATAGTCCAATTTCTCTGTCGCTTGTTTTTGGCACACAATTTTATGCTTAATATGTCGAGTCCTGCCTGGACCGAGACCGGCAGCGGCACCATCACCTGCACCTGCACCTCGTACCTCGTACCTCGTACCCTGTGCACGTTCGTGTCCAGCTATCGCAGCACATGCAATATTTAAATAGCAGTTGAGCTCCTCTCGTATCGTCCATTGATGTGGCTAACGGCCATGGCATTGATCAGCAACTGCATAAATTTTGGAACTCAAAAAAAAAAACAAGTAAGAAAATTATAGGCGGGTGTGAAAGACTTGGAGATACCCTAGACTCCATTGAGAGTGTTTTTAAATATATACTTCATGGCTTGAGATTGGAGTAAACTTATAAAAAAAGAAATGCAGGCTCTCAATTTTATTTGTCAAAAAAAAAAATAGAAGAAGCAAAGGTGACATTAGCAGAATAAAACTCGAGCTTACGCCAACTCTACCAACCCCTTCACTTAATATTTATAAATTAAGTACAACATAAATATCGAGCTTCTTCTGGCAGTGAGCTTAACGAATTTCAATGAAATTTTTAGCAAATGATCTACATATCTTATGGGAATATTAATCAGTTAAGCAAATATGTAATCTCATTCACATATTGCCTATATTAGATACTGAACTTTAAGTTAAATAATTTCAAAACATTTGCAGTCGGTATCCAAAATATAACAAAAATAAAAACTGTATAAAATATTGATAAAAATATATGCGAAATTTGGGGATGCTAGCTCAAATGCCGTACAAGATATAGTGGTTCGTGCATTAAGTAAGTTCGTTTTTTTTTTAAACAATTTATTCACACTGAACGAATTAATATAATACTTTTATAACTGAATTGCGACCTCTTTTTAAATGACAACAATAAAACGGAAATATTTTGCGATTCATATTTATTTTGTAAAATTTTTTTTTACATTTGCAGTTTACGTTTGCAAAAAAATTTAATTTACTTAAATAATATACATTCACACAACAATTTAAAGTCTGTAAATATAAATCTAAAAAAAAATGTACTCATAAATAAAAAATAAAAAATATATAGATTGAGCTACAAACAAAATTTAAAGTCTCTAGCTCTGATAGGTTCTGAGACCAATGCGTTCACGGATACGCATAGAAGGATGGACAGACAGACGAACGACAGACAAAGGGATAGGCGATCCCTAGATCCACTCAATTTTGTATCCTGATCAAGCGCATATATAAAACTCGATGGGGTCTACCACATTCCATACATTTTTACAAAACCAATATACCCCCATTTTCCATTTTCAATGAGTTCAGGCTAGAAAAAAGTCAAAAAATGAAGTTAAGTAAAACGAGGCAAATGTGCAGCTGCACAGCAACTGTCACAACAATCGATAGCAAACGATGCTTAGGGGTTAAGTGTGTGTGTGTGTGTGTGTGCAAGCACAAAGAAACTGAGACTAATGTCAGCTGGGCAGGCGAGTGAGTACTTTGAGAATTTTCAAGTGAGTTTTAGTCCCAGACTTTGTTTCATGATAATAATGAATAGGCCTGGAGCTGGCCCTTTGGTCGCTGCATTCTATAATAAATCAACAAATACTTAAAGAAATTGAGCAACAAATGTTTCCAGCATATCTGTGGGGCAGACGTCCTCTAAGATTGACAATGCTGAAACTGCAGCAGTCAGGCGGCAGCTTTCACTCACTCGCTCAACAGAGGCGGAGGTAGAGGCAGCGACGGAGACGGAGACGGACAGCTGGTTAAAAACAATAGATTATTGGCATTGCTGTTGCATAAATTTGGGCATTTTGTTGGCTTGCAGGACGGCAGTGGCAGTGGCAGAGGCAGTGGCAACGGGAGCTGCTGCATGCCTGCCACAAACGCTGAAACAACATGCACTTAAAAGCCCCGCCGGCTGCCGTTGGCCCTCGACAAACTAATGGCTCTTTGTATTTGGTAGTTGTCGATGCTAAGCAAATAAACAAAATGCTTGTTGATATTTTGTGGCAGCCAATGAAGCAAACAGCTGTCCGTCTGTCTCCCTCTCTCTCTCTGTGTGTGCCTCTCTGTCCATTGGCCTGTAGCGAAATCGACAAAATCAACAGACGAGCCACACACAATAACGTCGCATGTCACATTGCATACCTCTACAGAAAGAGAACGACATATATGTCTTCCTCTCCCTCTCTCTCTCTCTCTCTGTCTGGCAAAACAGAGCAGCTTCCAGCTGCCGCATAATTGTAAACAACAACTGCAAATACTCTTCTGCATGGCTAGTAGTTGCTCCCAAAGGCTATCGCATTTCATTTTCAGCTGTCACGACTTTTTTCTTCTGCTGCCCGGATCAAACTTAAGCGCGTTCTCCACTCTACATCAGCAGCAACGAAAGTCTGCTAAGTAAGTTTTAGCCAAAAGCGCGCAATGCCTTAAATACTCCCCGAAATAAAGCCCTAGAAAAAAACTTGGCTTGCACTGTGGGGAGGTGAGCAGAAATATGTAGTCTTTTGTGGGGTAGTGATGGAGGGGTGGTAATGCATATGTGATATTAAAAGTTATATATGGTCGATTATACACTTTTTCTAGGGATGTATGACTTTATATAAAACTTCTGCGAATAATTTTTATTGAATTTTTTTCAAGCTTTAAATTATGAATTATCAAAATGTTTTAATATAATTTTTTTTTTAATTTTGTATGAATATTAATGACTTTTTTTAACTTTCTCAAATATGAAAATTCTTCCCATATTTTAGCTAAAAAATAAAATGTATATTCAGCTATATTAAATAATATTTGTATTAATTTATATGAATTAATAAGCTACGGAAATAGTTCTGTATATGTCTCTCTATGCTTATAAAATATATGAAATAATTTGTATTTTTTTAATGCTCTGATTAGAAAACGATTTAAATTTTCAGGTAAAAATATATTTTATCCTATTTTTATTGATCTTAATTTTGAAATTATAAATGAAAATACCAATATTTAATAATAAGTGTGTATGATTTAAAAAGATGGGTATTTCATATATGAATAATTATATATATTATTTTTTTTTAATATTTCCAAATGAGTGCACTGCCAGCAGAATATTTGACCTAAGTAGAAAATATTTAAATAAAATATATTTTACAAGGTTATGGGATGGATGGACAATTTGATCTAAATAGAAAATGTTTGAATATAATATATTTTACAAGGTTATGGGGTATAACTATCTCAGCTAAAGTTCAAGGGGCTATTTTATCCGACCCAGTTGAGCTGGGTGAGATCCGAGTATCGTCCTAGTTCAAGCAATTCCTTTGGCTGCTTTACCTAGCCAACTACCCAGGCTGCTTTCTCATTGTTAAGAATTTGTATATAAATATTTTTATTAATTCTTATATTAATTATTCGATTACATAGTGAAAAATAAATTGCAAATCGCACCAAATATTACTCATGACTTGATTATTTGCACTCTATGTGTGCTTACTTCGCAAATTTTTAAACAGAATTGACACTAAGATCCATTTGCAAATGATAAAGTCTTTCCCAATGTGAAAACTTTTTAGAAAAAAATTACAATAAATTAGGCGATCACATTTTACAATTTCTAGTTAAACGTATCTAAAATATATATTTTAAATAATTTTTCTTCCATTTCAACTATACTCCCTCCTCACACACAGCCTCCACTTTTCCACTCTCAACAATTCCATCACCTGTTGCACATTACCCCAAAGGCAAAAGCAATCTCCACCCACTCAATACCCACAATTGCGCTCAACATATTCATAAATATGCCACCTGACAATATCTTATTGCAAAACAATCTTTTCGTATAGCCGAACTTCCAGTGCGTAGCTCGCTTTGCCGCAAATTGAAACATTTGTTGCCCACTGTTCGGGTTTGTGTAAGTGACACATTTCAGCCGCTTGTTAGTGGCTGTTCCGCTGCTCTAAAAAGCAAACCCATCCACGCAGCGCATAAATCCACGACGCGGGGCCAGGGACCAGGGGCCGGGGCAAGTCAGCTGTCACATACTGTGCGCTCTACGGTTTTCGATACTTTGAGCGATTTTTTGCAAACTCGTCTGTGTTCGCTGCGCAACAAAGCAGCGTTTACGGCATAATGCATGACGAAGGGAGCGAAGGGAGCGTGGGGCGAGAGCATGGCGACCGCAGCAAGGTACACACACACACATGCACACACACGCACACACCATATAAATAAACAAGCTACTGTAGCTGGTGGCCCTGTTCCAGTTGCCAGTTGCCAGTTGCTCGCCCTCACGCACTTTGTCGCAGCGAGAGAGTAAAACGAGAACCAAACTGTCGAAACTGTCAGAATGTCAAATAAGCGACAGAGCTGGGAGTGTACAACAGCAACGCCGGCAACGCTGGCAATGGAGATCGAAGCAGCTAGCCGGGCTAGGCCACCCTAGGCATATTTATTGGAAATCTGAAACAGCTCGAATGTCCGTGTAGCCCGTGTAGCCCCCGTGTATCCCGTGTATCCCTCTATCCATATCTGTCTCTGTGTGAGTGTGCGTGTGTGTGGCTTGTCCAGCACAAAGAATTTTGTTACATGATATTGTTAACGGGCTGCAGCCAGCTTCTGCCTGCGTTTGATGCCTTGCCCTGATATATGGGCAACCTTTGACATCCTTTAAACGAGGCAACATGATACTCTAGATTATGCTTTGCACGACATGCTTCTTTTGCCAAGAGCAGGAGCTGGGACTGGAGCTGGGGCACATTCAGGCGATACGTCAATGTGACAGTTTGATAATTTATTTTGTACAAATTCGTTGGCGGGCGACAGCGTTCGCGTTCGCCTTAAATAAGTTATCAACGGCCACGTAAATGGCAGCACGTAAATGAATGAAATTATTTTGCAACAAATTAAGGCAAATTTATGCGTCAAGACAAACAGATCCCAGATCCGGAAATGGCAATGGAACGGAGAGGAACGGAGACAAACAAACACGACAAAACCGAAATTCCAAACCAACGAGTTTTTTCCTAAGAGCCTCAGCAGCGAAATCTGAGCAAAAAGCTTTGGCTTTCGCTTTGGCGTTGGCTTTGGCGTTGGCTTTGGCTTTGGCAATGGGATCGGAACGGAACTTCAGAGTCGGACATCATGGTGGCTAACTTGCTTCCTTTTTCTTCTGCTTCTTCTCGCTTTTTTTCCTCTCTCTCCTTCTCGTTTTTATTGTGAATCAAATGTCAATAGAGAGTACATTTCATTCAGTTGGAGCGCTGTGTAGCCGCTACCCTAACCCTAGCTGGCGTCGCCCTCGCCCAGCATCCACGCCCCCCCCCCCCCCCGCAGCTGCCATGACACGCCCTCCATTGTTGCCTGTCACTGTGTTTGTTTGCGGATTTGACGCTTTTTTCCGGTTTGGTAACGCGCGCTTTTTTTCTCATTTCTTTTTATCGAAGTTGTGGACGGAGGGGAGTGCGGGAGGCCGCCTGATGTAGAGTATTTGTGTGGCCGAATGTAACTGAGAAACGCTGCAGATGCAGGCTGAGGGCGAAACACAAATAAAAATATTATTTATTTAAAATTTATATGTGGAGATGAGGCAGAAAATATTTGAGAGAGAGTCGTTGGGTTTTGCAAGCAAAATATATTTTTAGTATTTTTTTTTCTGAAATTTTTATATTTATTTTAGTAAGAGCTTCAGCTAAGAGCCTTACGTTTTAGGTTAGGATTTTGTTTTGATACTGACAATATTTAAATATATATAATATCTAAATATATATAATAATATTTTTAGAATTTTTGTGGGTAACTCGCTCTAACTTTGAGAGAGTTTATTATAAAATACTAAATATATTCCAATAGAAAAATTATAAAATAAAAATGTTAAGAAAAAATGTTTATATTACTGTATATTTATGTTTAAAAAAAAGTGTATATTACTGTATATTTATACTGCAATATAAACATTTTTTACCATTTATAGAATTTTATACTTAACTCTCTCACTTCTTCCCTTTTGGAATAATAGTAGGAAAAGCATCTTCTTAATTTGTATTCCAGCTAGAGTTCTGTCGATCAAGAAATATATTAATAATAGAATAAATATTTATAATATTAAAAAGATATAAATTAAAATAAATTTCTCAAAATAAGGCCTCTAGCTTCGAGTCTTTGCTCTCATTTAGACATCAATAAAAATTTTGGGGTATTTTATTACTATTTTATTACCGTTGAAAGCTAAAGAGTTATATATTATTTAGCATTTGTCAGCTAATGAATTTTACCTCTCATATCATTAAATTGTTTGTTAGCTAATGTATTTATTGTAAATTTGTATTTATTGAAATTTGTATTCTATATCAAGCAGCTTATGCATGTGACTTCTACCTTTGGCATGAAACAAGTAATACAAAGCATTTATCTACATAACTTGTGACATATTTAAAATTTATAAGTATAATTCATACTACAAATATTTCAGCTTTATCAAAAATTGTAAGTGCCAGAAAAACCTTCAATTTTTATATTTAAATTTAAGCTTCATATTATATAAATTTACTGAGATTTTATGACATTTATTCACGTTCAATATTATTTAAAAATATATATATAAAATACATAAAATAAAAATATAAATATAAATAAGGTACTTGTATGTTTTTAAAAATTTTCTTTTCTATATTATAGGATTCCTGCTTCAAAGTCATATTTATTTAATGCGAATATAGCTTTAAAAAAGTCAAGATATAACTAAGTTCGCAGTTTTGTATATATTGTCGCATATAATACACAAGTATTATTATTAAATTATTTTTAAAAATTAAGTGGATTCATTATTCATTATTCATTAGATACATGTTCTCCCTCAACTTATCACAATTTTTTATAAGCTAACAAAGACATATAATAAAACTTTGAAACTTATATAGCGTTTCATATCATACAGCTTTTGCTTGCCGTTTAAAGCAACTGTTTCGCTTCACAAAAATTCATAGCAAAAACTCTTCTCAAAAAACTTGCAAATCATATGCTACCGCACTCTGCCTGTATTTTAACAACTTTATTTTTTAGATCTGCAATTATTAAGCTCGCTTTTTTCTAAAACATTTCTCTCTGTGGCTTTTCATATACTTAGCCAAGTGCATTTCATATTCGTCAATAATTTAGCAGTTGAGTTTTTACTCTTGGCGCTTCACTCGTAAGTTGCGGTTGCTGTTGCTGTTGCTGCTTTGGTTTTTTATTTGCACGGAAATGTATAATTTTTTTCAAGTCAAATGTAAATACTTTTAGCGTATTTTTGTGAATTTCATTGGTTGTTGTTCCCATCGCTGTCATTTGGCTTGTGGCTGGAGGCGTTCTGCGTTCTGCGCTCTGGCGGTGGCAGCAGCGCCGAAAGGGGGCGGTGTGGCGGCGGGGCGTGGCGCATGCAAATGACACGCCTGATGCTGCGTAAATAATTTTAGCGCTTGCCTGATGCGCCAAAAAATAAAATGCAAAATAAACATTTTATTTCGGTTGTCGACTGCCGGCACAGAATGGCGACGAGCTGGCAGAATGTGGGTCAAGTGTTGGGTTTCTGGTGGGGCCTCCTGACTGCTTCTTAGCCATGGCAGTGGAGACAGCGCTGTGGCAAGCTGCTGAGCACTGAATTTAATTATACATAAGACAAGTCGCGAGGCGTTTTTAGCCACAAAACGTCAAAATGCAGCCGCAACCAGATGCGCTTTTTCCGCAACTCCACGGAGAAGGGGGGAGAAGCGGGTGGATCGAAGCGATTGTGTGTGGTCGAAAAACGTCACGTTTCGGCGGCTCAATTTGGCTTAGAGTGGCTGCCACAGAGCCAAAAACTTGCAGCTGCAATCCAATTAAAGCCAAACAAGTAAGAAAACTCTAGTCGGACGTGACCGACTAGGGGATACCCTAAGCCCCGTCGAATCTGTGTTCTTCATCGAATTCGGGGGAATTTGGGGCCGGTATCCAAAATATAACAAAATTCAAAATTCCATAAAATACATATAAAGCTAAATATAAAATTTGGTGTCTCTAGCTTAAAAGATGGGCGAGATATAATTTTTTCGATTTTGTTTTTAATCGATAACAATTAATTGGGGATAGTTATCGATTTTTTAAAACAAACTCGATCTGCGCGTGCTATACACGGACCTACAAAAAAAATTTCAAGTCTCTAGCTCTTATGGGGGCTGAAATCGGCGCGTTCAAACATACGGACAGACGGACAGACGGACGGACGGACGGACGGACGGACGGACATGGCCCAATCGATTTCTCTTGTCGTCCTGATCAAGAATATATATACTTTATGGGGTCTGCCACGCCTCCTTCTGCCTGTTACATACATCCAACAAAAACATTATACCCTGATTTCCCATTTTCAATGGGCTCAGGGTATAAAAATAAAACGAGCCGAAACAACCTGACAATTTATGCGTCTATGCCGAGATTTTGGCTGAACTAAACGCGATTCGCATATTTATTTGCATTTCGAGTCAGACGCTATCGATGCCCGGCCACATAAATAACGCCGTGTGACAGAAATTAAATGAGGGTCGGCCTGCCCCACATAAATTCGCTGCAACACACTTTTCTTCTTCGGCTCGAATCGAGACAGAGAGACAGAGAGAAAAAGTCGAGAAAGGAGAAAACATTTTGCTGACAACTTGGCAAACAAATTTTGCTGGGCCAAAAGAAATATATGTTAAACGGGTCTTTGTTGACAAGCGGCGCAAGGTCAAGAGTTCGAGCTCGGCCCCGGCGAGGCGAAAGGGTTGCTCCGGTTGCTCCGGCTGCTGGGAGCCAAAGCGAAATTGAGCATCAAATTATGAAATTGCATGATGCCGGGGTATGATCAAATATTTATACGATATGCCGTCTTCTGACAAAGGTCAGCCTGTCCTGTACTTAAATATTTTATGAATCAAATAATTCTTCGAGTTTGATTTAAAGCTTAGCTGGCAGGCAGACAAGCAGATGGGCAGACTGGGCTGGAATGTGGCATTGCTTGACTTGCTTTAAGATTGAACATGAGCTAACATGCGGATGAGCTTGAGATTGCAGCCAGCTAGGAATATTTAACAGCCAGAGCATTGCCACCTGGCAGTGATTATTTATTAATAATGTTAAATGGGAATGGATTTCTTAAATTGAGTTGAGGTTGAGTTTGACTTGAGGTTAAAACTTAGCAGCCAGAGCATTTCCGGGTGTGACCTTAATTTTGTATTTGAATACTGTTTAATTATTGAAAATCTGATTAAAAATGTATTGTATTTAAATATCTGTCTTCTTGGTTAAATTTGATTTCAGGTTAAAGTTTAACAAGCAGAACGTTGCCATCTGTATATGAAATATTATAATTGACTTAAGATTAAATATTGAAAAGTCATAATAATGTAAAAATTATGTGATAATAATGTTATAATAATGCCCGATATATCTGTTTGATTTTATATTAAAACTTAGCTTTCCACCTGCCAAGAAAAATACATGACAATAATTTCATTGCTTCTGCAAGTTATTCTACACATTTTAAATTTTTGTGCATCAAAATGACAAGAATATTAAATCACAATTTTATTTTGGCACAATATTTAATATACAGCTATGTGAGAAAAAATAGCAGTGCAGATGCTTAAAGAAATTTCAAGAATTTTTGCATATTCTTTTTAATGTATTTAGTTATTCGGCTTACTTCTTGTATATAGAATTGACACTTCAAGAAACATATACAATATAATAGTATAAATTCTTACTGATTAACAAACTAGGATATATTGACATCTGCACTGATAAATCAGAATCTAAGCGTCGCCACCTGACAAATAAGAATGTAGCTCCCATTTGAAACTATTGTGTATTCAAATCAAATTGGAGCATTTTTAATAAATAACTTGAAATATGAGTATAATTATTTTCTTTATATTCTATATTATTTTACTATGCATTGGTAATTTTAAAAAATAATTCAAAATATAAAGTAGTTTCTGTATTAAAATTAAATGAAAACACTTTTCATTAATATTTAAAATTAATTAAATAAATATTTATGATTGTAATTTAGAATTACGATCATAAATATTTATTTTAATATATTATAATATATTATGTCATTTTGATACAGAAATTATAATCGTTGCCAACTGGCATACAATTAAATACCAGTTTCCCATTTAGTTTCTTTTCCATAAATTCTCTAAATTTGTTTCTCTTTTCTGCCTCTCCCCTGTATTAAAGTAACTATGCCAATTATATACTCCCTCGCCTCGCATACTATTTAATGGACTGTGTTGGGTCGCTCTCGTGGCCAAAATGCCAAAGTACTTCCAAGTTGCGGCCTAATGCAAGCTGTCTCTGTACTAAGCAGAGCTCATGATTTTTATAGTTTGCTCTCGAGTTGTCTGCGTAGCACCATCAATCCATTATACGCACTTATTATGTGCTATACAGAGCGGCACTTCTTGTGCCTTTATTGTCGGAGCTGCGACTGTTGACATTTCCGCTGCTCACAAGACGCGCCACAAAGAGAAACAGGAAGCAGAAGGAGACGGAGAGAGAGGAAGAGGGAGAAAGAGAGTGAGAGGAAGTAACTCATTGTGTCATGCTTACAACATACAAATGCATATCATGCTGATGGACACATACACGCTCGCAGGACACCGCACACACACTCACACACACACAGACACACGCGCGCACACTTGAGCATTCAGCTGCTCATTGAAGATGAGGCAAAAGGCGATAATGTAAAGCGTCAGCTTTTTGAAACAATTTCAACACATTGCCAAAGACGCACAGGCACACACACACACCAACCCACGCAGGCAAATAAACACACACACACATACACACGCACACACTTCCAGGCAAGGCAAACACAAACAGGTCGAGTGGCAAAGCAATAATAGCCAACCCGTTATGTGTGTAGACGCAGCCATTATCGTTGTAGCATAGTTAGTTATCCTTTTGAATGTCACACGCACGCACACACACACGCACACATTTCTTATCACGAGTGTGTGTGTGTTTGTTGTGTGTATGGCGGCAACAATTGTTGCCCAATGACTGTGCGCCTCGGCCCGGGCTAGCCAGTTGCTTTGATTGTTGATTTTCAGGTTTGTCAACTCGACTTTAATCAGCTAATTTATATTTATGTAGATGGAAATAAATGAGCATATATTAAAGGGTTGCACTTAATCAGCTAAATTATGTGAATACATGCTATTTGCGGGCCATCGAGGATATGGATATGTTTACGAGGTCAGCTTGAGAAACTTGAACTTGGGCTGGTTAGGGAAATCAAGGTAGAGTTAAGGAATATGGTGAAAAAAATTAATTTAATTGAATTAAGATTATATATTTTTAAAAAAATATTTAAATATATTTTATTGAACTTGCAGCCATAAGAAAAATGTCATTTATAAAGAAAAAACCCTTTTAAGGGCCTTGGGTGGCAACACATTTTGCTGAAAACATAAAATACTTTTAATATTTGTACTTAAAAAAATGTTAAAAATTATATATATTTTTTTTATTTTATGAAGTGTTTTTTTTTATTATTTTAATTTTTTTATTTTATTATTTTTATTTTTTACCTCGTGAATTTATGTAAGCTGAAATATGTACGAAGCTTTAGCACCCTTTTATGCTCCTTTCTGTACTAAGACTTATTTTGCTATCAAATATTTCAATTCAATCTACTAGCACAACACACCCGAGAGCCATCTCTGTAGTTAAAGTATAATATATAAAATCGCACTAAAAAAGTATACAAAAAAATTAATAATAAAAATATTAAATAAATAATAATAATAATATAAAATTACCTTTCAAATGAATCTGCATTATATTTCACGCCCCAGCAGCAAATTGAGCTAATATTTATAATAGAAAAAAATATTTTATAAAATTAAAAAAAAATATATATTATAAAAATATGCTCTACAACTTCTATTCAAATGAATCTTTATTATAATTCACACCTCAGCGGCAAATGAAGCTAATATTTGTGGGTAGGAAAAAAGTGTAGCATTCTTTTCTGCGCAGTATTTCAACATCTAGATTCCGGCTTGGCCCTGAATTGCTTGATTTTGTGTGTGTGTGTGTTGGCTGCTTGTGTTATTGCGTTGCAAGATGTTGTTGTTTTTCTGCTTGCTCAGCAGCTGACCTTCAACTTCACACTCTCGCACACACATGGACAGCGAGATGGCCGGTCGTAGATAGACGCCCACAGCTGCGCAAACATTTTGCTATTATTTCTGTTGACTATTTTCAGAATTGCGCACAAATTGATGAATAAGTTGTTTTGCGTAGTTGTACGATGTGCTTCTTGACTCGCAACTTAATCTTGATCACAATCACAATCACACACACACACACACGTTGTCCATGCCCGCTCAACCGTGCACAAGTGTGTGTGTGTGTGTGTGTGTGTGTGTGTGATTTTGCTTAAGGCCTGCTGCGTCTTAATCAAATGTATTGCGTGTATTTTAACATTGAGTGTGTATTTTGCTCATTGCAGCAATTTGGCCGTGTTTTTCTCGCACTAAGCAAACAGCTGAAATGACAACAACAACAGCAGCAGCAGCAGCAGCAGCAATGGCAGGAGCAACTATATTAATAACAATCAACTTGTGTAGGCCATGCAGATGTGGATTTTGGCCAACAACAATAACAACTAAAGCAAAGGCCCATTCAAGCGAGAACAACAAGCAAGTTGTTCTATCTAGTCGAACACGCATTAGCACACACATAAATACCACAAACACACACACACACACACACACACACACACACGCACACACATCGAGACATTTGCAATTGTTTCTTTATGTCTTTTGTCTGTTGTAACTCGAGTTTTTCGTGCCCATTTGCAGCTGTTGAAGTCGAAAAGATTTCCATTTGAATATTTTGCTAAAGGAATTTCGTAGCCTGTTTAATGAACTGCGACATTATAAAGACGGCCGTTAAAGGATATCGAATCAAAGTTGAAGCTAGACAAAGACAGTCCTTAATCAGCTGTGTGGCATAGCCGGCTCGACTCGAGCTGCTCTCCTAGGTAAACGAGCGGCTTAGGCTGCGTGTGTGCCGCAGGATGCGGAGCGGATAATGCGTATGATTAATGAATTGGCTGGCTGCCTGGCTTGTCGAGTTTACATAGTGCAGCAGCAAATGCGTGTCCTTGTTGCCGTTGCACTGCACTGCCGCTGCCCGACGAGGACGCACTTAATCAGTTCGACATTATCAGCGTGACTTGCGCCGCTCTCGGCAGCCACTCGGTGATTAGGCGCAATGATTTGCGCTTTTGGCCGCTGCCGCCACAAAGGAGTTGGGACCCAAGGCAAGTAAACATTAATTATATGTCATGAATGCCAAACGCACACACGCACACACGCACACTCGATCAAGTTTGTCCTGCCGTTTTTATGACACATTTTTGAACTCTCGCGTTTTGGGTTTCAGTTGCAATGGGTTCGTGCAACCCCAAAAGTCTAGACAAGCAAATTGCTCTGAGCTATATATATAGAGATTTTATTTTACTGCAGTTCGTATAGCTGATTTACTTTGATTCGATACGGAGAGAGCGAAAAACAATTAGCTGCCCCACAGTCGAGTGAGCAGCGAGGCGACTGCAAATCGAGTCTGTGCCCGGTCGCAGGTGGCTGCACTCTCACACGCTCGCTGACCCCTCGAGCGCGGACGCGTCACTCCAATCCGAGTCGCTTGTAATGTCATTTAAGCGCCTTTCCATGCTGCCAATTTATTTGCAATTACAATCAATGTTACCTCAGAGCAAGATGGGGCACTGCATGAAGAGGGAGTGGGAGAGGGTGCGGGGGCGGTTCGCACCAATTAAATATTTTTTTTGGTTAACGCCCAACAGCAACTGGTGAAAATTATACTGCCTTGCAGCGGCAACGGCTTTTCGCTCGCACGCAAACAAAATCAATATGAAAAGCGAAAACAAAGAAAAACTCTGCATAAAAAGCAGCGAGAGGAAAACAATAACAAATTCGTTTGCCAAATGATAAGCTCTGGCGCACTTCACGCACTTTTTTATCGAGCGCTTTTAATTGTTAGCAAAATCAATAAAGGGTTGTTTAAGGCTTTGTTGTATTTATAAGTCATGCTAGATTGATCAGGGCATGACCTTGATATTGTTTAAGCTGTTAAAAATAGATTCTTATATATTTAAATATTTAATAATTTGTATTTAAAATTTCCTTTATTTAAAATGAAATATATTTGGGGAAATTTAAGCTAATCTATGAATTTATTTAAAAAAATTTATTTATGTAGATAATAAGCGTAGTCTTTTAAAAAAGTGTGAACAAAATTTTGTTCTATAATTATTTATTATAACTATAATATTATTTTGTTCAAGAATATTTTATTTATGACTCTCATAGTATTTTTCATAGTTTTTTCTTATTCTTGACCATGAGAGTCAAAAACAAATCGAAAATTGAATTTGTGTAAGTCGCAGAGAAGCAATTCAGCAAGCACAGCCTTTGAAACAGACACCAGCTATAAAAATTAACTATTATTCCATATATTGTATCGTGCAAATGCAGACATCCTCATTCATAAGATCAAGCTACTCAAGGCTAAGAGAGATATTATACCTCAATCAGCAATCATATGCTATCAACCAATGCAATTCCATTGTATATTAATTTGTTTTACTTTCTAAACAGGTTTCGTATATTTAAAGATATATATATATATATATATTAATAAATTTTCTCAACATTTTTTAAACATATTTTCTGAAATGATATAGATTTAACCAGTATACACTCTCGTATAATTCTAATTAACACAAATAAATAATAAATAAATACAAAGTCAGAAAAAGATTAATAGTTTTAAAAAAATTAATCTAAAAGATAAAAAAAATGTAATCACAAGAAAATCTGTTTAAAAAAAAACTTAAGAGAAGAAAAACAATTGTTAGGACTTTAGCTCATATGATATAGAAAATATTCTATATTAATTATTAATGTGAATAAATGTGAAAGACGGACTCTCTCTCTATGAAATATTTGTATTATTATGACTCAATTTATTTTACTGCTAAGATTAATTCGAACGGTAAACTTCTAATCTATAAATGATAGTTGGCTTATATAAAAAATTTTTTGTATAAGCAAAAAAATTTGCAACAAAGCGTCTCAAGATGATTTGACTTTAAGACACATGCCATTGGATCCAACTTCTAGTTGAGTCAATTATTAGATTCAGTCATCGAATGATTTCGCTTTTATTATATTTCATATATTTTACATTTAATATGCTTTCGAAATCAAATTGTCATGCATTGATGGGCCGTAAGTGAAATGTGTCTTAAATAAATAATAGCTGAGGCAAAGCCTTAACACTTATTTGAGCAAAACTTGTGCAGAAGGCGAAGTAAGGAGCGGCTGGAATATCAAATTATTTTATTTATATTCGTTCCGCAACACCAGCAGCTCCGAGAGCTGAAAGCCTCAGCCACACTTCAGTTTCTCGTATTTGATTCCATTGTCAATTTTGTTTAAGTGAATAACCGTGATTTCTTTATTTATTAATTTATATCATTTATTTATGTATGTGTGTGCGCAGTCAGCAAGAAATTGCCGGATCGACTGATTGGCTCCGTGCTAAATGTGGCCTAAATAAATAATAGCTGACAATTGGAGCTGCTCGAAGTTTTCGGGCGAGTTGCTGGGGCGCTGCTGCGAGCGCTGTGACAAATCGCTTCGCATTGCAGCCGCTCAGACGCTCAGGCGCCGACAATGAGCATTGTGCAAGGAGGCTTAATTTAAATAATTAATAAATTATAATGCAAGCTGGCGGCGAGCAGGACGGATGCTGGCAACAGCAGCTAAAAGTTTCTCATTAAACAAATATTTTCACAGCAGTTAAAATTTATGTTGCCGACGCCCGGAGAGGCGAGACAGAGACACAGCCGAGCAGCCGTAGCAAAATATAAAATTTATGCATGGGAGGGGGAGGAGGGGCGTGTCTCAGAGTGCAGTGCAGCTCGGCAAGGACATGCCAAAGGACACATAATGCAAACATGTGACTTCCGCATGCGGTGCAAACACTTGCACACACACACACATGCACACACATGCACACATGCACATGCACGCACAGTGCATTCATAAAGTTTGTGCCACAGTCTCATAGTTGTTAACAACTCGAGCAGCAGGCAGCTAGTCTGTCGCTCCTGCTGTCCTTCCGACCGCTTGTAGCTTGGCTTGTACGCACAGCCCACTGCAACGAGCTAAGCTCACACACACTCGCACACACACACTCAGTCGGTTCGAAGACATAATGTGAAATAACTTATTGCCCTTAAAATGTCATTTATGTCAACGGTAAGATAAGTTGCGCATACGCACCGTGCACCGCACGCTGCAGGCTTCTGACAACAATTAAAGTCAACAGGAAATGTGACACATTTAACATGTTAAATAATATTTTCAATTATTTAGCATAAATAGAATGAGTGAGAGAGAGGGAGGGGGAGAGGGGGGATCCTGCTTTATGCACGTAATTTAACACATGTTTCGCCTTTGCATATTGAATATGCCGCAGGATATAACCCAAAAACTAATTAGCAGCGACGAGCTGACTGTTTATTTTACCTCAACAACAAACGGTGAGTGCAGCTGCTGCAGGTAAAAACTTAAAGCGCACACCGAACGACCGCCCATTTCAATTGAACCACAATTAATTAATGCTATCTCTGCCGTGCGACCCGACCTGCTCGAAATGTGCTCCAAAAATATTTGAGCCATAAATGAAAGTTTTCAATTAGACCGCCAACGAGCGAATATTTCGTTTTTGGTTAGCCAAAAAGCGAAGCCACAATTTGCAGTTGCTAGCAGCAGCACTTAACCTGACTGCCCCACACACACACACACACCGACATGGCACACACATACACAATTACAAAAGATTTATCGCCTGTGCACTTGGAATTGATGACCAGGGCCTAATTGTCATCCGATATGAGTCCACCGCATGACTCGCATTGTCGGTCGAGCGACGTTGTCCTCGCTGGAGCTGGGCGAGCGAGCGAGAGTGTCGCTACCTCTCGCCAGGGGGCGCCACCACCACATTTATACACTTCAACCGGCACGTGCATAGTTTTGCATGCTGCGCATAACTTGCACGCACACACACACACACACACACATGGTCGTAATTTTTACACACACACACACAGGGAGACAGAGTTACATAGAGGGCGAGCGATTTATGTTTGACTTTCGCATGTGGCTGGCGGTTTGGGTGGATTTAAAAGTCCCCCAACGCGTCGTGGGCGAAGAGTCTCAAACAGGATTGCTGGTTGATGCCGTTGCTGCTGCTGCTGCTGCTGCTGCTGTCGCCTGCTGCTAGCAATGGCAATTGCCATTGTTGTTGTTGTTGTAGCGTAAGTTAAGACAGTTGGGTCGTATTTGTTGCTGGGTTGCAGCATTGCCTGATAAATCGCCAGCAATTTATTATTGATAACACATTGGTACATTGATTGTGTATTAACTGAAACTGTTTGCCAAAGTAAAGTGACATTGATATATGGCAAGTACATGAAATATCGCTTGTTACAGCAGCTCTATGGATGTCCCTACCTCCCACCCCTCTCACAATAGCTGTGCTCGTGGCGAGCAGCAATATGCCCATTGCGGCAATCAACACCAGAAGTTGACGCAAGATTTGTGGGCGACACTCTGTCAGTCAGTCAGGCAGTCAGTTAAGCCGCCCGTTAAAAACTTAATGCATAAACATTTGACACTTGACATTTGACATTTAAAAATTATTAAAGCATTTTGGCCGTCATAAATAAATATACATTTTTATTAATTCAAACAGCAGCACAATTAATGGCGCCCGCCGCCTGCAGCTCTACAGATCAGCCACAAAAAGGAGCGCATCAATTAATCAAAAATAAAACACATCAGTTTAATTAATTAAGGCCGACATTTATATGGATTGAACAATTGGAGTTACGAATTCTGTTTTATAAATATTTGTATAAATTAAATAGTTTATATGTTCAATTCATTTATTTTACAATTTAAGGACATTTATTTAAGCTTGAGAACATTTTTTTTTCGGCCGCTGGTATGTGTGAAAAAATATTTATATACCATAAATTAAATGATTTGATTTTCTTTAATTAAGTAAGGAAAAATATTTATTTTTATTTTTTTTTAACTTTTTTTTAGAACAATATTTTTGTACATTCATAAATTGTTTTTAACAAATAAGTTTTCAATTAAAATAATTAAAAATTTTATAAAATAACTTAACTATTTTTTTAAATTTATATAACTAATAAATGTTACGAATTATTGACACTTTAATTAGACACTACAATTATTTACACTTCAAAAATGTTGGCTTAAAAAATTTATAAAATAAAATATTTATATAAATTACATAATTTAAATATTCTTTTAATTTATTGAATTAATTTTTAAGCACAACATTTATTGACATTCAAAAATGTTATATAAATAATATTTATTATTATTATTAAATTATTCAAAAACAATTAAAGTTCGTATGCAGCTTACATATGGAATGAGCTCAGAAATGAAGTGCCAACTGCCAGCTGGAACTTAAAAAAAAACGGAAATGCGAAAAAAAAACAACAATAAGTAGAGGAACAACTATAACAGATAGTGACAACCAGCGGCAAACACGAAAGTGTAATCAACGCTTAAACACTCGCAACAACGAGACAAACATGTCGCTCTTCTGGCCCAGCCGCAGACAATGGCTGACTGCGATGGCTGTCTGTCCGTCCGTCCGTCTGTCTGTCCCTCTGTCTGTCTGTCTCTGGCTAGCTCTCTTGCAGACAAAAAAGCATTGGACAAACATTGCGACACATTACTGTCAAAACTCATGAAAATATTTCACAACAGCGACAAGCGAGCAGCTGCTGCAGGGCGCAGGACGCGCTGAAGGGAACAGCGCAGAGAACAAGGAAGAGCGCTGTAGGCGGAAATTGCCAGACTACGAGATACCGCACATGCTGGGGGAAGGGAAGAGTGGATAGAGAAGAGATGGGGGATAGAGGATAGAGGATAGAGGATAGGGGATAGAGGATAGAGGATAGAAGATAGAAGATAGAAGATAGAAGATAGAAGATAGAAGATAGAAGATAGAAGATAGAAGATAGAAGATAGAAGATAGAAGATAGAAGATAGAAGATAGAAGATAGAAGATAGAAGATAGAAGATAGAAGATAGAAGATAGAAGATAGAAGATAGAAGATAGAAGATAGAAGATAGAAGATAGAAGATAGAAGATAGAAGATAGAGAAGATAGAAGATAGAAGATAGAAGATAGAAGATAGAAGATAGAAGATAGAAGATAGAAGATAGAAGATAGAAGATAGAAGATAGAAGATAGAAGATAGAAGATAGAAGATAGAAGAGATAGAAGATAGAAGATAGAAGATAGAAGATAGAAGATAGAAGATAGAAGATAGAAGATAGAAGATAGAAGATAGAAGATAGAAGATAGAAGATAGAAGATAGAAGATAGAAGATAGAAGATAGAAGATAGAAGATAGAAGATAGAAGATAGAAGATAGAAGATAGAAGATAGAAGATAGAAGATAGAAGATAGAAGATAGAAGATAGAAGATAGAAGATAGAAGATAGAAGATAGAAGATAGAAGATAGAAGATAGAAGATAGAAGATAGAAGATAGAAGATAGAAGATAGAAGATAGAAGATAGAAGATAGAAGATAGAAGATAGAAGATAGAAGATAGAAGATAGAAGATAGAAGATAGAAGATAGAAGATAGAAGATAGAAGATAGAAGATAGAAGATAGAAGATAGAAGATAGAAGATAGAAGATAGAAGATAGAAGATAGAAGATAGAAGATAGAAGATAGAAGATAGAAGATAGAAGATAGAAGATAGAAGATAGAAGATAGAAGATAGAAGATAGAAGATAGAAGATAGAAGATAGAAGATAGAAGATAGAAGATAGAAGATAGAAGATAGAAGATAGAAGATAGAAGATAGAAGATAGAAGATAGAAGATAGAAGATAGAAGATAGAAGATAGAAGATAGAAGATAGAAGATAGAAGATAGAAGATAGAAGATAGAAGATAGAAGATAGAAGATAGAAGATAGAAGATAGAAGATAGAAGATAGAAGATAGAAGATAGAAGATAGAAGATAGAAGATAGAAGATAGAAGATAGAAGATAGAAGATAGAAGATAGAAGATAGAAGATAGAAGATAGAAGATAGAAGATAGAAGATAGAAGATAGAAGATAGAAGATAGAAGATAGAAGATAGAAGATAGAAGATAGAAGATAGAAGATAGAAGATAGAAGATAGAAGATAGAAGATAGAAGATAGAAGATAGAAGATAGAAGATAGAAGATAGAAGATAGAAGATAGAAGATAGAAGATAGAAGATAGAAGATAGAAGATAGAAGATAGAGGATAGAAGATAGAAGGAAGAAAAATAAGGATAGAGAGATAGAAAAATGCGGAGAGAGAAAGAACGACAAAAGACACATACAGAAGAGATCGCAAAAGAAGACTTCACATACCCCGCTTATCCCTCACAAATGAATACAGGGTATAGAAAGAGAGAGGCGAGAGGCGAGCGCGAGAGAGCGAACTGTGGATCACATAAAACACACAGCAGTAAGAAACAAAAAGTCACTAACAAGCATCATATGCCAGCAAAAATGTCAACAACAATGCAGCGACGCACACACACACACACTCATACACACACGCACACACACAGCTCATTAGAGCCGTGACGAGAAGTGTGGGGGAAGGGGCTAGGGTGGGGGGTAGTTGGTAAAAGGGATTTAGCATGCCGGCTTAGTGGCAGACGGAACTGCAAGCAGGATAGCATTCATTTGTTGTCCTTGTTGTTGGCAGTTTTCGTTGTCCTTTTCGCATGCATCTTGTGCCCATTTTTGTTGTTGCTGCTGCTGCTGCTGCTGCCGCTGTTGTTGTTGCTTTTTATGACAGCTACAAAAAGTTGCTGATGATGTAATGTTTATGTGTCGCTGACACTGGCAACGAGTCCCCCTCCAGTCATCCCCCTCCATTCGCTACGCCACTGCTCCCATCATAATTGCACCTGCAAGGCTAACAGATGCAGACAACAACGGCAGCGGCAGCGGCAAAAAAAGACGCACAAGCAACAATGACACGACAGAAATATGCCAAGTAGCTGACTCCAGCATTGCGACTGTGACATCGACCAGCGGGCGGAGAGGCAGTGCGGGGGCGTGGCATATGATGCATATCACAAATGTCGTTTGCCGTCAGTTTCCGGTTGTTGCAGCAGCCATTTTGTTAATGCATGAACACGAAAGCAACTGCAACGGAGCAGCGGAGCGAAAATGTCGCCTCTTGTTGAGTGTTTGTTTTAAACCGCTCGAACGCCCACGCCCACGCCCCCCGCTCGTGCCCATGCCCATGCCCACGCGAAAAATGCATGCCACGCCCACTCTATGCATGGCCATTAAAGGTGAGTTCGAGTGGAAACTTATTTTGAGCAAGCGCGCGACATTGAGTAATTAAGCTCTTGGATGAGAATGAGAAACGAATTTGGAGATATGAAATCACGTATGAAGTAAAATAAATGTAATTGTTTGAGAAGATTTGTAGATATTTTTAAATTAAGGTAATGGAAGGTAGGTGCAGGCGAATGTGTTTCAATATAAAATATTAATATAATATTTAATAAAGTAATAATAGAGAGAAATGCTGTTGAAGTGTTTTAGATAAGGAATATCTATTACACCCAGCTTAAGAAAGTGGCTAAATTATCAGAAAACACAGCTGCCACAAGTCATAATACATTTTCCAAGGATATTATGTTTTCATCGCCTTCCATAGCATGAAATATATATTTCATTATTTTTGTATATTAATTGAGTTGTCTAAAAGGCATTCCCATTTTTCATCATCATAAAATGATATTAAAAATCCATCTACTTAAGTAAAGTATGGATATTTTCACTTATTATTTAAAAACAAAACTGCCACAAAAATATATTTTTGTCTAAACATCAGACTAAATAAATAAAAATTATTTTTTTTTTTCAAATTTTTTGTAAGAAAATAAAATTTATTGAATATTATATATTTATTTTATTTATTATTAAGTATTTTTAAGACATAATAAAAATGCCTATAATTTTTTTAAGCTAAAATATCTAAATTATACTTCAAACGAAATGGTTCAGAACACTTCAAAATAATTTATTTAATTTATTTTTTATTTTATAAATTTACCCTCATGATTTTAAACTAGAGCTAGATTTTACCTATTTATTTAAAAATGCTTTAACAAAAAAATGTATCCTTGAATTATTGTCTATTATATAATAAAAATTAATTATTTTGGCTAGCCTAGTTAGCCACATATAAAATGTAAATTTCAATGTCCGCCGATTGTATATCTAACCAATTTGGCCCATTATTCCAACCCTTCAGCAGTTACAACAATGCTCAGCTCAGGACCATAAACAATGCGTATATAAATTTATTTTTATTTTATTCTCGTTTTGTTTTTGTTTTTGTGTTGCCCTAGCACAATTAGGCAGCAGCTAAAAGCAACAATCGAGATATCTATAAACACATGTAGAACATACAGGAAGCCGCATTGATAGAGGCAATTAACAGCTCGACACGCCATATTTCCTATACGCATACGCTGCGTATACGCGATATGGATACATAGAAATCGCTGCGTGCGTATGCCATTAGGTGTGAGCCAGAGAAACGAAGAAGAAGAAGAAAAAATTAGACACATAATTAAAAACACAAAGCATAAAGCGCCCCGAGCACACACAGAGACTAATGGCTGTGTCTGCCCGGCCAGCGATTAATTTATTGTTATTGCTTAGGTAAACAAAGGCGCAAAATCGAAAAAGTGCGAGGGCGAATGTCCTGGCCACGTGATTAGGCCAGTTCGAATATTATTAGTAAGCCGAATGCGTAGCCATAAATTACCCAAAGCTCGAGCGCATCTCGTCGGGACGGCGGTGCGGTGGTGCGGCTGTGCGTGCTGCGGAAATGCTCGCAAATTTGCGCTTTGAATTTCACAGTCGATCGTGTGGACTTGCATATTTTATTTGCTCTTTCAATCAGCGAAATGTGGAGAGCGGAAAGCCCTTTTTGCCCGGCAATAAAATTATTGAAAGATTGATGAAAGCCGCCGCCGCCGCCGCCAATCGATGTTGCTTAAAGTGCGGCCAGAAAAAGCGGCGAAGACCTTAAGAGACAGCCAAAGGACATGCAGCCGTTGACATTGACATGGGACCACAAATACAACGGAAAAAAAAAGAACCAAAAATAAATAAATAAATGAGGGCAAAGCAAAAAAAATATATATAGCCAGTGCAAAGATTTATGGTCAAATAATTAGCAATGTCGACGGCTGCCACGCCCAGCTCGAATACACTGTCAAGTGCAGAAAAAGTTGCGCTCATCGATGAAGTCATTAAATTAAATTTGTGTAACCTTTTTGATTTGTCTAAAATATAAACGATTTTATAGAAATATTATACTTTAAGAAAATAATATTTAATAAAATGTGTAGTCTAATTTTTTGCTTTTTTTTTTTTTTTTTTTTTTATCGAAATGTAGGTTCTTTATTTACAATGGTTAGTAATTTTTTTTTTTGCTATAAATATTATTATTAGAAAAATGTATTAGATATTTTTAGAAAAATATATTTCTATCACAAAATTATATCAATTAAATATAAAATAATTCAATATAATATTTTCTAGAATATTGACTTTTAATATATATATAGGTTCACATAAGAAAAAAATATATAAAAATATAGGAAAATAATTTATAGAAAATATTTTGAAATATTTAAAAATTATTTTTAATAAATTTTAAGTATTGAAGTCACATTTCTAGTCTTATTTATGATTTTATAAAAATGTATCAAATTTTAGTAATATTTTTTATATTTATTAATGTCTTCTATTATTTATTAAATAATTAATAAAATTTGTATGTTAGTCTTTCCCTCAAAAATATTTTTTTTTATACATAAATAAAATATGCTTGATATATATATAAAAAATTATTAAAGTTTTTTTTAATGCAGAGATAAAATATTTTTGAAATACATATTAATATTTGATCATTATTATTATTTTTATTATATATTATTAGCTGTCTTTGACTTTCTCACGTCTAAGGCATCCCGTAGTCGCCAAGCATTTGTTTTTCCATTTCTTGCAAGCTAAACACTTCTTATGCTAGAATTGCTGGGACATAAAAGTAATTTGATTGCTTTTCAGTGCGCCTATATATAACTCTAGGATATCTGCTAGTCGCTAGCTGTACACTCGCCCGCTTTTTGCAAACACAGACTAGTAAATACACACTCACACACACACACATACAGTCTCTCTCGACACACGGCTGACCGGGAGGGAACGCTGCCGGCGAGGTGTTTTAATTAATTAGCTTTTTGTTTTAATGCTGCTGAACTTTTGTCCTGTGCTTTGTGTCCGGTGTTTCGATTGCGTTTTTACGACTACGCGCGACTAATTTGTGTAAATTAAATTTATCGACCAGAAAATGGCACAGCAGCCAGAGCAGTCGTCGCACCTGCCCGACCCCTGCCCGGCCCAGCTCCACAATGCTGCTTAAATTAATCATACGCAGCGTGCGCCAACATTGTATACCGACTACCGGCGCCCCAACTAAATGAGCTGGCAAAAGGAGTAGAGGAACACGAGTCGACGAGCAGCACAATGCAGTTGAGTGCCCGAATTTGGGTCAGTCGTACGCTTCGATTCCCGTGCGCTTCCATGCTCGATTTTTTCCATTCGAATTTGTTTGTTAAGCATACGCAGCGTAACACACGAGTCGAGCGGCTGCTGCTGCTGCTGGTAGGCGAGCATTTGCTTATCAACCAGCTTTTGATGGCCACGGCGCTCGGCTAATGGCAACAGCAATGGCCAAAAAGTGTTGGCTGTAATGTTTCAGCCATTGCTGGCTGGCTAGCTGCCAGACTGGATAGAGGCATGCACTTTCATTAAGTTTAATTAAATTCTCACTTTGTAAATGTCAATGCACACACACACACACACATACACAGACAGAGAGAGACAGAGAGCGAATGGGGGACTGTATCTATGCGAAAAAATGCGCCAACCTGCGCGAATTTATGGCCCCTGGCACAAGGCGACAAAAATCTCTGGGCTACAGGCGCACAAATAACAGCACGTCGTAGTTTTGCTTCATTTGCTGGCTGTTTGCAGACATTGTTGGCTTTTAATTTGGCCGGCACGCGAGGCTACAACAGCAACGGCAACGGCTCGAGCCTAGTAACTGCTTATTATGCAACAACTTTTTATTAATTTTTGCGTATTTTTCATGACACTCGCTGAAGCGAGTCGAGCACATTTTCTAAGCAAACGCGCGCCAAAAAAATAAATTCAAGTCAAAAATTTTTGCCATAAACTTAACCATAAATAATTCAAATAATGTGCCTCTCCCTCCCTCTCTCTCTATCTCTCTGTCTGTATCTCTCTTCTTCTATCTTTAGCCGTGGCTGTTTGTGATATTATTTCGTAGCTAGGATATTAACCCCAATTGCGCTTGGCACTTCGCCTGGCATCGACTTCTTCTGCTCGTTGGCTTTTTAAGTGTTTCTTTAAGCGCCATAATCAGGCGCACCAAGAGCGCAAATATTTTAAGCGACACGCAAATATGCAAATATGTGGCATGCGCATGCATACATGCATGAAGACATATGTATATTACACACGTATAGACTACGTTGTCTACTTGACTCTGTCTGCGTGTGTGTGTGTGTGCTGCTGCTACTTAAGCTGCTTAGCAGCCCATGCAATCGGCAGCTAAGCAAACAACAAGCGTCAGCTCACTGGCATACCCTAAGGTCACAAAACCCAATCGATGAAATCATAAATGTTGCTGACTGAGCAAAGTATAGCCCTCAACATGAGGAACTCCGCTCTATCGCGTACAACTATTTTAAGAGAGATTCAAATGACTCTCGTAATATTATGATAATAATATTATTATTACTATTGGCTAGGATTTAATATAATGAAGAGTATATATATATTCTTTATTAGTATGTATATCATAATCTGTTGTCATTGTCATTGTCATTGTCATTGTCATTGTCATTGTCATTGTCATTGTCATTGTCATTGTCATTGTCATTGTCATTGTCATTGTCATTGTCATTGTCATTGTCATTGTCATTGTCATTGTCATTGTCATTGTCATTGTCATTGTCATTGTCATTGTCATTGTCATTGTCATTGTCATCGTCATTGTCATTGTCATTGTCATTGTCATTGTCATTGTCATTGTCATTGTCATTGTCATTGTCATTGTCATTGTCATTGTCATTGTCATTGTCATTGTCATTGTCATTGTCATTGTCATTGTCATTGTCATTGTCATTGTCATTGTCATTGTCATTGTCATTGTCATTGTCATTGTCATTGTCATTGTCATTGTCATTGTCATTGTCATTGTCATTGTCATTGTCATTGTCATTGTCATTGTCATTGTCATTGTCATTGTCATTGTCATTGTCATTGTCATTGTCATTGTCATTGTCATTGTCATTGTCATTGTCATTGTCATTGTCATTGTCATTGTCATTGTCATTGTCATTGTCATTGTCATTGTCATTGTCATTGTCATTGTCATTGTCATTGTCATTGTCATTGTCATTGTCATTGTCATTGTCATTGTCATTGTCATTGTCATTGTCATTGTCATTGTCATTGTCATTGTCATTGTCATTGTCATTGTCATTGTCATTGTCATTGTCATTGTCATTGTCATTGTCATTGTCATTGTCATTGTCCCCTTTAATTTCATTATCATTATCATAAATCCCAAATCCCAAATTTTTAAGTTATAAATGACTAACTACTAAATTTTAGCTATCTAAACAAATATTACTTTAATCAAATTCCCTTAAAGTATATTTAAGATTCGCTAGGACCCCATTGGTTTCTTAGCATATACTTGCTTGTACTTTTCTGTGCGCTTGTTTATGTGTTTGTATTGTTTTCTGTGTTGTATTTTTGGCCTATGCATGTTTAAATTTTATGTTTGCCAATGTGTTGGGCACTCGCCATAAATGTGTGTGCCTGTGTGTGTATCTGTGTGTGTGTGCGAGAAGTTGTCGAAGTAAATGTTTGGCAACATGTGCCACGCAGCGGCAACATGCGGCTTGCATATAAATTGCCAAGAACCTCGCCGCTCCACAAAGCTTTGTGCTCCACTGATTTTTTTTTAGGCTTTCAGCTGCCAAATGTTGGGTACCATTGATTTCGGCTCAAATTCGAAACGAGAACACGAGACTTAATTAAATTTGCCTAATTAATCTGGGAAGGCATTGATTTTGACCCGAAGCCTTTGACACTCTCCACCCACTGGCTGTGGTCGCACTACCCCTTAGCTGTCAACGTGGCTCCTGACAGCAATAGCCACATTATGATGTCAACTGTGAAGTCAACTGTGAGCGAATGTCCCTACACACACACGCTCACTCGCACTCACACACACATTCATTAATCATTATACAAAGCTCGAAGGGTCTTTTGGTAGTATAATTGTCATATGTAGCGCCGCTTCTAGACCCAATTACCCAAGTACTAAGCAGACATAAAAATAATTCATTTTCTGCTTAATAGTGCATAAATGCGTTTTAGGGGGTGTGAAACTTACTTCCACTTAATGTCAGCGCTAGCCGAAATCTAAAAACTTTCCCCTTGATTAAATAGTTTCTATAAATACAAACTATAAATAAGCCAGGCCGCCGATGGTCAGAAACCATATCGGAGTGCGTCAATAATCAAGTATTAAACTTTTATAATTGCTTAGCCACACAAAGTCAATTAGTAAACAAAAGAATTGTCAAGGTTTTCCACGAACTACGGTCCGAGTTCTATATTTAAATACATTTATTTATTTTCATTTTATGCAATTAATGAGAAAAGTTTGTCAATTGAGTGTGGGCAATAATTGATATTTTTACTATAAACTTTGAGCTATTTGTGGCAGAGTTGGGCACGAAGAGAGAGGGAGAGAGAGAGAGAGTTGGAGATCGATGATATTGATTGATCAATTCATTAATGTGAAATATCTTAAAACAGATATATAATTTAAAAAAAAATAATAATAATAAATTGTCAACAAAAATGAATTGACTTATGCCACAAATATAAATTCATATTCTGTGAAATATCTTAAAACAAATATAAAATTATACAAAAAAAAAAATTATTTATCAACAATGAATTGATTTATGCCTCTTGTAAAATATCTTTAAATAAATATATAATTATACAAAAAAAATAATAATAATAAATAAATAAATAAATTATCAACAAAAATGAATTGATTTATGCCTCAAATATAAATTCATATCTTGTAAAATATCTTAAAAATAATATATAGTCCCACAAAAAATATTAAAAAATATTGAATGCATTTTCTGATTTTATTACGATCATTTATATAAATTTAATAAATATTAAAAATTTATTTATAATAAGTTTTGGTCAACCAACCATTGCCCATGCGAGTAGCCACAGGCAGCATTTGACACTAAAATGAAAGTCGAGCCAACTGCTGCGGCAAGCGAGAGGCTAGGCTTAAAAAGCCGAAGCCGCTCAGCAGCGAGCGCAAGAGATAGAGAGAGAGCGAGAACAGTTAGTATTGCTACAGTACACCTCTCTCTCTCTCTATACTCTTTCTCTCTCGCTTATCGCGCTCTCTCGTGGCAAAGCTTTTGGCCCTGAAACGATGGCAGTGAAACGAAACCAAAGCGTTCCGCAAAAGGGCCAAGAACAACAACCACTTTTGTTGGCCAACACCTGCTGGCCGCTGCAGGTGGCCAAGTTTTTTTGGCCCTCCATTTTTTTTTTTTTTTTGCTTTTGCTTCCTTTTGGCTTTGGGTTTTTGGGGCCAGGCATATATATTCACTTAATGCGCGCCCGTGTCCGTTTTGCTTGATGCGCCACGTTCGCAGCTGCCCACCTTCACCCCACCTGCAGCAGCTGCAGGCAGCAGCTCCCTCCTCCCCTCGCTCTTTATCCATAGCCTAGCATTTTTTGGCCCGTTAACGCGTGACTTCGAGTGCCCTTAATGCTGTAAATGAATATTTAATGTTAAAAGCACTTGTCGAAAATGCACCAGCAGCAGTAGGAGCAGCAGCAGCAGCAGCGGCAGTAGGAGCTGGTGACGGCATGGTCGAAAGGTAACTGCAGCCAATGGCTTTGCCGCTGTTGCTGCTGCTGCCGCTTCACTTAACGAGCGAGTTGATTTTAAATTGTTTTTGCAATTGGAGCATGCGATTAAAAATAAATAGTTGCACTTGCCTCGAAGAAGGGCTTTGCAAATTAGCGTTAACTTTAAACTTGGCCAACTGCTCGGCTCGACGGGGCCAACTGCTGTGTTTACACTGGGCTCAGCAAACAGAGCCCAAGCATTTGTGGCCGGCCGGAGCAGCAGCAGCTGGCATAAATAATGCGTAGCCGGGTTAGGCGACTCCAGCTCCAGCTCCTGCTCCAGCTCCAGCTCAAGCTCCTGGCTGATAGCTAAGAACTTTGTTTGCCCCTCGTCGTCGTCGTCGTCGTCGACTGCTTGCGTTGCCTTCTGGTTCGGCTGAGACAAATGTTTATAAACCGCTTAATTATTCACTTGGCCCAGTTTTTAGCTCCGCTCGGTGCCTGAGCCACGCAAAACAAATTGACACAGTCGCACAGATTGCTGCGGTGCTAAGCTGAATGCCACATAAATCACAGCCAACACGATCCGCACCTCCATTTCTCATAATTGTTCAACTTTATTTCACTTCAAGTTGCGATATATACATTATATATGTATGAATATATATATATGTGTATATATATGAATTAGTTCATGTGGGATAAGGCTAAGATGCAAAAACCTTTTCTGAATGATTTCTAGCTCTAAAATGTTATCAAACAATTGTTTGTTTATCAATTCCCATGAGAAATTAATTTTTAAATATTTGTTGTTTTTTTAGCTAATTGATTACTTTTTTTACAAATTATTGAACTATTATAAATTTGTATGGTGTATTTCAGCAGCATCACTAAATATGTTGCAGCTTAAAGGGAAGGGATACAGAATAGAAAGTAAGAAGTCATAAGAAGAGACCCTACTATGCCACGGCAAGATCGAATGTAGTTCTCCCACGTCTTTTTTTGACAAAATCCAGAAAATTTAATAAAAGCATCCTTCTGAAGTTATCAGATTTTTTAGATTTTTTTTTTCTCAGATAAAATAAGTTTGGAATTAATTTAATTGAAAAATTAGTTTTGAAAATTGTCGGTGAATGTATAATTATTATAAACTAATTGAATAAATTTATTAAATTTATCAAAAAATTATTATGAAATTGTGTAGGGTGCTTCAGCTACTAACCAGCTACCAGCTACTATATATAAAATAAATAAAAAATATTTATTTATTTATATGTTGTGCTTATTTTATTTTATTTCCCTTTAACATTTTTACATTTTGGAATATATTTTTTTTAATATTCAGAGAACATCTCTAACAAGCTATCATTTTGCAACTTAAATATTAAAAAAAAATATGTAGGTAACTAAATGAATTAATTAATTATTTTAATAATATTAATTTACAATAAATTATTAAATTTTGTAGCCTAACCTTTTTTTGTTGCCGATTTTTTTATGTATAAAAACTTTAATAATATTACAATTATTCTCCGCTGAGTTTACATAATTATATAAATTAATTTTGTAGCTTGAACTTAATTTTTTGTTGCTTAAAAAAGAAATGTGTATTTATAAAATCTTTAAAAATGTTTTCTCTTATTCTCCGCTGAGCTTACACTTTAAGATTAGCTGCGCTCAGAGCACTCTCTGCTGAGCCAGCACTCGCTGTGCCTTTGCCTTTTGGGCTCACTTGTGTGTGCTGGCGCTCAAATTGACCCTGTTTGTGGGGGCCAGAGCAGAGTGAGGCGTGGCAGAGGCGGTGTGGCGGTATGGCGCGCGCTCAATTGGCAGCATGTCAAGTCAACTCAAGTAAAATTTATTTGTTACAGCCACAGCCAAGGGCCAGACAGAGAGACATTGCGGAGTGTAGACTGAGTTGGTTATTGTGTGAGCTAGTCTAAATATAAACTGTTCTTCAGTCGGTGCTGCTGCTGCTATTGCTGCTGCTGAATGTGTTCCATTTTGCGTGTGCTTTGCCTGTCAGCGCAATTGCTGTTATTGCACTTAACGCACTTGCGCCCCCCACGCACACAGAGTCGAGTCGAGTCGAGTATGGAGACCTGCATGAATGCTGAATGACATACAGAGACAACTGGCAACTGGCGACTCGCAACTGGCAACTGCTGGCTGCAATTATGGTGTCTCAATGCGTTCTGTGCGTGGCTTTGGCTGTTAGCCTGCCAGGCTGCTCTCCTGCCATCGCATATTTGCAGCAACAGCAGACGAGGCATTCATTGTGCCAGACAAAAGCATTGAATGCCCATGGGGCGGCCATTAGCCTAATAACGCACACTCACTCGAGCACTCGAACACTGGCCACAACATGTTGTCTCGCCTTAGCCGCTCATTCCCATTTTTGAGTCGGCAAACAGTAGACATGATGAGCGCCGCCTCAGCCACAGCCACAGCCACAGCCTCAAACAATTAACATAAATAATGGCCAGGTGGCCGTTGGACTCACTCGACATTGTCTGTCCATTTTGTGGGCTCGCTTTCTCACTGTCTCTGCAATATATATTTTTCACTTTTCATTTTTAATTATGGCGCTGGGGACACGCTCTAAATACCAACAACAACACAGTGCAATGTGTGTCATGAGTGCGAATAAAAGGGTGCGACAAATTGGCAAGTGCTTCAGCAATTTTTCTCCTTCTTTTTTTTGTGGGGAGAGAGATAATGCATATTTTTGCTTGAGTTTTAAGAGATTGGATATTCTTTTATTTTATTTTAAGACCCTAACAAACACAGTTTATATGTGAATATGATGTGAATGCTTTCCAGTTTCCTTGTTATTGATAAAATAAATATAAAATATTAATATATATTATATATAAAAAATATATTTTATAATATATATATGTATAAAATAATATAAATATATTTTGACTTTGTTTTATTTTTAACCTAAGCTTTAATACCGCAGAAGCTAAACGCCTCAGATATACTGTTACTATACACATTTTATATATTTTGTATTTTTTATACCTCTAGGGACTTCTGCTTGGGCATATGTCCACATATGAATATCATTATGACGCTCTAAAATGTTAAAGAAAAATTGTTCAACAGCCGCAGCCGAAGGGCAGGAACTCGCGTATGCTTCGCAGTAAGCAGGCCGCTTGCTTATCTGTAAATGGAAGAGAGCAGACTGGTTAATATCAGGTTTTCTCACGATTCAGGATATCTCCTAGTCGAGCTGCCCCAACTTAAGAGTAGAGTAGGAATGCCTATAGAATGAATCCATGGCTTTCAAGTTTAAATAAATGATTCTATATCAGAGTTAGCTCTAAGCCTTAAGTAGTGAGAGGGGCTGGAAGCCAGACAATTCATCTTAAATTTTGAATTATTATAGTCCTTAATCTCTTCCATAACATTTCAAACTCTTAATTTTCCACTGCTCTTAAAAGAATAAAAGGATTTTCTGCCCTCGCCTGCTGTTATTACAAGACTAGATGCAAGCTGATTTGGATATACGCCCAGTATATTTCTATGTAGCCCTTAGATAAATAAAAACCAGTTCTCTCTTCATAGTGAAACCGCGCCGCAGAGCCTCATAGAGGTGTTTGCTGTTTAAACATAGTTTACTCAAGAACCATATATAATTCATATAACTCCCATGGCTTAGGTCTCGCTGTTGAATTAATTTTTTTCTTCATTGCAGTTTCAGCTATATTTTCTTCACTTCACAAACATCTTCATCTGAATATTGCCTAAAGTAACTCGCTGCAAATTTTCTAATATGCCACGCATCAAAATCAACGACAAACCTCATATCAAAGCAACAACTCATCCTATTCCACACTTTCAAACAAGTGGCAAGTGTAGTTAAATATTCTCAAATTCCATTGCCATCGATAGCTAAAACATGTGTCGAACTTTGGTTATTAGAAATCGCCTCACCTCTACCTTTGCCACCGTAGAAATCGAAATTTATTTAACATTTCAGCGCTTCAGTGGCTGCTCTGGCACTCGCGTCATTTGTGACGAGGCAAATGGCTGGTGGAAAGTTTTGCTGGCCAAATGTCGGGGGCAACATGTGACAAAACTTAAAGTCGAAATTGCTTCGGCCAAATTGTTAGTCAAAGTAAATGTCGAGAACGCCCCAGCATTCAGCATTCAGCATTTGGAGCTGAACTGTCAAAGTCAAACTGTGCTGGGAGCTACGTTAAATTTGCAGCTTAACTGCCCGACGGCCACAGTGCATGGCAGCAGCTTGGCTTGCCTTGCCCTGCCTGGGCTTGCCAAGCCCTGCCTTGGCTTACGTTACGTATACGCAATGTCTGAGGTTTGGCAATAAAATTGCGCATTGTTGTTGACTGTTGTTGCTGCTGCTGTTGCTGTTGCTGTTACTGTGAAATACCAAGCATTGCGAGATTTATATGTTTAGCTCGCTTAAGTGCTAGTCAGACATTGGTTTTAGGTTGAGCGTAAGACAACTTTATAAGCAAAGCGCATGGCTTGCAGTCTAGACAGACAGAGGGATGGACGAACGGACGGACTGTCAATGGCGACATTCAAATGCTGCCTGGCAGCTGGCTCAGATTTATGCGAAAACCTACCAGAAATCGGCTGGGTCAACATTTTGTGGGGCAGCAGTTCGGATTTGCTGCATAGTTGTGTGGGGCTGCGAAAACTTTTACACATTTCCTACACAGCCAGAGAGGGAGGGAGGGGAGGGGGCGAGGGCGTGGCAGCTTGTGCTTTATTATTTTGTAGCTTCATTTTTATATTATCGGTGGCAAGTTTTCTGCTATTTTGGGCACAACTTATGGTGTAAAAAGTGGAAGCGGAGTTGCTCGTGCCAACTTCCTACGACCAAGGAAGTCGCAGACCGTGCGCAAAACTTTTGAGAGAGGGAGGGAGGGGACTTCCTTTCCACACAAAATTTGTTTAATTAAAATTTTTGTTAAAATCTGTAAATTGTTTTGTTGCTCTGTCGGTTCAGTTGGAAATATTCCACTGGCTGCGCCGGCAGATAGTTGGAGCAACACACAAACTATGAAATTGCTGAATTATTGAACTGTCTCGGGATCTTTGGCAAGCGTTCGGCTCAGCTTAATAATTAATCCACAACTATATTATTTATGCATTTATTTTCGCCACAGTCTGTCAACTTGGCGCTGGCTAAGCCCCCGCATGGCTCGGCTGTCTTTCATCTCGATAACTACCTGGCCATCAATTATTTACTAATGCTCGTATAATGGAGTTGCATAATTTAACACTCGACTTTTCGTATGGCATTCATCAATTCATCATGCGAAAAAGATAACGAACGCACACGAGGCGAAACTATGCGACCCCAAAAGGACAACACGCACAAAATTATTCAAGTCAATGAACAATTTAATTTATCATTAATATAAAATCGGACAGTTTGTGTCGCCTTGGCGTGCTGCCAACACGGAGAGTGAGGGAGTGAGAGGGGGGAGTGTGAGTGTGTGAGTGAGAGCCAAGCACTTGAGCTAATCTCATATATCATCCTTGATCTGGCAACGTAGCGAACCGAAGCATTCCAACATTTTTTTCTAATACGTATGATTTTACTTTCAAATGCGACCAGCGTCTGTCTACCTCTCCCTCTCTCGCCATCTCTCTCTCTCTCTCTCTCTGTCTGTGTGCCATAATTCTAAGCAGGAAAGTTGCTGGCATCAGCAGCCGGCAGTCTGACCATTAATACTCAATTGGCTGTGCTTCCTGTGCGGCTTGTGGTTGGTCTGCGCTGCCAACATCATCATCATCATCGCCCTCATCATCATCATCATCATCATCAGCATCGTTGTCGTCTTGTGCTGACACTTGAATTGAATCGAAATTGGTTATTAGCAATTCTTACGAGCTGCTGCTGCCAGCGCTGTCTCCGACTGGGGCGCAGCCCACTTGAAAGGGGCAGCAAAAAAAAAATAGATATATAATAAAATTGGAAAATCCATATATGCTGGCTCGTCTCGCCATGGCGTATACGCAATATTTATTTCGCTTGCCTTACCTACAGTTTATGGCTGGCTTAAAGCGCTACAAGTTGCACAGCCAGCACAGCTAGCACAGCCTGGGGGCCACAGTCAAGTTGTCAGCTGATAGCCGATCCGTGTCAATGCAAACAATGCTAGACAGATAGAGAGAGGGAGAGAGGCAGAGCTGGTCATACAAAGATGAGGCGAGCAGAATTGCATATCAAAAGTTGTTCAGCGCAAATGAAATCGTTTTGTGGAACTTCCGTTTCCGTTGCTGCTGCGACAGAGGCAACGACAGAGGCAGCAGCCATGTTTACGAGTCGAGTCGAGTCGAGTCGAGAGTCGCATTCACACACGATTTTTGATTTTGATTTGTTTGCGAAACTCACTCGCACAGAGCACTTCACTGCACTCGCTCTGGCACTGCACATTGCGTGCGAGTGCATTCGCTTGGAATATCTAAGTTTTCTGGCCCAGCTAAAGTTCGCTGCAAAAACTTTCGCCCAGCATTTTCGGGCGCAGCGAGTCGGTTACAGCATTTTTGCTGATGCGCGCGCAAAATGCAAAAATTGCATGCTTTATGCATAAATAAACAAATCAGTGGAATCAAAAACATTCGAAATGACTTCGAAACTTAGATCAATGCCCATTGTACTGCATGCGATTCGGTATGCGCTGTGTATCTATTTGTGCATTGGATTCTAGTTGTATTTATTTTTGGGCTTTGCATGCGTTTGAGTCGCCTGATATTCGGCAGACGATTGCTGACGATTTCTGTTTGCCTTTGCAAATAATCTCGTTTTGGCTAAAGTTCAAAGTGAACAGGAAATTATTAAGCAACAATTTACAGAGCTCATATTTTGCTTGAAATAGGGAAAAAAATTATTGAAAATGTTTATGCTGAAAAATTAAAATTAAAATTTTGATACAGCATTGGAAATGTGTTTAAAATGTTAGCTTACATAACTCAAACTTTGCTTGAAGTAAAAAAAATTATTAAAAATGTTTTTTAGCATTTAAAATGATTTCAATTTATGCTGAAAAAATTAAAATTCAAATTTTGCTACAACATTTGAAATGTGTTTAAATGTCAGCATATATAGCTCATATTTCGCTTGAACAAAACAAAAAGGCTTTAAATTTTTTTAAGCATTCAAATTGATTTCGACTTATGCTGAAAAAATTAAAATTAAAATTTTGCTGCAGCATTAGAAATGTGTTTAAAATGTCAGCTTTTAAAGCTCATATTTCGCTTGAATAAAAAAAAATTTCTAAAAATGTTTTTAGGTTTTAAATTGATTTCAATTTATGCTGAAAAAATAAAGCTAAAATATTGTGCTTAAAATGTCAGCTTTTACAGCTCATATTTAGCTTGTTTAAGAAGGTAAGGGCGTAAAAAATATATTTAACATATTTTTATGTCAACTCATAACCATCTCATATCTTACAAAAATTTCGCATTCATTTTGCTTAAAATATATTTTATTTAATTTTTTTTTTTTTTTTTTTGTTTATTTTTGTCAAAAATGTAAATTAAAATGTTGTTCAATCTAAGGCTCAAACTTGTTGTATTAAAGCAAAATAGTTTCGCCTGGAAGTCGGTCAAGTCTTGACTCTGAAACGAGCTGAAGGATGCAGGCAAAATTTTATTTTATTTTTTGGCCCAACTTGAATGATGCTTAGGGCCCAAAGTGTACGGCTCTGCTCGGCTGACTTTTGCCTTAAGCCGCTCAAGGTATCAGCCATATGTGCGTCAGGCCTTGAGTTGTGCGCCTAGCGCCTCGTAAGGCTGTCAGCATTTGAGAAATTTTATGACATAAGACCAGCCAGACGTCTGAGTTGATGATAAGGCCCAGTCGCTGCCGACGCTGCAGCTGGTGCATATGTGTGTGGACCCTTTAACGGCAAACTTATGTTAATGACTTTCGCTTTTGGCTGGCAACTAAATGAAGGTTATGGCCCGGCCTTCCACTGCTCGCCGTCGCCGACTGAATGAAGTTGCGCAAATCATCATCCAATTAGAGCTGTAAAATTATACTAATTACAACTTTGGAATTAGAAATATGCAAATGCCGAGGCACAGACGCGACGAGATCGACAAGAGCCGCCCACTACGGCAAAGTTTTATGATTAAAAATTGCTAAAGTTAAATGTGTCACACACACAAGAAGGCGAGCGGAGCGGAGCGAGAGCGGAGAGCATCTCTGCTCCATATATATATTATATATAAAGTTGCATACATTTGCCTAAATTATATTGGCATCTAACAGTCCCGCTGCAAGTCGCCTGCAAGGCAGCTGATAAGTGAGCTAAGCGCTCGCTTGGCTGCCCAGGGAGGGAGCGGAGCGGGGCACACATATGAAAGGCCGCCAAAGCCATGCATAAATTATGAAAGTTGCCAAAAAAAAAAACGGTTTGTATTAATTAAAACAAAATATGCTTCAAAATAGACGAAAAGCTGTCTGGGCAGAGTTTAACTGGGGGTTGATGTGGCGTATACTTAATATGCCATATAGCTTAGACAGCTTGTGTCTAGTTAGCACAATAAAGGATGAATGTTTGTGTCAGATTGTAAATTGTAGTCGAATCAAAGGAAATATATATTTAATACGACTCATAGTTAATACACTTTAGAATAAATTAGAATGATTAATAAAAAGCAAAAAACCACATGCTTGTGCTAGAATTTCAAAGAGGCTACCTAATCAAAATGAAGACTCTACACAAACCTGCATAGACAATAGACGTGGCTTCTACTTCATATGCCCCAAAACTCTTTTCTTCAATATAAATTATTATATATTTTAAAATAAATCTATTAAATAATATCAAAAGGAAAATATTTTCCCGTGCAATACATATGGCGTATACCTAATGGCATCTCGTTCACAAACTATATAAAATATTTTAAATATTTAAAAAAAACTTTCAAAATAAACCCAAACTTCAACTTTTTTGGGAATTTAAATTTTTTAAAATAAGTTTTCAAAATAAACTAAAATATTATTGGGAATAAAATATTTTAGGTGTTTTCAAAATATGTTTTATTAATTAAGACTAAAATTTTTTCAAAATAAGCTTTTAAAATTAACTCTAATATTTTTCAAGTTTTTTTTTTAGAATTAAATATTTAAAATATTTTTAAAATTGGCACTAATATTTTTTACTTTTTTTGGAAATTCAATATTTTAAGAATATTCAAAATAAGTTTTAAAAATTAGCTCTAATATTTTAAAAGTTTTTTTTTTTTGAATAAAATACGTAAAATATTTTCAAAAAAAGTTTTCAAAATAAACTCAAATATTTTCGATATTGTTTTGGGAACTAAACTGACCCGAGCGAGTTGCACATGGCGTATACTTAATATGTTAGATGACTAAGACGGCATGTCGCATGGTTAATATGGCATACGCAGCACGTCGCTGGTCGCTAGTCACGCGCTCGGCAAGTAAATTCAATCAAGTTGCCACGGCCAACGAGTGGAGACAATTGCTGCAACTGGACACGGATAATTTGCGCTAATTGTAATGCATTTAGCGCAGCAGCTGCACTGCAGGTCGCCTTCAAAGACTTAGAGGTCGGTGGGTGGGTGGATGGTGTATGGATGTGTGTGTGTGTGGAGAAAAGTAGCCAAGCAGCAGCTTAACACTCGTTTAGACTGGTTGCAACAGCACCACCCGTGGCCCTGTCAACGCCATTCCGCCATTTCGCAGTTATCAGTTTCACTTCCTATGCCAATTTCCATTTTCATTATTCGCCGCGTCACTTTATCATTTTCCAATTGACAACGCACAGCTGTTGTTGGCTCTCACATAGCGCCCTCCGCGCCTCGCCTGGCCTGTTTTCGAATTGTCAAATTAAAACGGAAAAATGTTGAATTTGATTAGCGAAGCGTTAAAGAAAAGAAAAACGCCGAACAGCGCGCAGCGAGCAGACAAATGCAGAGAGAGACAACCAAAAATAAAAGTAAACGAAAAACGAATGAAAAGATAATGAGCCTCAGTTCAAGCCAGAGAAGAAAAAAAAAACAGTTCTCAAGCAAAACTTTCACCCGGACCCAACAGCCGTGCCAGCCAGGGCTGCCAAGAAACAGAATATGAGAAACTATTTGGATTTCTATACAATAATTGCTTGAATAAAGATGTATAAAAAGATTTTGAAATATGCTAAAAAACATCAAGAAAAATATTATTGGAATTTTTTGAAAAAATATTTATTTATTTTTTTATTGTGAAAACGGATTAATGAAATGAAAAAAAAAAAAAAATATTTAAAAATATTATTAGAATTACACCAAAATTAAAAAAAAAAATGTTTATAAGTTTATAAGTTCCAAAATTTTGTATATATATTTTTTCTAGCTAATTATTACATATACAAAAAAAATGAAAATAAATATATATTAAAAAACAGTATATAAATATATTCTTAATATAAAATGTATTTTATTAAACAAAAATTTGTTAATCTTTTTGAAATATAAAAAATATAGGCAGATTTCCAAATAACTAGCTGGATAGATTTTTATTTCAAACAGTTGAGAATTAAAATATGGCTTAGTTTAAAGTCCAATATTTTGATATGCAACAATTTTTGCTTTCCCTTTGAGCTCTCTCTCTCTCTCCCTCTCTCTCTCTCTCTCTCTCTCTCTCTCTCTCTCTCTCTCTCTCTCTCTCTCTCTCTCTGTCTCTTAAATATATAAACAATATTATATATACTTGTATAAAAAGTATTGCATGTTCAATAAGAGCTAAAAAAATATAGTTTCAGAAAAAGCAGCCCATAGACTTACTACTCCTCCACATCTATCGTTCCATCCACATTACTTCCATCCACATCTCAATTCCCTCCATCCCGTTGGTGCTTCAGCAACCCTGGTTGGATAATGAGTCAGTCAAGCAGGCAGAGCTATCATTGTCAGTTACACGGAAAAGTGCAGCTGCCGCTCCGGTTCGGCAGTGTTCTAAGTGTCGTCGCAGCAGCTATGCCACTTCAGCAAAGCAAACACGCACACACAGAGGCACTCACACTCACACACAGACACAGACGACCACCCACCCAACACCCATTTTTAGTTACAGCCAAAGCCTTTGAGTGGTGGATAATTTTGTAATTATTTAACTTAATGGAAAACAAACTTAATTTTCGTGCAAAAAATTAAAAGAAGCAACGAGAGGGAGGGCGTGGCCAAGGGCAAGAGCGAGGGCAAACAGACAAGTTTCGGACAAGTTGAATGGAAAGCTGCCAATTTGTTGTGCTTCCGCCTGGCTGTCTCTCCCTGTGTGTGTCTGCGTGTGTCTGGGCAGACAGCAGGCAAACAATCAAGATGCGGGCGCGCGTGTGTTGATACATCTTGGCCAACAATTAAACTGTAATTCTATTTAATTATGCACCGTGTTTGCAACGCACAGCTAATTGACAGCTGAGACGAAAATCGAGGCACTTCATAAAATCAATGGGCGCCGTATTATAGCGAAGGCACCCAAACAGTGCTGCCGATCAACTAACCTATCAAGCGAAACCTAAGCGGCTGAAAGTTAGTAAAAAAAAATTGGTGAAATAAATTAGTAAAATAAATAAGTAAAATAAATGAAATAAATTAGAATAAAGGCAAAAAGATTTTGTTTTTTAATATATATTTTTAATGGAACTTAATGCGTTTTATTGTCATATAGCTGACAGGCTCTTTGTGAACTATTTAAGTTGATTCCGAAATGCGCTGCGCTGCTATCTTAATATTGTTTAGACAGGGATTGGTTCATAAATATATAACAATTATTTTTCTCAATCTTAAACATAGTCAAGCATATGAACAAATATCAAAAATTAACAAAATTACTAGCAACCTCTGTTAATATTAAAAATTATATCAAAAGCTTAATATGATTGCAAAAAAAAATATTAAAAGGAAAGAAATCACAATAAAAAACAAGTAAGAAAACTCTAGTCGGCCGTAACCGACTAGGGGATACCCTGAGCCCCGTCGAACCTGTGTTTTTCAATACACTTATATTTTGCGTAAAATTTCGTTTGTGAAAGTGGTGGCAAATGTAAACTAAAGCAGCAGCTGATAATTCAACAAAACTCAAACGTAATTTGCGATTCTTCGAATCGACTAGAATGCGAGCGTTTGTATGTGTGTGTGCACAGAATAGAAAAAGTGCGTTCGCTTGGCGCTGCTGCCACGTGAGTTTGCAAAGTAGCCAAACGTTTTGTTTAATAACTTTTTTGCTATTTAACGGATTTCAATGAAATTTTCGGCATATGATCAACATATTCCATGGGCATATTTGTCAGTTTAGTAAAAGCGCCAACTCATTCGCATTTTGGCTATATTTGAGACTGAACTTCAATTGGGGAAAATTTGGGGCCGGTATCCAAAATATAACAAAATTCGAAATTGCATAAAATACATATAAAGCTAAATATAAAATTTGGTGTCTCTAGCTTAAAAGATGGGCGAGATAGAATTTTATAACTGAATTTCGATAATGTTTTTATTCGATAACAAAAAAACGAATATATTTATCGATTATCGAAAACAAACTCGATATGCGCGCTGTATGTAGGGATCTACAAAAAAAAATTCAAGTCTCTAGCTCTTCTGAGAGCTGAGATCGACGCGTTCATACATACGGACAGACGGACGGACGGACGGACGGACGGACGGACGGACGGACGGACGGACGGACAGACAGACGGACAGGGCCAAATCGATTTCTCTTGTCGTCCTGATCAAGAATATATATACTTTATGGGGTCTGCCACGCCTCCTTCTGCCTGTTACATACATCCAACAAAAACATTATACCCTGATTTCCCATTTTCAATGGGCTCAGGGTATAATAATATATAAAAAAACAAAATTATTAAATAGATTTTAATAATTTTTTAATATGTCTGATGACTTTTTTTGATTAAGAAAAATGTTTTTATAAAAAAGAAAATTTAAATAAATAAATAAATTAATTAATTAATTAATTATTTAATTTATTAATTAATGTATTAATTAATTAATTAATTAATTAATTTATAAATAAATAAAAAATTTTAAATGGACTTAAACAATTTTTTTAAATGTTTGACTATTATTTTGGATTAAGATAAATGTCATCCCAACTACAATATACTCTGCATTGTAAACCAAAGAAATTATTGCTAGCATAAAATGAAGGGATACTGAAATTTTGTTTCATAGAAGTTGAAACTAAAAATTGGAAAATGAGGACAGACGATCGGTCGAAAGAAAAGAAGGTCGGATGAACTGATTGGAAGGACGTAGGAACGGACACATAAGCTAAGATAAAGTGACTGGTAGAAAGCTTCTAAGCAAGTTTATATATATACTTTTTGATATTGACCCTGCTTTCTTCGTCTCCTTTCCCTATGACCCGCAAATTAAAATTTATTAAATTCAACTCTAACTCAAATAAAAGCTGTAAAATCTATATACTTTCGCACACACCACACTTTGTTAATTAAATCAATCTCTAAAAACGGCTAAATTGGCAGCACTGTGCCCCAAAGTGCGTCTCGCTAAGTGCAGGAGTGCGGCCTAGAACTTATTGCGCAAAGTTCAAAGGTTGGCAATTCGGCAAAGAGCGAGCTGCAAAATTGATAATCCACCTCGTCCGAGAATCTGCGGATAAAGTTTTGAGTTGCAGCACAGACGGAGCCGGCTGCTCCTGGCCTCGTTTATTAAGTGCCGGCGAAAGTTGCCGGCGCACACAAAAATGATAATTGGCCGCAGCCACGCCCCCTCGCCCCGCCCCGCCCCCGCGGCAGTTGTCGAAAGGATGCATAATTAACACACAAAATAATGATAAAGTTGAAGACGTTGAGTCAGCGCGCAACGCAACGAATTCGCATTACAAGCTTCTCGGTCTCCTCGGCCTTGGGCAGCTAGCGGCCCAGCTTCTGGAACTCCCACTCGCGGTTGTCCAGCGGGCAGACGGAGCGCGACTTGAGCCAGCGCGAGATGCAGTGGAAGTGGTAGGCGTGGTTGCAAACGCCCCAGGCCACGGTGCATTCCTCGAAGGAATTCTGATTGGGATCCGCCTGGCATTCGATGCACAGATCCATTATCGAATTGCGGCAAATAGCGCAAGTGTCCACGGCGATATCTGCGAGCAGGGGAAGAGAAGGGGAATTCGGAATCGGAATGGGCGCCCGGATATTGTTTAATAATCAGCTTTCAGCTACTTATGCTCTTACCCCACGCCCACATTGCCACCGCACTCCATTTCTTGACCGTAAATCGTTTCTTTGTCTTCTGGCAGTCGGCACTGCACGTCGGCTTCTCCTCGAGCTCCTCCTCGTCCTCCTCTTCCCCCTCGCCATGCTTCCCCTTCAATGCATGTGAGCTGGCCGACCCCTGCCGCTGCTGCTGCTTCTGTGTATCGCTGTCCGTCTCTGCTGTCGCCTCTGCGTGGAGCGCCGAGCTGCTCGACTCGCTCGTGTCTTCCATTAATACAATTTTGTTTAGCCGTGTACGTTATTAACTAATCAGTTTCTATTGTTTATCTAACTGGGAATTCTACACAAATTTGCCGAGACTACTGTGTTGTCTTACTATGCGCATAACTTGGGTATGTGATATGTGTGTGTTGAGTGAGTAAATAGTTGTGATTAAGTAAGAGAATTTAAAATAAATACAAAAAAAGAATTTTTGGATTTTTTCTTTTTTTTTTTCACATATAAATATGCCTTTTTGTTTTAAATAAATAATAATAATATTTATAATTTTTACTAGTGGTTTACGTCCTTTTAGCTTTACTCATTCAATTAACTGTACTTGCTGTGCTTCGTACTTGTTGAGTATCTATTCCATGAAACTCCATATATTTTGTTCCTTAATATGCAGTTCTCGATTTTCTCAGCTCGCTTACCTCATCTCCATCCTCCAATCTATTGTATATCATATGTCGCTTCACTTATTGAACTCTTGTTTTTAATTCCATCACTCACTGTATTCTTGTCCTATTTGCTTCTATTTTTCCTCCTTTGCTTTTCATTGCTTTCATTGTTTCTTTCATAGAGGTAGTAGAGGTTAAGCTACTTATTCCATTCACATTCAGATAACTTTTTTCCTCTAGTTATTATTAAGCCATCTGAATTTATAAAGGCGAGAAGCTAAGTGGTCTCTTCACTTATGCAGTTTCAACTTAAGCAATTTCAGAGAATAATAATGCAGATATATTTGAAACTGACGCCAAAGGCGAAGAGTTCATTGCTGTGTCGGCTTTTCTGTTATATTTGCAGTTTTTTTTTTGTTATATCTGAAGCTAAAAACTCTTCTGCTATACTACTGTGAATCTATCTTATCCTGGTGGGAAGACTAAGAGCCGCTCGAGGAAGCAGGTGCTTGAGATAGAGCATTCTCCTCATTAATAGTAACACCATTTTTTGAAAATTCCTATCCTCCCATTCTATTTGCTTTATTGCTTCCCTCCTTTCTATAATACTTCTTCACCTATTTTGCCTTCTCCCTTGCTTACCTCACTCACTTTCTCTAACCATCTCTCTATCTATCTTTTCCTTCTCTATCAGTTTCTTCAACTCTTGCATTTTTTCCTCTTCCACTTGCCTTCACTTGCTCCAATTTCCACTCGCCAAGTCTCGACACTTTACTCATCATTTCGTGGAGTCTCATTACGCTCGGATTATGTTGGACTGTCCGGTTCAAGTGCGCGTTCATACTCCGGCATCATATGCTTCGCCTTGCAAACACTAGATGGCGCTCTAATTACATGACGAGCAATTTAGCGCTGCATCTATGTATGGCTCCATTACGCAGCTTCCAGTCAAGGTCCTGCTGCAGTGCATTATGCTTATTTAGGGTTGTTCCCCACTCGCTGAGGCACACCACCGCCCAGTCCTCCCCCCACAAGATGCAGTGCACTTTTCGCCTCCTTTTTCTTCTTCTTCTCATTTTTTTTGCGCTCTCTGTTCGGCTTCGCTCGCCAAATGTTTTGCTATGACGCTTGAGTCAACATTAATTTAAATGAGTTGCCACTTAACTTTTAATTAAAAATTCACTTTTTATTTATTTAGCTGGCTGGTGGAATGGACCCAACCCAGCGCCCGTGGCGGCCCACATTCAGCGGGAACCTGCGTTTCCGCTCCGCTATGCACTTATGGCTGCTGCATCGCCAACCAGCCAGCCAGCCATCGCCGCCCGTTTGATTTAAAAGCTCTGCTCAAACTAAAATAAAAATTTGCCAGCAAAATAAAGCAAAAATATAATAAATACCAAAAAAAAAAAAAAGGAGAAAAACTGCGTCGGCAGACGCTCATACAAATTAAAGTTTGTGTTATTTTATTCTGCTTGAAATGCAGCCAAATGGTTTTCTATTTAATTTTCGTGCGCTTTAATTGCCATCTAAATGAATAAATAAGTGCAAATAAGTCGCGCGAGCTCTCTCTCTCCACTCGCTCCCTCTCTCTCCTGCTCTCACTTGAGCATGTGATTACCACGCACATCCTGCCACGCACCTCCCACTCTCTCGATCCACAACAATTTCCGTAATTAATTTGCAGTCGTAATTAAAATGCTACGCGTTATTTTTCTTGCATTTAATTGATATTTTTTCATCGCATATATTTTATGTGACTAGCGAGTGCGAGCGCATTAAGTCAACTGTATTTATTTCTGCAGCTAAATACTTAATGTGAAATGTAGACAATGTTCGGCCAATTTTAAATCAAATATTTAATCAACTGCATCAATTTGTCATCGCTGGCATTCACAATGAATTTCAATTTAATCATCAATAAAAATTGTCTAAAATCTTTTTATTCATTTTTCATTTATTAAAATATGTTTTTTTCTCTCTCTTCATTCTTCTTTGTGCAAAATAAGTTCCTTTGATTGATAATCATATTACAATTTACATTTATTGGAATTATATGAAGAGCATTTTTTATGCAACATTTTGATGTGCATTTTTTTTGTACTAAATGTATATTTTAATCAGATAATAATGTATAATATTTGCTTTTCTTTAATGAAATTTTGTTTTTATTCAAAGAAATAAATTGATCAAATTGCAATATTGTAGACATGGAAAATGTTTATTTTTTTTTAGCTTTTTATATCGTGAACACACTCAAAATTGGATTCTGTAATAATGCATTTAATTGACAAAAGAATACCTGGCTGACCCACTTAATGTATGTGAGTGACAGAAAGCGGCTTGGCGGAGTCCATATAAGCAGTCAGTGGGCAGAAGAAGAGCTGGCAGACCTGTGCCGGATATAAGATAGCCTGGCAGACCCTATTACTGCGTTGGATAAATGTTTGTTGTGTAAAAAGATTTTTGAATATTTATTTATTAACAAATATACCCCAGGTCTTGGATTATAAGATAGTAAATCTAGCATAAAAGTTATATTTATTTATTGTAAATTATGCAACGAGAATTTACTACTCTGTAAGTGTGTAAAAAGATTTTTGTATATTTATTTATGTCCGAATTATGTCCAAGTCTTGGATTATGTAAAAAGGATTGTGTAAAAAGATTTTTAAATATTTATTTATTGCCAAATATTAACCAAGTTTTGGATTATAAGATACTAAATCTAGCATAAAAGTTATATTAATTTATTGTAAATTATGCAGAGAGAATTTACTACTCTGTAAGGGTCTAAAAATATTTTTGAATATTTATTTATGTCCAAATTATGTCCAAGTCTTGGATTATAAGATGTAAATCTAGCATAAAACTTATTCAATAATTTATTGTAAATTATGCAGCGAGAATTTACTACTCTGTAAGGGTCTAAAAATATTTTTGAATATTTATTTATGTCCAAATTAGTCTTATATTATAAGATAGTAAAGTCTTATATTATAAGATAGTAAATCTAGCATAAAACTTATTCAATAATTTATTGTATATTATGCAGCGAGAATTTACTACTCTATAAGTCTCAGTGAATGTATACATATGCAACTCCTATGACTTACTTAAGCTAATTCCTGCAGCATTCACATTCGCTTAGTCAGTTACTATTCGAAATGGCAATTGACTTGTGACTTGGCAACTATGCCGATCTCAATGCGTTCATAATTCTAACAGCAAAACATTTCAAATGGCACCCAAAGCGTTTCTGGCAACTGTCATAGAGCAAGAGGGAGAGCGAGAGAGAGGGAGTGTGTGTGTGTGAGAGAGATAGCCAGAGTACTTGGCATGCAAATTCGTTGCCAAGTTGCCTGGCGGCCCAGTGTCGATTGGCTTCAATTTATTTTACGAGCATCCAATGTGTTAATTTTCTCTGCCAGACATTTACAATTAATTGCAATCGATGCTGCAAATACACACACACAAACACACATACACACACACATGCATACACACAGCTTATCTGAGTTGCATGTCAGAGTTGTCGTTGTTGTCGTTGTTGTCGTTGTCGTTGTTGGCTTTGCATTGCACACGCTGTCCACGCATATTAAATTGTTTGGGCTTATTGAACTATTTGATTTGGTTGACTGTTTGTCACGCAGTCAGCGCCTTTGACTGCGCCACGCCCACCATTACGGCCGGGCGCATGGTCTTCATTTGGAATTGATGTATTTACATCCGTTTGTAATTTCCTACGTGCTACGCTCGACGATATTTTACCCAAAATTTGCCAAACACTGCAGCCAGTCAACCAAGCAGCCAAACACACACACACGCAGGCATACACACACACACACTGATATCCATGACTGTATCATCTCTGGCTGCAGCTTGTATTGCTTTAATTTCGCCATCATTCTACCTGCTCAGGTGCATGCAAATTTTATTTACACCCGCCGGCCCCGGGCTGCTCGGTGCGGCTGCTCTGTCAATATTATTGATCAGGCGTCAAATCTTGGCTGCAAATTGTGGCACATTCCCATCGAGAGTTTCACCGAGCGCTTAGGTTGCTCGCTCGTGTGTGTGTGTGTGTGTGTGTGTGTGTGTGTGGGTGTGTGTCCTCCAGACATGCACAGGTTATTCAATGAGTGGGCCATAAAGTGCGGAAGTGCGGAGCTGTCATTGTGTGTGTCTGCAGAACAATTAACATAAGCTAGTGGCAAGCATGCCAAAATTGTCAGTTGTGACGTCTTGGCTGTAGTTGATCGACTAGTAGATACCCTGTAACGACACCTGGTGGCTTTAGTAAGCGGAAAGCTAACTAACAACTAAATCAATAAAAATTTCAATTGAAATATGTACAACTATAGTCGAAATATAGATTTGCGATTGTAAATGATGGACTAGCAGATACCCTGTAACAGTTGTTGGTTCCTATAGATAGAGGAACGTATTTAATGTATTATTTATTATAAATTTCAATAGAAATGGAAGATCTTTGATTGGAAATGATCGACTTGTAAATACTCTGTAATAACAATTAATCTCTCTATAAACAAAAATGTAAACAAAAATGTATAAATGTATAAATATGTGCAAATACAGTTAAAATTGAAGCAGTTAAAGTTGAAGATCGGCTAGCAGATACTCTGTAAAAGGAAGTAGACATTGAGAGTGAGAAACTTATATCAAACATATATCAATTTTATTTAAGATATGCACTAGCTGAATCTTGATGATCGACTAACAGATACTTTGTAATAGCGATAGAAACTTATTGTATACTTTGTAAGATTTTCAATGATGATTGACTCGAAGATACTCTGTAAGAGCAGTTGGTCTCTCTTGATGGTTAGAAAATTATGTAATATCTTATTTTTCATCAATTTCAACTTGAAATACGTACCACTATACTCCAAACTTAAGATCTTTAATTTATAAATACTCGAAAACTAAATTCAAAAGCTGCACTTAATGACCGACCTGCAGATACTATATAATTTCTAGTACAACAATAACCAACCCAATTAATTTTATACCCCTTTTCAGTCTTAAGATAACGACTGCTAGTTACTCTGCTATAAAATTCTCTAGAGAACAGAGAAAATATATATTCCTTAAACAGGAAAAACTGGTTCTAAGCATTTCACATTAACAGCTTGGCGAAGCTCTTGAGCAAGTGCCCGGCGGTAGTTAAATAGAGTTTCGCATTTTTTTGCTCTATTATTTTTGTTGGCCATAGTTGGGCGGCCTAAAGGCTCGGCGTTGCCTATAAAATTTAATTGAGAGTCAAGCGAAGCAAAAAACTGAATAGAAAATAAACTGGCACACGACAAAGCACTTCCGCACGCACACATACAGACAGAAAGACAGGGAGAGAAAGAGAGAATGGGAGAGAGAGAGAGAGATAAAGAGAGAGACAGATAGACTGAGACATCGCAGCACTTGGCTTGCGCCTTATTAATAAAACAAATAAGAAAGCGAGTAAAAAGAAAGCCAAAGTAAAAGAGACAGAGAGAGCGGGAGAGAGAGCGAGGGGGTGGCAGAGTGAGATGGATACAGTGCGCCACCGCATTTGCCTATATAAGCCACATTTTCAATAACAAACGCCGTCAGCTGTATGACTCAAAGTTCGACAAAGTTTCGAGCTTTCCACAAGTCGCTGGAGCTAGAGCTGAGCCTTCTGGTTGCTCGTTTTATTTTCATTGAACATTTCATTGACACTTTGACAGCAACATTGACATTTGCGTGACTCGAGTGATTAGAATATGTGCGCCGCAAAGTAGGCAGCCAACAAAGTTGCGACTCTGCCTCGACTCTGCCACGAAGCTCAACTCTTGTGCGCATAAAATGCCTGACTTAGTGTTTCTATTGCCGCTTAAATCCTCAAAGCTCGCTTCTCTCTCTTTGATGACACTGCGAAATGCTGGGTGTGTTATCGAAAATGCTTTCTGCGACAATTCGCCAAGAGTTTTACTGTCGCTGAATGCTCGCTCTGAATGCGCTTTAAGAGTTGAATGGGAACGGAAAGCGAGTAATAGACGTTGAGGGGAAGTAAGTGAAGATAAAAATTGTGGGATTGTTAGGTGGAGATTAGAAATTAAATGAGCTGATTGAGGTAAGTAGAGAGCTCTACAAATAATATCGGATTTTATCAATTATATCAGATGCACATTCACAATCAAGAAGTATAAAAAGTATGTTTATTAGTTGAAGTACAGAGAGATTCTTGAGGAAAATATTAAGAAATTTAAAGGCAAACTTATAAGAGTAAAAACAGATCTATATACAGCATGATATATGATATATATATTTGAAATGATCCAATAAGAATTAGATTGCTTACACACAACAAAATTGCAAAAATTACAATTTTTCAGCAATCAAAATTTTTTTATTTATTTTTTTCCATTTTGTTGGCTTTTTATAACTCCTGATAACTCTTCACAGATGCCCCAAGCGCAGCTAGATAGCATAGATAACATGCTAAGGAAGGAACCAGACGAAGCAGACTTATAAAGTTGAGATTGTCCACGAAGTACTTGGATCTGATGCTCATAAGAAGGCTGACCTGCATACCTCACTTTATTAGCAGAAAGAAGAGCCTCTCCTATTAACAAATGAAAAGCTGACGAAACATATCCGTGTGGGCAAGTAACTCATCTACCAGATTGTGAAGCCAATGTAGATCTATGGTAGATCTTCAATCTGAGACTCTGCCTGCTAGCCCAAATTTAAAACGAAGTACAACGCAGTGGAAAAAATACTCAAACAAGGAAATCAAAACGTCGAAGTCAATCTGCACGTTGATATCCTCTCCACTTCGTTGCTCTACTCATAAAGCAACTCCTTAGTTAAATACGTAAAGCGACAAATCTGTTTTCTTTATTCTTTAAGCAGTCTTTAGTCATACAGGAAACTAAAAATATATATATATTTTTTTTTTAAATATAATTAAATAAACTTATATACGCAAGGCCACAAATTTATTTTCTCTCTAAGCACTCTTTACTCATACAGAAAGCAACAAATTACTCTTTTTATACAGCAATAATTTAGTTTCATTTTATAATATAATAAACTCAAATACTTAAATCGACTAATCTCTTTTCTCGTTATCAAATTACTAAATTTACGACAAAACTCATCTCTCATTATTAAATTACAAAATTCCATTATATTTCATAATTATCTAACTAAAATTCCAACATCAAACTATTCATATAAATAAGATATTTTGTCTGCTTACAAATATTTATTTACCTTGCTCAGCTATGCGCGTGCTGCAGTTCTCTGCTCCATTTCCACGGAATCTTGTGGCATACATAATTGAAGCTGTTTACCTTGGCTCCATCCTATCGACAGCTGGGCGTAACGTGCAGGGAAAAGGAATACAATGTGTGCGCCACATAGGCAAATTTATCTGCTATAAGTGAGAGTGAGAGCAGCTGTTCGATGAGCTCCAGCTCGTGGCTGGTGGCTCGTGGCTCGAGGGTTTGTGAAATTTATTTGGCTTGTAATGCGATTCAATTGCTTGTCGCCTGGATAATGCAGGCGTATCGCTTACCTCCCTATCCAGAGATAAACGAGTTGCGCTTAAAACGTTTGATGTGCCAATTTTCATAGTTGACTCAAGAGAGGGAGATAGAAAGAGAGAGAGAGAGAGAGAGAGGGTGAGGGCGAGTGAGTGAGATGCCACGCTTGATTTAGTGTTTTATTGTTTATTGCCTGGAGTTTTGTGACTGCTGGGAGTCCAATCTCGAGTACGAGCAGCACTGACAGCTTGTTGTTATAGTTGGTGCTCTCGCTGTCCGGCGAGTGGCAGAAGTTTTTGCATTTGCTGCACTTTATGCGACTGCTGCTCATTTTTATTATTTGCCGCTGCAGCCCATGACAAACTTTTCCATTGAGCCAACTTTTGCACTTTACTTAGTTGAAGCGCTACTCGGCTCTGCTTCGCTCTGCTCTGCTCTGCTCTGATGGCTGCCAAAGTTTTTGCTCAGTAATTCCACAACAATAAAAATAAATACAATAATCAGAAGAAGCAAATAATAAAGCAGCTTTACCTTAAATGATTCAATTTGCCCCTCCAACACACACACACACACACACACGCGCAAAGCCACCCCGAGAGGGAGAGAGAGAGGGAGCGAGAGTGTGAGCGAGGGAAAACCCCAATTGAATTAGCGATAATTGAGTTTTGCGCTGTCACAAACGATAAACATCAGCAAAAAGTCGGAAGCCAACTCAAAATAATTCAATGAAATGCAACAAATTAAATAATATATTTTTAATATGTTAGAGAAAAGGAAATGCTGCTGTAAAATTTATATACCAAAGTTACAAAAAAAAAGAGACTAATATAAATAAAGCAAGGAAGCAGGCTGATGGAATTTATTGCTGATCAAAAATGTGTATATATAGCAGCCCTATGACAATTTTTTATGTGATTTAATAGTAAATTTAATTATACAATAATAAACTTTACGTATTTAATAATATATAAATGTAAAATATATTTTTAAATATAAATATAATATATTTAAAGAGGAAAAAATAAGGAATTAAATATGAAAGAGTTGGCAGTAAGAGACTACAGATGCTGCTCAGAAAATCTTTATATAGACTCTAAGTTCATTTATTATATTTATTATTCATTGTGTTGTAGATTAAAAATATATTATATTAAAATTAAATATGTATTATTTAGCTTATGTCTGTATGCTTTATAGAAAGATAATGCTTTAAAAAATTAAAGCAAAATAAAATAATTAACACAGTAAGTGGAAAAAGGAATAAATTATGTTGACTCTATGCCCACTTTTTTTGTTAATTATTGTATTTTAAATTGAAATAATATTGTAAAAATTATATTTTAATAGATTTATGAATTTATTAATAATTTGTTAACTCCACAAAGTCCTGAAACTGCATACAGTAGAAGAGCAGATTGGAATGCATACAAGCAGATACAGCGATAGACCAATGAGGCATCGCAACCTCTCGCAAGAGGATTATTCCCCTCCAGAACATTAGGGCGACACAACGGCAAGGCTTTGCTAAGACCATTAGACATCAATAAGACCTCCACCACTTAAAATCCTCATGACTCCTTATGGGGTTTGGTTCTATGTATAATTTCTTACCCTTGTGTTGTTATAGTACTACACTCAATAATAAAAAAATAATAATAAAAATAAAGTAAAAAAAAAAATTAATAATATGTTGAAGCTATGAAAGGCTTCAATGTGAATTGGAAAATAGGAATAAGATGGGAATGAGTTGGCAAAAAGCTAAGGTCGATTAAAAATTTATTTTCATTTATCTTATTTATTTTTTTATTTTCTTTTTAATGAATTTATATATTTAGTAAATTGTTTGTATATTTTAGCAAATGCCTAATAGAATATATTTAGTATACAAATATAGCTAAATTTAATTGTATTTTATTTAAAAATAATTTTTTTATTTTAAAAGTTTATTTATATATTATTTATATTATATTCATTATTTAAAATTTATTCATTTTATTGAATATAATTTCAATGTTTCAATTTTTATGACTCCTTCTTGTCAATAATCATATAGAAAAGAAGATGATAGATGTGAAGCTTTTCAACTGCGGAAACGAATAGGCAAAAACAACATTCGAGTTGTGCCTTAGGAGCTGAGCCTTAGTTGCTGTAAAATTTTCAATTAATTCTTCAACAGCTGAAATATTGTTATATTATATAATAATAAGTTTCAGTAAATCTAACCATTTTCTACATATTAATTAAATTGATTTTTTGGCAATTTATATTTGTCAAAAATTTGTATGGCTTAAAAGCCTTTGCGCTCGGCCTGTCAGCTGGGGGCGCAAAGAGCAATCAAAAGCCAAAGATGCAGAGCACCAAAGCTACTAACTAACTGAGTGACTGACTGAGTGACTGTCTATCTATCTGTCGCCCTGTGTGCAGCTGTCTGTCTGTCTGAATGACTCTGTGACTCTGCCTCTGCTTGTGTCTGTTTTGCATTCTTATGAGGCACAGTCGCAATCGCGTCTGGAGAGCATTTAATTGAACAAGTGAGCACTTTATTAAAATGTCACTCAACGTGTTTAGCAGAGAAAGAAAAAGAGAGACAGACAGAAAGAGAGAGAGAGAGAGGAAGCTAGGTTAGAGGGCATGGCGCTATGTTGACGTGGCCTGTGCAAATTTCATTATCGTCGTGTCAGGCATTTGACAGCCAGTTTCACCTACATTTAACAGGTAACTGAGCTGCAGTTGGCTCTCCTATGCATATTTAATAATGTTTTGTTCCTTCCTCTTTTTTTTTTATGTGTTTCTCCTGCTGCAGTTCAACCAAAAATTTTGCAACTAATCCGCAAGCAACGAACCCAGCAAAAACAACCTAATAAAACAACAACAACAATGGCAGCAGCTGAAATAGTTAACTAGAAACTGCACAAAGTGAGAGAGAGAGAGGGAGAGAAGGAGAGAGGGAGAGAGAGAGAGGAAGTCGCATAACAGTTGGAGAACTCGTATATCATGCGGCTTGCTTGGCTAACAAGAAACACACTGGCTACAAAAAAAGTTTTGAAATGAAAAAGCAGTCAGCATATGAAATGAGTTTATTACTCAAATGTTCACACACACACGGCACACACGCACACACACACGCACTGGCGCACACACGGCGGCGAGTCGCTTTAAGTGGCATACAGTGGGTAACAGGATATCGTCCTAGTTGTGGCGCCATTTGCTATTGTTGAGTGCGGAGCACTGGTTGGAGTTGCTCCAAAATAGTTGCTTTTTATTTATAAATATTTAAAATAAAGGCTTAATGAAAGCGCATGCAAACATTTTGCGTGTGTCGCCCTCCCTCTTCCCCTCTCTCTCTCTCTGTGTGCTATAATATTTTGCAAAATGGCGGAAACATGTATGCAACGTCATCGTCAGAATGCTATGAAAAGGAAATGCGCCAAAAATAGGACAGTGTTAATTGAGCGAGACGCGACAGCAACAGCAACAACAACAACAACAACAACTGTAACAGGAACAACAACCATTTGCAGTAGAAATCGGATGTGTTTTTGCCTTGGCTGCGGAAATTGGTTTATAGATCTATCGCCCAGATACGTATTTAGCCGCATCCAAATTGTAAATTGAAGATGCGCACGTGCATTGCATATGCAAATTGTTTGTCGTCCTCCAGTCGAGTACCTGAAATTGCTTTTACTTGCGACTGACGACGCCTCGAACCCTCAAAATAGCACAAAACTAACCAACAGCTGGGCGAGGGTCGTCTAGAGAGTTTCTAAAGTGAGGTGAATACTTAAAAAAAAAAAAATAATAAAAATATATTTACTAGAAATATTTTTGGACAGAGGCTCTTTATAATTTATTTTCTATTTTATTTGACCTTATTTTTTCGTTCAGTTACATTTAGAAGTATTTATTATAAATATTTCGTAAATATATTTTTAATCAATTTTTATCATTTTTATAAAATTATAAAGTAATGTAAATCTTTCTGAAACATAAGCCAAAATATATTATTAAGAGTTACATTTATTTAAAAGTGATTTCCTGGTATATGTTTTAGATTGAATGCTTAAATAAATAAAATAATAGAATTAAATAAAATATTAATAATAAAAAATTTATAAAAATATTATATATAAAATATATATAAATGTAATACATATATTGACTAAAGAATTCAGTTTGAGACATTTTTGTAGGTTCCAAAAATAGTTGTATCAAAATAAAAGAACAAAACTACAGAAACATAAATATAAATATAATTATAATTATTCAGGAATTGATTAATTTAATAATTTCTTTAAAAAATAGTTTTAAAATTATTTTATAATGTATTATAATAAACAAATTTCATTATTTTATATAATTTATATTTTTATTATTACTGTACATTTAGCAAACTATTAATCTAGGTATATCTCTTGTATGTCTATTTATTTTTTTTTATTTTTTTTTTTTTTTGAAACTTTCGCAAGTTTAGGTTATAGCAAAATAAATATTTGTTTCACTTTTTTTTTTAACTTCTCAAACCACCCTCGTTGCAAATATGCAGAGCACATTAGCTTTAGTCCTTAGTTTTAGTTTCAGCATTTTTTCGCAGCAATTTCTTCCACTTGGCCGGCCGGCACATAAAAACGTTGCAACTTGACAGGCAGAGGGCGAGACAGAGAGACTCAAAGAGATGGAGAGAGTGAGAGAGAGAGGGGTTTCGCCCTTGGGCGTGGCCATTTGGCTGATGTGGCAGGTCGTTGGCTGCATTAGCTGCAAGCGGCTCAAGTGCAAAATCGAATTTACTCGTTGCTAACGGCATTTCGTCTTAACAGCCAAGTGCAGTAAGTACCAAGTGCCTCAACACCCCAACCAACTTGTCCAAGTCGCTGTCAGTGGCATTTGCCTGCCTTAACTTCCAGCTCCCCATACTCCCCACAACGCCCCGCCTCGGGCGCAGCGACGATGCCGATAAGCGCTTGCAACATGCGTGCCAAACACACGTGAGCGCTCAAATGTTGGCCAGCAAAAAAATACCTAAAAAATCAGACTGGAATCGGGCAAGGGCATGGGCGGTGGCTGTGTGGCTGTGTGGCTCTGTGGCTGGAACGCTGACAGGTGGGGCAGGTGGGGCAGGCGGCAGGGCACCTTTACCATTAACCCCACTGTGGCTCTGCCTGTGGCTGCAGTGTGGTGCTGGCGGCACAGCTTTCTTGCTATTAGTTGACGCCACTTCGGGTCTACCTGGTAATGCTCGCTCGCAAGTGGTTAGAGAGTATATTAGAGAGAGTATTATAGAGTAAAGAAATTGAAACTGAAATTAAATAATGAGGATTTAGTATTTAGATTAGGCTGATCAAATTTTTGTGTAGCTCTCAAGAGCTTCTTCAACTACTCAAAACTCTTCTTCAAATACCGGGTATTTGGCAGTCAGTCAGCTGCTTTTACCAGCTGTTAGTGTTGGCTTTGTTGTATAAGTGCAACATGAATTGTGCATACCAAGGAACCGTCCACAGCTGCCCCAAAATCTACCGTTTGTTGCTCATCTGCATCTCTTCATCTCTCACACACACTCGATGTCACTCTACCTCGCCCTCTTTCTTACCCTCTCTCTCTCTCTCTCCATCTCTCATTGTTGTTTTGGTAGCTGTCGTTAGAGCTGGCCACAGAACTAATACACTGACAATGTTCTTCCACCTGTGTGCGTGCGTGTGTGTGCGTGCAGTTGACTATGTATCCAAATGTTTGTTAGTCTTGTTTGGCCCGTACTAAGATATATGGCAGCTGCCAAAAGATGCAAAACATGACTTTTCTATATGCGAGCAGGCAGAAACATGTCCCGCTGTGTGTGCCTGCCACATATTCGAGCATAAGCAGGAGCAGAGAGTGCCAGAGAGAGAGAGAGAGAGTGAGTGAGATGTAGCTATGACAGTTTTTGCTAGTGTTGTTATTATATGTATTTAGTGGAATGGCACGTCGTACGACACTGAGCAGACTTTGCCAGCCAAATTTGCTGCTCTTCCTAAAAATCAACTAAAGCCCGAATAAAAGAAATGGAAATGTAAGACGGTATAATTGAGCAGGTGAGAAAATGTTTGGTAAGATCATAGATGGGAGAGTCTTTTCTTCCATCATTGAAAGTGAATTTTGAATTTTTGAGATCATGTAGTATTTTGCGCATGATAGGCAAATAGGCAAACGCATATATCGATGGAGTTACGGACAGAGAAGCAAACATACGGATTAATAGACGGGACGGATGAACAGAAGTAGAGGATGGGGTGAGCAGAGGAAGGATCGATTGAAGGGAAGAACGAAAAGAACTAAGGCAAGAGGCAGACTGAGTGATACACGGAGAGACGTAGGACGGATGGACGGACGGGCGGGCGGATGGATGTGCAAATGGAGGGATGGTTGGAAAAATTGTGGGACGGACGAACAGATGGAATGAACAAGGGACGGATAAATAGAATGAAGAACGGACTTACAGATGGAAGGGTAGATGGAGGGTAGGAGGAAGGTAGAGCGGGCGATCGGACGAACGGACAGATGGTGGTGGGGTAGTTCAAGGAGCTGATGGATGAATGGACCGATGGAGGGAAAAAATGGCAGATAAATGGACAAAGAGACAGAGGGGAGGGACGGACAGACAGGCGGATAGACGGAGAGATGAACGGAAAAATTAAAGGAAGGACAACCAGATGGAACAACGGACCGGACCAAGATGCAACGGCTCATGAGCAAACGAACAGACATTTAGGAGTAAGTCAGCTCGTTTTCTGATCCTCAACAAAACTATATAGACCTAGAGGTCTTTCGGACTTCCTGATTCTAAACACACAGGTTAGGCCATTCCCTTTAAGGACTCACTCAAAGAGAAAAGATAGACTAATAAAGAACAATTGTTAACTGTATTCATAAAATACTCTGTCCAGTCACAAGAAATGACGACACCCTCGGAGTATTTGATGTTAGTGTTGCCCTCAATGGTATGAGACCAGCTGTTAAACTGTCTCCAAGCAATGTCTCCCTCTTGGATATGCGTTGAGTCAGCCGTCTCCAGGTCGAGCGAAGTTTCTCCACCGATTTGCCTTTGCTCTCAAGGTAATATGAGGTGCGATCGTAGTCTGCTAGTAGAATCGGGTGAAACAACAGTGAGCCGCAAGTGCGTAAATTGTGCAACTCCCGCTTAATCCGGTTACGCTTCAGCTTGCCCTGGTATACGAGCTCTTGGTATTTGAGTGCAATCTCTTCGCGCTCTTTCTTCTCGCTTAACAGGCGCAGGTAATTCACGCGCTCTATGTGCTCTTTGCACTTGAGATGGGCCAGCGCATTCATATTGTATCTGAGTCTCGTGTGCAGGCGATTCTGCTCCTCGTTGCGCTCTAAAAGGATTTTGAAATGAATTAGAAAAAAATCAAGGGAAAGGTAGAGCCACATTCTTGGCTACTTTAATAGGGAACCCTCTTAGATCTACCTGCAATTTTGGTGCTCAGCACGATGGTCTCATTCTGCTGATTTAGATAGTCTTGCATTTTGAGTCCGTCGCCAAGATCGTGTAGCTCATCTGATTTCTAAGTGATGGGAGTTACAACGAGTAAAGGAAGTTACAATGTCTGCCGTACCTTTTGTATATCGGCGAGTCGATGCTGATTTTGGAACAGCTCTATGCGCATCTCGGTCAGCTCGCCGCGAAGATTTTGCATCCGCCTCAACACGTCGTCCACGTAGTCGGACAGATGTGTCGCCGCGTCTTTGGTGATGAGAGATTTCCGCACGAGTTGCTCGAAGTTCGAGATCTTTTGGGCGCAGTCGATGTGCGCCCGCGTCAGCTCCGCGTTCAGCTTGGCCGACTGACTCTGGGCCAGCTCAGTTGTCTTCTGCTGCACCTCGAGCAGTCGGTCCAGCTCGACGAGGGCCCTTTTATAGCGCATGTAATTCAATCGATCCAATCGAACCTCCGGCCTGATGTACACCAGCTGTTTCTTGCGGCTAAAATGATCTTTGACCAGGCCTTCCAGCGTTTTCTTGTCGGCAGCCTCAGCCTGGATGAGTGCCTTCAGTGAAATGAGCTCCCTCACCATCTTGTCCTTGTCGAGCATGTGACTCAGCATAGCCTGTCCGTCCGCTTTGGCGACCACCTGATCGATTATATCTTGCACGAATAGGTCGCAGATTCTGGCGGCTTCAGCGTGTTGGTAGTCGTATTCGTCGAAATCTGAGTACTCTTTTTTGCTGGCATATTCTGCAATTCTCCTCGATATCTCATTAATGTCGATCTCCTCCACCTGCGGCTTCGGCTCGGACGTTCCGATGAAATGCTCATCACTCAGACTAATCGCCGTAGAGGAGCTGCTATCGCTATCGCTGCGGCTGCTGGTCAGCGTCATTTGTTCACTTTCAAGAGTCTCCTTGAGACTCTCCGGATCGTAGTCGTCGAAATTCGAGTCGTCTAGGCCTCGCCTCTTCACGCTCTGCTCTTCTGAAGCGTCCGTCTCCTGGCTACTTCCTGCGGTCAGATCACTGAGGTTCGGCAGGGTTATCTGGCTTAGAATGTCGTTCCGCAACTCGACGTCGTCTGGATCACCTCTGGAGTAGATACTCGACGCAATTGAGTACTCAGAGCTCGTCTCCCAATGGTCCAACGAACGTGCACTCTTCCTTTTAGGCTGCTTCTTTTCTTTCTCTTTAGGCTTCGGCTTAGCCAAGAACAGTTGCTGCGACGGCTCAAGAGAGGGCTCTTCGAAGTCCACCACAGCGAGTATTCGACTGGCCAGACTTTGCCTGGAGCTGACATCCCGGCTGCCCTTGTCTCTACGGCGCCGCGGCGTCGTTTTGTCCTTGATCAGATTTGTCACAGAGTGCGAAGGTCTGGCTCTCTGCAATGCCTTCGAAGTTTTCTTATCTCTGACTTTGGACTTTCTCCTTTTGCGCCTTCTCCTCACTTTCGCGGCTTCGAAGGAAATGGTCTCGTTGCTGTTCGCAGACTTGAGGGAGGGCTCCGTAGTCCTTGAGGACCAAATGGAATTATTTTCCGACTCGGCTACGCTAAGCAAATCAGCAGATGAGGTATCTTGCGATATATCCCGATTCTCCTCGTTGACCTCAGCGACAAAATAACGCTGACCATCATTCTTGTTGGCCAATATCACAGCGGAGACTTCACCGAATAGCACATCCTCCGAAGTGTTTCCACTAAACATGACGGCAGAGTTTTTATTTAAAGAAACAAACAAACAAACAGAAACAGAAAGAAAGAAAAAAAAACTGGAACAAAAATATCGAGAAAATAAATGAACTTGCCGGCAAGGCAACAAAAAGTGTTATAAGGCAATATTTAAAGGAAACATTCCGAGTCGAACAAAAGTGGCTGGGCTCTGGGCCAGACTCGGTGCGAGCGTATTAGATTATCGAAATGCCGTCAACAGCAAGTTTGCACTTTAGCCCAACTGAGACCCGATACGCAGCTAGTCAGCCCACTAACAACTTCTTCTGCCACTACACACACACACAGGCACACGTTTACACACACACTGACAATTACCGCAACGAAAAAACCCCCCCGGTCTAACAGAACCACAAGGACTCCCAGCAAGGCTCCATTTTTATATACCCTGCAGACATTAAAAGTGGCCAAACGTGAGCTTGTTTTGGGATGAAAGAAAGTGGAGTATAAATAAAGAAGATATATTTTAGATCTGCATTGGGGAGTTTTGCTAACGGATACTATAAATTGGAGAGTTGAAGTTCGTTTGGGTATAAATATGCATATATATGTATTTTTCTATATTTCTTTTGTAGATCAGCATGAGAACTAAAGTTGCTAACAAATCTAAAAAAGAAAGCCTTGAAGCTTTATATACTTGAGTTATTCTTGTTGAATTTTCATTGTTTATATTTTTGGCAGCTTCTGTTCGAAATAACTTTTTTAAGAGTGGATCCACATCTTTAGCATAGGCAAGAATCACAAATAAATAATGTACAAAATATTTGATATATCAGACATAGTAAAAAGGCACCAAGATCGAACGTGGCAGTAGCAGAGAGGCTCTACGAGAAAAAGGGCTTCAGTGACCATATGAAAAGAAAAGAATCTACACAAGATATATATAAATATATACATTGAAAACTAAATCTGAGAAATTATATATCAACATTTTTTTTTTCGTTTTTATATGAATATATATACTTTGAAAATCATGTATAAAACATTCTCTTTAATCTCTGTAGAAGTAGAAGTACTTAAATTAACACATAAATACCTTAAGATATATTAACTTTTCTAATATTTTCTTATTTTTTTTTTTTTAGTTTATTAAAGCAACATTTATTAATTTTTTTAAATTTTATATCATATTATGTATATAAATTGGATTTACTTAAAAAAAAATTTTTAGTTCAGAGTAAAGAGATCCTCTATTTATATATATTAAATTAACCTCTTTTTTTTTAAATATATATACATATTATATATATATAATATATTTTTAATAAAATATTAGATTTGCATGGGTATTTTATTTCTACTTAAATTTTTTCGTTATTTAATCTTTATTTATTACTAAAATTGTAATTTCTCAAAATCTTTTCTCACTCCTCTAAAATCTCCTGAATCCAAGGGTATTTCCCAGTCGTTTAATTTGACTTGACTTTACTTTCTTTTTTGTAGCTTCTCTACTCCTCTTCGCTTTTTTTTGGTGGCTGGCTGACTGACTTGACTTGCCTGGCACCTGCTGAGGTGGGCCGCTTGCCTCTCGTCGCTTGCCCCACTCCCTGCTGGCACGTTTCTGGCTGGCCTGTTGTTGGTTAATATCATCACTCATGTATGCCGCATACTAAAGAGAATTTATCATGTCTGCTGCGGCAGCTGTAAAAAAGAAGGGAATAAGAACGGAGCCAGGCGGCAGCAGCAGCGGCAGCGGCAGCGGCAGCTCTCGAACGGGTCTTTGGCTGCTGCCATTGTCGCTCAAGTGTTTCGGCAGCCCAACTTACCTATACACAGAAATCTATCCATCTAGCCATATATATATACATATATATTTTTTTATATATGTGTGCGCCTGTGGCTTTGGCTCTGAAGTTTCACCTGCTGCTGCTGCTGTTGCTGCATATTCGCAAATTCGTTTACGTTCACGTTGCCCCCATTTGCTAAGTAGATTTCGGGCTACCTGCATGCAGGCAGCTCGTTACAGCTGCAGCGCCGAGGGAATATAGCCATATATATATCTACCTCTCCCTCTCACTCTTCTCTTTTTTTACAGCTTTTCAGATATATATCTGTGAGTGTGTGTGTGTGTTTTTTTTTTTGCGTTGGGTTGAGCGGATTCTGTCAAATTGCCTAAAACTTTCTTTATATTTGATGTAATGAATTCCCGACGTGCTGCTGTCGCCCCACTCCCTCTCCCCCCCAACCCCCCTCACTCACCCTCCTCTTGCATCTCTTTCACTAATGCAGTGAGTATATCTATAGATACAACACCTGCATTGCCAGCGACAAAGCAAAGCAACAGCCACACATTGCGTATGCGTAATGTGTAACAGATATGCACGCTAAATTTGTTCTCCCACTCTGCTAGCCACACATGTGTGTGCGTGTGCGTGTGTGTGTGTGTGTGTGTGGGTGTGCGTGTGCGAGTTCCGTTTCCGCAATTAAAATGTTGATTACATGAAGTACGACTGCCGCTTGTTTGTTTGCCGCTGCTGTGGGCGCTACAAAGGAAAACGGAAATTATGTGTATGCGGGCGTTAGCGCTTAGCTAAGCCTCAACAACAGCAACAGCAACAACAACAGCGACTGCAGCAGCAAGAACGACAACAACAACAATGGGCAGAACAACTGGCGCATAAAATGTAACCGTTCGTCCGTCCGATAAGATTTACGAGCTCCGCTTTTATGTCGTCCCAGCACTGAGCTATAATTAACCAAGTAAATGAGATAAAGAATTTGCCACAAAACACAAAAAAAAAAATGAATAACAAAAACAGCGGAGCAACACACTCGATAAATTTGGGAGAAAAAAACAGGCAAGCAGGCAACACACAAAGCAGATTAGCCACAAAAAGATATTGAAACCATATGAAAAATGCATTAAATATAAATAAAATGAATGAATAAATAAAAAAATGAATGAAAAAAAAAATTAAATAAAAAAGTATTGAAAATTAATTAGCATATAATGTGATTTCTTTGAGTTCAAATAAACAAAGAAGCCTCATAAAAGTTAATAAATTTATTAATAAATCTTTAAAATAAAAAACTTTAGTTAAAAAGTAAAATAAATTTAATTAACAAATTTAACAATAATGAAATTTGAATTTTCGCTTCTTTACACGAAATCATGCAGAGCCTTTCATTAAAATTTAATCATGTTATAACTTCGACCAAAATTCAATATCTCACTCAGCTGTCCTTCACCATTTGCTTTCTTATACCGATCGTTCCTCTACTCATTCTATTCATCCAATGAAATCATAGCAACTCTATGCGAAGAGCCTAAGCAGCTATCTCGTTCTCACTCAACAACAACCGCAGCTACGTTCAGCAACACTATCGTTATCTCGCTCTCTCGCACAGCAGCTATATCGTACTCATTCAACAGAAACCGCAACTACGTTCAGCAACAACTATCGTTATCTCGCTCTCTCTCACACGCTTTAAGCGAGAATCGCGAATACTGTAACTAAAGCGCAAGCTTACTCGGATAATATGCTTGCAACAACTCTATGCAAGCTCTCAAGCAAAAGTAGCCAATCACGATCGAGTTGAGCAAAATTTGAAGTTTGTCATAGAGCAACGCCATTTTATTAGTGCCAATTCGTCAGATTTTATTTCTGCTCGCAGCTAATTTCCCGTAGCTGATCGCCAAATATAAATAATAATTACCCAACATACAAAAGCAAATAATATTCATGCTTTCTGTAAAATGCATCTTAAATTTAATCACAAAAAATTTAAGTATGAAGCCACACAAAATTTAAATTTAATCACAAAATAATATATATATAAGTATAGAATTACACAAAAATGTATGCAATAAATGTCGCAGCTGTGAGCTGCTGTTATTCAGCTGTCATCTCATTATTTTTTCAATAACGCGCGCAGACAATTTACAAGGCCAAAAAAAAAAAAAAAAAGAAAAATAAATGACAGAGCAAAGGTCATGGGTCGCGCAACAGTCTGTGGCGCTCGACAGAAATCCGCTTGGCAGCGGTGGGTGTTCGCCGTTGTTAGACAACTTACAGTGCACGGTAATTAAATCAATCATACGCCCCGTATTGGCAGTAAAGCGCGCAACACGCGGCGGCAAGAAATCCGAAGAAAGCCGCGAAAAGTGGCAACAACAACAACAAGAATAACAACAACAAAAAGTAGGTGAGTGGGCGGCAAACACGCCCACGCAGACACCTGCAAATACTCACGCGTCGGCGCTTAGCATAAATGAATATTTATAATTCTGTGTCTTGGCACTGCGCCGCAAAGTGCTTTCGAGAGTGCAAAAATATTTTTTTATGAATATTTATTTGCTTTTGAAATCGAAGTTATGCATTTGTTGCTCTTGCTGCCCCGCCCCTCGCCACTCGCCCCGCCAACCACCCGACCCTCGCGCGCGCTCTCGCTGAGGTCGTCAAAGTTTTTGGCCCTCTGAAAAGGTGCGTAAGACAATTTAATTTATTTGACGCATTAAAGCAAAAATATTAACGCTATAAATCAATAAGAATCGTGCCGAGGTGCGTGGGGCAGCTGCTGGAGGTGCAGAAGTTTCTTTTCATTGCGAAATATTTTATTTTTATTTAAGTATGCGCTGCAAACTTTGTGCTGCTTTTTTGCTTTGCTTTTTTTCTTGTTTTCCCTCCTCGCCAGCAGCAACAGCTTCTATTAATTTATGTGCCATTTGGAGAGCCTTTCCTCAAAGACCAGCCCCCATTGCCCCGCCCCCTGCGCCAACAGGCCGTGCAGCATTTTTATGACAGCTGCAAAATTATGGCAGTCAAAGTTGCTTTATGTCCCATGGCTCCTGCGGCCATTGCACTTAATATTCGCAAACAACTCGCATTCGCGTTCGGCTCTCGCCTTTTGCATTGCAAATTCAATTTTAGCACATTAAGCGCTAATCTCTGCCGATCGGCCGAAACTTAAAGGCAACTAGACATTAAGTTAACTTCTTAAATCATTTAAGGCGTAATCCTTTGCCCGCTTTTACACTTCATTTCACAGAAATCTAAGCCGTATATTGGCTAAACTAAGTCCTTCCCAGGAATTGCCTCAAAGAAGTTGATAGAGAAAGCCCAACGAAAAGCCCAAAAGTCGCAGCAGAATATAATACAAATTCGAGTCTTAAATATTTTCGTGGAAATTGTGAACCTTTTGGCATAAGGCTAAGTCGGAATAATCTACAATTTCGTTGCAGGCTCAAGCCTTTTTTTTCGTTGACCATTTTTGTTAATTTAATAATATTTAATGCTGAGCTCGGGTTTTACTAGAGTGTCTAAGGGACGTTTTATATATTTAAATAATATAATATAAATAATATAAAAAATAAAAATAATATAATATAAATAATATAAGAAGCTAAAATAACATAATATATGTTTCATTTATTTTTAAAAATATTTTTATTTATTTATATTTATTTTTAAATTTAATTTATTCTATTCATATATACTAATACTCTTGTTTTAAAAAAATGTTTATTGAATTATTTATTTAAATTAAATTAAATTTAATTTATTCATACTCATAATAATACTCACACACTAACTTATCTCTAACATTCCAGTAAAACAGATCTCCGCTGTGCTCATAAAAATAGCAGTTTTTTTTAATGAAATGTGTTTGTTATTTACATTGGTTAGTGTACTGTTACTTTTAGGCAATTTAACCTAAACAGAAATGTGTTATGTGTTATTGTAACAAGATATTTACAGTGTAACAGTGAGATGTGTAAGGGAATGATTGATTTGTATTTAAGTCAAGACTCGGTTAGGTAGGTCTTGAGGGTGGTGTCGTTTGAGTGTTCTTCTGAATCTAGTTCGTGGGCCGGCAGATCTTTGCAGATCACCTGGCAAGGCTGTTTGGGTGACAATGTAACCATTCATTACATTTTATAGCGATCTCCTGGATTTTGTCTCCGATTTTTGTGACTTTAAAGTCACGCTCAATGTCTCAGCGTCTTTGCTGAGGACAGGAGCGAGGACAGGAGCTAGGATTCACTAAAAATAGCAGTTCTGCAAAATCTTGACGATATTAGTATTGCTACTATTTTTATTAACACAGGTGTATATATTGTATATATTATTTATATAATTCAAAACAAACAATATAATTTATAATTAATTTATAAAATATAATTTATACAATTAATTTAATATAATTTAATTTTTATATCATTTATATTATATAATTTATATTTTATTAACATTATATATTTCTTGATTTTTTTTTCGTATTTTAAATTGGGTTTAGTTTTTATCTATGCTAGAAAATAGCCGAGTTGCACAATAAATTTTACGAGGACAGGAAACTGTTCGGGGTGAAATTTGCAAACCAAAAAAGCCCCTTAAAAATAAATGTTTTTTATTTTTATTTTTGATATCAAAATAATTTGAGTTTTTCATGAAAATTTCTTTACGATTTCCACTTTTGATTTGCATTGCCTTTATAGAGTTTCTAGAGTTCAGTTTGCCTTCTGCTGCAAGCATTTGGAGCTGCAGCGCTCCAACTGCACTCAAAGAATTCGGCAGTAAAAATGAAGTTAAATGCCATTGACCCAGATGATGTTGTTGTTGCTGCTGCTGCTGCAGGTTGGAGTTGGCTCGGACTATGCTTGGCATTCCTAACAGCTTTGGTCAGAAATTTCTTTTCATTTTCTCTTTTTTTTTTTTTTTGCTAAATTTGCATATGTATGGCTAAAGTAGCTGCTGCATGTGTGTGTGTGTGTGTCCTTTGACACACGGCAACACCTCTGCGTGGACATCAAATGCTGCTTCAATTGGCCACATAAATTCCGCATTTTCAAACGTTTAACGCTGCGTATACTCGATGAATGCGCAGACATATAAATGCATAAAATTTAATTAGTAAAGCAGAAATTAAAAGCAAATTCAATTATAGCCGCCTTCACATCTAGTGCACTCAATAGATAAAGTCATATATCATATATCATCACATAAATATATATATATTTATATATAAATTCATTGGCTTGTTGGTTCATTAAATATTGTGATAATTTATCATATTTATTTGCATGTGGCTTTGCCCGCCAGCTGATAGCGCGCCATTCGCATTTGCATTTCGTTAAATTCTCTACTTTTCTTTAATAGCCTTTAATTGTTGCTGGGACTCAGCGAGTGTGCGTTAAATATTCATAATTGTCGCGCATAGAAATTGTTTCGTTGCCGCTGCTAGCTCGTTGGCTCCATGATTAATGTCTTGCACCCAAAAAGTTTAGTTGAGGGAAAAAAAGAGAGAGAAACTGTGAGAGGAGCTAAAGTATTTCTAATTTTTTTGACTTGAAATCTTAATTTAGAATTTTCGTGGATTTCAATTATTAAATTTTAACTCATTTTTAGTAGTTCTATAAATATGTGAATCAATTCAAACTATTTATTATAACTCGATGAAATAAAGAATTAAATGAAGAGCGAATATTCATCATTTAATTCTTTAGTTCATCGAGTAAGAATAAATAGTTAGAATTGATTCACATATTTTATTTTATTTTATGTTTTATTTTATTTACAGCATGCCACAGTGCGTAAGCTTGATGAGATGCTCATAGCAAAGGCGGATGGTTTCAGAGAACTTTTGTTGAAGTTTAAGTTTTGACTGTGGGGCAATGAGATACTGTAATATTAGTAATACAAATTAATAATACTTCCTAATATTTTTTGAAAATATTTGTTAATATTTTTTTAACATTAATAATTTTTTTTATATATATTCTATAAACTTTCTTTGTTCGTGAGACTACTAGAAATCTATATTAATTTTTAAGAGTTTTTTAAATATTATTTATTATATATTGTAGATTTTTTTATTTTCCAAAGTATTAAGATTTTATTTTATTTCTTCAAATAATATTTTAACTTTAAATCGAAGAAATAAAATAAAGTTTCAAAATATTTATACATTATATTTATTTATTTATATATTTATTTCTACACTGTAACTTTAATTTTCAATCGTAGAAATTAAATTAAATTTTAATATACAGTCGAATGTATGGACATTTTTTTATAAAATATTTTTCATATTTTTACTCAAATATCCACAGCAAATTCAAGCTGCAATAAAAAAAATGTATTCAATTTTAATATGTTATATATTCCTTTAGTTAAATTACAATATACAATATTTTTACAATTTATTTTTATATCGATTTTTTTTTAAATATTATTTATTACAATTATTAAATTTAAAAAAATATTTCTCTATATTTTTCATATAATTCATTTATTACAATTAATAAATTAATACAATCATTTTGATATATTTTTCTTATAATTTTTTTTATTATTTATTACATATTTATTAAGGTTTATTCCACTTTCCACAGCAACTTCAACTTCAACAAATTTCAAATGCAATCCCGCCCAATTCGCAAAAAAATTCCCATTATTTTAACAGCGCTGAGCTTTCTGTTAAGTGCGCAGCGCAACGCTGTGGCAATGGAACAGCTGCATTCGCCAAAGAGAGTCGTGACTCTCTCTCTCTCGCTCTCGCTCTCTTCCGCTCCGTGGTTCGTGCACGTTGTTTATCCTTCGCTCCAGCGCTCGTCGGCTTCGCGCTCGTGGCTGGCGCATGCGCAGTGCCGCCCGTTGCATGCTTAGTTCCGGCAGCGGCCGCTGGATGGCGCGCCGCACGCTTGCACAAGAAGTTGAAAATTTTTTTTAGTTATGATTTGCACTTCAGACCGAACGCACGTCGTTTGAATCGCGCGCGCGCTTGCCACCGTTGGCCATTCGAATTGAACCAGAACTGAAAAACCGAAACCAGAAGCCAGAAACACGCACACACACACACGCAAACACACACACACACGGACACACACACACACGCAGACATTTGCATTTGGATGGACAAGTGTCGTGTGCGGGCTTTAAAAGTTGTTTCGTGTTAGTCTCGCTCGTTCCATTCGAAAATAAATAAAGTAAATGTGGAAAAAAGAAAGAAAATATTGAGCAATAAAAGAAATTTCGAAAGAAAGCCGAGCAAATAAAGTGCAAGCTGTAGGTGTGCTTGAATCAATTTGATAAACATGAATTTAAAACAAAAATTTTGATTAATAACAAACAAAAACAAACGAAAGAAATGAAACAAAAATAAATGCGATTTGCGTGCTAAAAACATTTATCAAACATTTTGTTTGTTGTTGTTGCTGTTGCTGTTGTTGTTGTTGTTGTTGTTGTTGCTGTTCCTTGTGGAAACTTTGGAACTGCTGCGGTTGCGGTTAATTAAAATAAAAGCGCGACAATAGGACAAACGAGGCGCATAGAAAAGGAACAAGTCTGTAATATAATAAATCATTTTTTTTATTTTTATTATATTTCTCTTCTTCATTTAAATTTGTTTTGATGTTAATTTTGATCGGCTGTCGTGACTGTTCCCTGTTTGGGTTGAAGTCTTTGCTGTTGCTGATCTCTTATCGTTTCCACTTTGCTATACACTGATTGCTTGAGCTGCTCAACTTAAATAAGTATATTTTATGTTTTATTTAAATTTAGGTCATTTTATTATATAAATTTAAATCTAATTTTTATTTTGCTTTTTATCGTCTTGTATATTTAAATGTTTCCCTTGCTGTTAGCTTGTGCATGCAGTTTGGGTTTGAGTCTGTGCTATTGCTGATCTGTTATCGTTTTCACTTTACTTTACACGAGTTGCTTGAGCTGCTCAACTTTCATTTTGCCCAATTTAATTTTTTTTCTTATGTGAATAGTTTGTTTGGTCATTTTATTATATAAATTTAAATCTAATTTGTTTACCTTTTGTCGTATTGTATACTGAAATGCTCTCCTTGTTCACAGTTTCTGCTCTGGCAGCTTGGGTTTGAGTCTTTGCTGTTACCGATCTGTTCTCTTTCTCACCTTGCATTTACACGCGTTGCTTGAGATGCTTTACTTAAACAATTTCATTCTTTTTTTTATTGAAATTTAGGTCACTTTATTATATATTTTAATCTAATTTTTACTTTTCTTTATGTCATATAATATATTTAAATGGACTAGCTTTGTCAGTTTGTCTTTGTTCACAGCAATACAGCAATACGGTTTTGGTTTAAGTCTTTACTAATACTGATCTGTTCTTTTTCCTAATATTTGTTCTGCGTTTTTGAGCTGCACAATTTAATTAATTTAGTTTAATTAAATAAAATTAATTAGTGCTTAATGATACAGCTTTTATCTCAACTTTAATTAATTTTTCCTTTTTTTTAATCTTATAAGTTTTATCGAGTTTAATTTAATTTAATTAGTGTCTACATCGCATAGCTTTTAATTAAATAAAATTAATTAGTGCTTAATGATATAGCTTTTATCTCAATTTTAATTTAATTTTCCTTTTTTTTATCCTAATAATTTATTCAGCTTTATTCCTTAAAAATTTCTTAATTTCAGTTTGCCGCTTGGTTTGAGTCTTGGCTGTTGCTGATCTGTTCTCTTTCTTACTCTTCCACAAACAGTAATACATGACCTGCTCCATACAAACAATTTTATTTAGGGTTTTTGTTAAAATTTAGGGCATCTCATCATAGATCTCATTATATCATTAATTAATTTTGTTTTACTTTTGGATGTGTATTATATTTAAGTGCAATAGCTTCGTCAGTTTGCCTCTGTTTACAGTTGCTGCTTGACGCTTGGGTTTGAGTCTTAGCTGCTGCTGATCTGTTCTTGCTTGAATTGAACTTGTTGAACAAATTTAATTTGTTTCTATTCCTATTTTTTATGGATTTGAAATGTGTTCCTTATTCCTATTTAATACATTTTTTAAATTTCTATATACATATTAATTTTATTATATTTATTTCATTTTTCTTATATTTTTAATTGATTTAACTTAATTAACTTCATCTCTGCTCACATTTTTAGCAGTCATTTAGGTTTGTGTCTTGGCTGTTTGCTGATCTACCTGCTGCTCTTCCCCCTATTCTTTTGTCATTGTCTCTCTTGCTGTTCCCTTTCGCACTTGCCCTTGTTCTGTCCTCTTTTTCTTCTAAATTCAGTGTATTTCTTAAACTTAATTTGCATCTATTGTAATTTTCATTATTCTCTTCTACCAACTCACTAATTTAACTTAATTATGTGCGCCCCTCGCCCTGCCCCCGCCCCTCCTCTAGTCCTGTTTTTTGTTTTAATTTCACTTCTTGGCGCTTGGGTTTGAGTCTTGGCTGCTTTTGCTCTATGCCACGCATAAAATTTCTGCTGCATATTTTTAGGCGCTCTCGAAACAATGACGCAGCAATTTTCGTGTTGTTGCTTTTGCTCTCCGTCCGTCTCTGTTGTTGTTGCTATTGTTGTTATCGTTTGTATTTGTTATTTGTTATTGTTGTCGCCGCTGCTTTATTATCTCTGCTCGACTTGTTAGCCGCCATTTTGTTGCTGTTGTTGCCGTTGTTGTTGCTTCCATTGTTGTGCCAACAGCCACAACAACGTTTTGTGTACAAGTGTGTGTAAAAAATTTGTCAAGCATTTTTTATTTTTTGTTTTTATGTATGTTATGTTTTTTCGGTTCTCTGGCTGTCATTAAAAGCACTTTGTAATTCTTTGTTGTCGCACTGCACATTGGCCTTTGTTTATCGCTTTGATTTTTTACCATTTACCAAAAACAACGCAAATCCTGTTTAGCTGTTCAATCAGACTGTAATGTTGATGATGCGTTTTTCGCTCTTCGTTTAATTAATGTCAGCTTTTGGCTAAATTGTGTTTTGGCTTAATTGTGAATGTTGTGTTAGCTTGGCCGACGGCTATGGCTGATAAAGTGATATGAAATTGGTTATGTTAGTTGGCATTTGTAAATGATGAACTGATCGTTGGATAAATATTAGATAAAATATATAAAAAAGTTTAAATACAAATAAAAATATTTATTAATATAATGAACTTATTAATTTAATATAAATAAATTTAATATATATTCTAAGTATTTAAAACTTTTTCTAAGTATTTCAGTAAAGCATTTAATATTCAAATTTTAGTTAGATTTCCAATACATTTCTTATTCCATGTCGTTTTTATTCTTATTTCTTATTATAATATTATGAATTTATTATATTATGAATTTAAATTGTGTTTTTTAATATATATAATTTTATTATAATTTCTATAAATATTTAACACAGCTTTCGGCCCAATTAAGCAAACACAAGCAAAACAATAATTCTTTTTCAGAAATTTATAAAGTTAATTCAAGCCAAATGCAGATATAAAATTTAAAATATAAATAAAAACTGCAAGAAATTTAAAAACTTTTAGATTTGATTAAAAAACAGATATGAAATCTAAAATATAAAAAAAAAATCTGCACAAAAAAAAAATTTGCACAAAAAATTGAAAAATTTTAATAATATTATATTATAAATATGAATTATATTTTTATTTATATTTTATTTATTATATATATATATATATATATATATATATATATATACATATATTTTTTTAATCAAATCTAGAAATTTTTAAATTTATATTTCAGAAATATATAAAAAACAGAAACACCTTAAATATACAAAATATCTATGTATTTTTATGAAAACTTTTTAAATTTTTAAAAATTTCTAAATGTTTTTGAAAACCTTTACATTTTTTTTTAAATTTATATATATTTTTATAAAAAACTTTTTATGATTAATAGTTCATAAAAATATTTAGACTTTTTTTTTTGTGTGTAAGATGTTTCTGTCTTTTATGTATTTCTGAAATATAAATTTAAAATTTTCTAGCTTTGATTAATATCTAAGAAAAATTAAAAAAATCATCTTAAATATTAATTTGTCTTTGATTGCTGCTTTAAATACAATTTTATTTTTAAATATTTCTTGTAATGTTTTTCTATTAGTATATACAAATATATTTATATAATTATTTCTATATATTTTTGTCTTCATTTGTTTGTGTTCCTTTTTTTTTTTTTTTTTGCTAAAACTTGAGATTTGCCCCACTTGCATGCCAAATTAGGCAACTGTCTTAATTATTTATTAGATTTTTACTGCGAATTTATTTTATTTTAATTTTATTTTATTTATTTATACTTAAAAGTTTTCATAGAAACAATTAAAATATTACAAAAGTATTATCAATTATATTTAAAGACTTAGCGCTGGCATGCGAGCTAATGAAAGCTTATAAATAGATAATAACAAGGCCAAATGGGTTGCGTATTAATAGAGAAAGACAGAGAGAATGAGTGAGAGGGAGAGTGAGAGAAGTGTGCGCCCAGGCGACAGCTGAGGCAGTTGCCGCTAATCAAGTTTGATGGGCATTCGGCTGCAGTGCGGCCCATGTGGGTCAGCGTAGCGTGTGGCATTATTATATTAACAGCGGCGCATCAACGGCGACAAGGACGGGGGTGTGCCTGGAACAAGGACTCTCTCTCAATTGCCTTGTTGTAAGCGTTTGCCAGTTAGCCGTAAATCAAATGTGGAGCAAGGCGAATGGAGCAGAAGGGGAGAGAGGTGGGCGGGGCGGGGCTACATTTTGAATTTATGTTGCAGGCGCCTCAATAGTGTGCCAGCCGACGCGTTGCCTCTCTCTCTCTCCGTCTCTCTCTCCATCTCCCTCTCTCTCTGGTTGTTGTAATTAATCTTTGGCCAAAATGCTGCAAAATTTATGTCTTTAACTTGGGGCCAGAACGCCGAGCGTTTAATAGTTTCGCCCGCTTTACTTTGCTTCTTTCTGCGTTTCGTTTGCTTTTCCGGCTACGTTTCGCGCGCCCGATTAAAAGTGATTAATTGCCCAGGCAGTTAAAATAGGAATAACAACAACGACAACGACAACAACAAGGACAAACAACTATATCAACTTAATGTCTAAATTAAATAAGTGAATTCTTGCTTCACACAGAAATTAATAAACACATCGAATAGAGAGAGAGACTAACCCTCTCTCACCCCCCTCTCTCTGTGTGGGCGAGCCCCTGGACGCTGCCCATAAATAAGCACACGAAATAGCAAAAGGCGTGGAGCCGAGTGAAAGCGCCGCAGCTGCCGCCATGTGTCTGCCCGAGCCGCTCGCTCACAGTCACAGTCACCGGCTGAGTCACGGCCTGAGTCACGGCCAGCAGCACCACCGACAACAGAGCCAACACCACCAGCAGCAGCAGCACCACCAGCACCAGCACCACCACCAACACCACCACAGCCACAGCCACAAGCAACAGGCGGGCCAAGCCGTTAGCCTGGCCAAGCGGACTACGCACTGGCAGCTCTGGTACATGCTGCATGTGATATTAGTGCTAATCGGTGAGTGTTTCGCAAATACTTCAAATATTTCGAGCCTTTTTCATTTAATTATTTCAAATGTTTTGCAATTAATGCCAGAGCACGAAAAATTTCATTCTAAATGTGGCCGAAACTTGCACAAATTGAGATCAAAATGTTGCCTCATTTGCATTAAGTGTGTGTGTGGGGGAGGGGGGTATTTGGGTGTGTGTGTGGGAGGGGGGAGTGTGTGTGTGTGTGGCTGTCTTTGCTCTTTCTCTGCTCACCAATTTATGGCCAAGAGGCTTAAGCAGCAGATGATATGATAAGCATCTATTGCGCTTGCAGCGAGTCAAACATTTGCCTTCTGCACTCGATTTATGTTATTTGTATAAACAAATTATGCTGGCCGCAATTGCCAGAGATATTATGTATAACATAATTGGCAATATTCATAGATATATTGAGACAACAAAGCAGCAGCTGATAAACTAAGCAGAAAATTCTAGAAGAGCAACAGAACTCTCTCTCTCTTTAGACTTCAATCAGTTGAGAATTGCAATTTTCATATATATCATTTGAAAATTAATATAAAATGTATTTAAATCGTTCATTAAACAACTTATCATAAAAATTAGTCAATAGGCTTATTGGCTGCTTAAATGGCAATTAAAATTTAACTAATTGCAACTTGTTTAATCGCATTTTATTAAGCAACATTTGAGAGCAGTTTAGAAAGAGGATTATTTGAAATAAGTGTAATAATAATTGATTGTACATAAAGAATAAAAACATAACATGAGAAAAATAAATTAATTGCATATAAATAAAAATACATAAAATTAGAAGAGCAAATGCTGTTCAACACAAAACGATTTGAATTGTTCAAAAAGAAAAAAAAAAAATAATAATAATCAATAATAATATAATACAAAAAATAGCAAAATAAATAATATAAAAATATAAATTTATTTTATAATATATTTTTTATATTTTATATATGTTATTATATTATAAATATATATAATATAATATATAAACTCCTGTTTTTCAAAATAATCGTTCAATATAAAATGAATCAATTATATATAAAAAAAAAATTGTAAAAAAAAAGAATTTATAAATAGCCAATAATGCCAAACAAACAAAAAATAAATGTAAATTCGTAAACAAATAAAATTAAATATCTTAAAGTTATTTGAAAGCAACTTATAATAAATATATGCTAAATAATAAATTATATATGTCAAATACAGATGAGTTCAAATTATTCCAAAATTATTTAAAAAAAAAAAAACATTTTTTATAAACAAATAATATATATATTAAAATTATTATTTTAGTTAAATAAAAATACGAGAGTAGCTAAATATACTTTCCTTGATCAAGATAACAAGACTTAATAAATGAAATTAAATAGAAAAGCTAAAAAAACTTTTGTACCAAAATTTACTCTTAAAATATATATATTGCCTAAAATATAATATATATAAACAACATTGAAAAAAAAAGATATATATTTATATAAATAAATACAAAATAAAGCAAAAATAAAAATTTAATAATTTTTAAAACTACATCACTATAATTTAATAGAAGAAATACACGAGTTTTTAAAATTAATACTAGAAAACACTTTAAGAATTAAATGTTGTTGAAAAATATATGACTCAATGAGAATGAAATATATTATTATGACCAAATTTAATTTGAATTCATATAAACAAAATCATAATATAATATATATAAGCTATAAAACTTAAAAAATATAGCAAAAAAAAATAGTTTAATCAAAGAAAGCTGCAGTTAAAAACATCTTGGCTTAAAATATGCTTTGAAATATTTATCCAAGGTCGAGCAACTGCGAGCTCCCAAATAGAAGAAGCCATGAATATTAAGGAGAGAAAAAAATACGTGAGCTCAATTAAAATTTGCAGTCACTCGAAATATGTCAAAGGCGAAATTGTGCGCCTGGAGCAGCAGCAGTTCAAGGACGAAGTCGGACGAAATTATGCCAATAAAAAACAATCAGCGGCATTGCAAAGCAAAGTTCAAATAATCGAAACGAAGCAACTGGTACTTAAGTAATTTTCTAGCTAAGAAAAAGCAAACAACAAAACAAATTACGATACGCACGCTGCATAGAAATTAATAAATTGCCTCTAGATGGACGAGGACCCGCTCTCCCCAATATATATTTATATATTCCTCGTTGGGGCGAGCTGCGCGCTGTTGTTGTGTCACTGTCAAAGCGCAAAAAAGTTAAGTTGACATTTCCGCAGAACAAACAGGGAAAGAGAGAGAGAGAAAAACGAGAGGGTAGACGAAATACAAGTCACGTTGCTAGAAAGAGAGAGGGAGAGAGAGGCAGGAAGAGAGGGGGGGCAAGTGTGGGAAACGACATTAAAGCTATTGAAGAGCGTTGGCTTTCATTATTTTTAAATCATATCACATGGCGCAAAAGCAAACGGAAACGGATATGAAACCAACTGATGTGTGTGTGTGCGAGAGAGAGTGTGCGTGTGTGTGTGAGGGGGTGTTCGTGGAGCTTAATTCAACGTCTCATTTGCATACATTAAAATGTCACATTTTACATGCCGTTTGTGCGTCGCTCGCCCTTAAGCCATAACGGTTTGCCGTCAGTTAACGTTAAGAAGCCTCCGCCTGTTACACATAAACTACATTAGCAATTGCCAGAGAGTCGGAGTCGGAGTCGGCGTCACCGACAGCAGCAGCAGCCGAGTAGGAGTCAGGCATCAGGACGAGCAGCCGCAGCGGCATTGCGGCCATGTAAAAATGGCTTAACGCGCAAATCTTTCAACTAAACATTAATCCTAATGGTTTTCAATTTTTTCTCTCTTTGGCTGGAGCGCGCGTCTGTGGCAAGTCAACTTAGCGGCGGCAGCTGAAAAATATAAAATACTTGGAATCGGTGGGGAGTGCCCAACCTCAAAATACCCTGAAACAACAAAAAAGTGAAAAAGCAGCTGCTAGAGAAGAGATGAAAAGAGAGGGAAAGGGAGATTATTTCCACTCCCGTTACATACCTCCTATAGAGCACATGCCACCCTCTTCTTCGGCCACCTTCAGTGGGTATTGAAAAGGGCATATAACCGCACCCCGAGCCTAAGCCCGGGCCACAATTCCTGTTTTGCATGTAAATACGCTCTTTGATATTTGCGACGCATTTCGCCTGCAGCCTGATTGCCTCTGACAGCCACGCCCCCTCCCCCCGCCTCCCCCAAAAATATAGCGACTGACTTAAATATGAATTTAAGCAAAATGCGCAAGGGCCCAGTCACACAAAGTGCCGCCCACTCTCATTAGCCAGCCTCATTAATCAGCAGTCGGCCCCAAACAAGACGAGAAAATAAATGAAAAAAACTGAGAGTAGAAATCAAAAAATCAAACGTTGCCCTTGACTTAGTTAGTTAGCCAGCTGCTCATCTGGGCGGCACACAGCGCTAATTTCGACTCACATGAGAGGCACAGCTGGGCTATTAAGCAAGATGAAGCTCAAGCAAACGAAGGGCTACGGCATATCCTAGAAACAACTTTTGTGGTAATAGAATGAAGAAATTAATAGAAATATATGATTTTTTTATAAATATTTTGGGAGTTTAATAAAAACTGTTTATTTTTTAGAAATATTTCCGTAACACAGATTTTTATGAGATTATAAATTTTAAAATATTTATATAAAAAACAAACCCAAAATTAAGAAAAAAAAAATTTATATGTTTATAATATTTTTGAAGCTTGTTTAACACATTATTAGAGCTTATTTTTTAATTTTTATAAAATATATTAAAAATATGAATAGCAGCTTAAAAATTACTAGATTAATAAAACTTATATTTATCAAATTTTCTTTTAATTTTTATTATGAAATTATAAGTTTATATATGACTTTTTAATAGAAATAAAAAAATATATGGTAAAAATTTGTTACTAAGCATTTAATCCTAGTCAAAAAATGTGTTAAGCAGCTAAAAAAAATATTAGATAAAATTAAATTTATCTATATTCTATTGTTGTTTTACATTAAAAATAATTGAAAAATACTTTTATGATTATAAAATAAGAGCAGTTAAGAGTCGTTCGATTGCTTAATTTCGTATTTTAAAAATATTTTTCTTATGCTCGAACTGCAAACGTAGATTGAACATGAATAATAAGTATAATAATTGAGAAATAGTAGCAAAGTTTGGAATAGAGTTGATCAAATGTGGAAGATAATTTATAGTAATACAATTTTTTTTTAATTTATATTTTTTATAATGGCAAAAAAAGTAAATGATAATTTTGTAAAAAAAAAAAAATATGTTAATAATTTTATACATTTTTTATAATAATATGAAAAAAAATATTGTAAATATATTATACATTTTTACATTATTTTTATCGACAATTGATTCCAGAATATCTATAAGTTATTTTAAATCCTGTTTGTCCTTTCCTTTCCATTTATATTTTTCGCTTTATATATGATACAATTACTTATTATAATTACTATTGCATATTTATTTAATACAACATTTTTAAAATTAAATGGGTTAATTTTTTTATACAATTTTGTCGCACCAGAAATAGTTGTGCAGCCCTCGCTGGCAATTTTCCACCTGATGTCACACTAATCATAACCTCATTTGAGGCTCAGCGAAAGCTTTGCAAAGGATGTTATAAAGCCGCATTATGTTTAACTGAAAAAATGTTGACAACTTAAATTCCGGCGGGCGCGAAAGACAGGGTGAGAGAGAGCGAGTGAGTGAGTGAGTGAGTGAGGGAGAGGTGAAATCACGCTGCAATCAGCTTTATGATTATATTTATTCATTTATTCATTTTGCCAATCGAATGAGTTCTCTTGCCTGAAATATTTGATAAATATATTATTTATGTAGAGCAGCTTAATGCAGGTACTTGAATGGAATTTTTATACTTTATTTCTTGCGCTTCTTCTTTTTTTTGCATTACTCGCCAGGCCGAACACACCTCGCAGGCCGTTGGGCACACACACGGGGTGTGCACACTATCGCATTAAATTGTCCTTGCGAACTGAGCAAAGGCTCAAGTGGGCTTTTGTGTTGTTTTTGTTTTTGCTATTGTTTTTTCTATATTTTTTTTCTTTATTTTTTTCTCTTTTTTTCAAAATAAAACTGTTTTGCTACAATGGCAAAGCAAGTGTTTTTGTTTTGATTATCCACACACAGAGAGAGGGAGAAATACAATAGATGATGATAGCTGTCTGATTGCGAAATACAAACACACACACACAGACACAGTCATATATGTACTTCCTGCTTCATTCGTGTCACATACATAAACAACAACAATCCTGAGCCACTAAGCCATTGTTGAAGTTTATCTTTGCATTTGCCAAATGATGGCAGCTTGGCTTTTGTTATTGCGCTCGATTTTATTTATTTGATGAGTGCTCGTCGCTCTCTCATTGTTGTTGCTGTTGTTGTTGCAGGTAGCTTAAATCGAAATAAATTTTGGGGCAATCGCCCGGCCATCGCCATTCATTCATTCATATTTAATGATGCTTTTAGTGGCAACATTTTGATGATGAACTCAACAACAAATCAAAGCGGCGATAATTAAAGCCCCCGAGCACAAGTGAAAACGCCTTAAACAAATACAACTCACGTCATAAATTAATAAATCGCATTTGAGAGATAATTAAATGGCCTGCTCTATCATTATAAAAAGCAAAAGGAAATCCAAGTCGAGTCGAGTAAATTGATATGCGCGCATTTCAATTAAAAAAGTCGAGAAAAAACCCCCCCAACTGGAGACAAAGACTGACTGGGCTGACTTTTTGTTTGTCTTTCCGTCCGTCCGGCCGTCGATTTGTATTGAAATCATTAGAAAGTAGTGCGGGGGCGTGGCCGACTGACGTCTATTAATCATGCAGACTTTACCAGACCATTAGGCACGACTTTTTGGTATATCATTGCAGCATGATATGAGAGTTCCCACGCGCCGCCACCTGTGTGCTGGTCAGTCTAAGAGAGTTGAACGACTTGGCAATACCCTACGCAACAGCTGGCAAGGCAGGCAGACAAGGACTCGACTCCAACTGCCGCGCCTAATGGCTCAAATATTGTATTACAGTCGAGCTAGCCCCAAAAAAAAGGGAGAAATGTATATATATAATGGCACAAAAGGAGCAGCCCAAGGGTCGCGCTAACGATATGGTAAATTTATCAAAAAAAAAGGAGAAGAAGAAAAGAAAAAAAGGCATTCGGGACCCACAAACAACATGACACCAGTCGGCAGTCAGTTAAGAGGCAGGCATAAAATAATCAGCACTCGGTGCCAGGCAAAAGGCTGAGGCAGCGGCAAATGTTAAGGCTAAAAGGCTTTTCAGGTCAGGCGCGGCGTCAAAAATTGATTTGATGCCCGAAACGACGAGAATTTTCGTATGCTTAAATAATTTAAATATTTTGCTAGCCAATTGGCGCCATTTGACATGAGCAAAGAACAAATTTGTGAGGGGGCAGAGGGGTCATAAAGGGGCTGAAGGGGGCTGAGGGGGCGTGGCACAAATCAGCGCTTAGTTTAAGTCGTGTAAGCAGCGCACAAATGCGGAAAAGACAATTCAATCGAAGTGCTAGGAAGAGGGAGAGTGAGAGGGAGTGTGTGAGAGAGAGAGAGAGAGTGTCGTGGTGTGTGTGTGTTTAAATGCTCTTTGCACAAAATACACAAACAACTGAGATAGTGCGCACATGTGAAGACAAGACAAGAGTCGAGGTGCGGCAAGGTGAGGCAAGGCAAGCCAAGTCGAGGCAAGTCGAGGCAAACCAAACCGAGTCGAGCCAAGTCTCCTCGCGACGCCTCTCGTTCAACAAAGCGCTGCACAAGTGCTTGAAATATTTTCACTTTTGTCATTTCCTTCTCGCATGCATTCGCATTCCTCGCATTCGAACAAAGAGCGACAAACGCTCCAGAAATATGTTAACGCACAAGTTAACGAAAATGTAGCATACTTTCGAGGGCAGTTGGCGATGGCAGCGTGATAGAGCGCATATCAAGGAAATCTTTGGCAGCAGCAGCAGCAGCTGTGCAGCAGCAGAGCAATTCATTTCAGTGCGAAAACTGGGTGAGACTTGTTGAAATCATAATAGGGTTTTAGTGAAGAGAGAGAGTGGGAGAGGGAGAAAGTTTCCTGAATTGCAACATTCAAATAAAAATCTTAAGCTGCCATGAGACATATATCACTGGAGTCTTTAGCTTTAGCTGCGTGAAGTTAGTTCAATATTTTTATTCGCAAACACTAATGTATACAAAGTTGTTCATAAATTAAAGTTTTAGTGGTTAAAAGAGGGACAGAGGAGCAGCAGATCCTTAGAATAACTCAGTTAAAACTGTAACAAATGCTGTCAGAGATGTTGAATGAACTGAAAGTCAACAGAAATGTTTTAAATATATATATAAGATAAGGTATCTGAAAGGTTATATTGTTTATACTACATATTGTAGATATAGAAATATCCTATATATACAGATATAGAATATTTTATAAACAGTGTCCTGGCATTCAATTAGAATGACATTTTTTGAAAGAGAAGCGAAAGCGAAAGCTTCTTGAAATATTTCATTTCAAAGGATATTATGTTACATATATACATAGATATCTATATCCTACTTGAATTTCAAAATGACAGCAGCAATTTATGAGACAAGTGAGCTACTGGGATCTACTCTTTGCCGCTTCGAATAGCGACGCTATCATTTCTATCTATTGTCATGGTTTCCCAGGCTTTTTCTATCTCCCTAAATTCAATCTTGTTGTCGTCGCTGTAAAGATAAATCTGTCACCTATTCTATTAACTCCGTCTATTTCTCTCTAACATAAACAATTTAGTACATTAAATAATATGATATGCTAAGGGTGCAAATGCTTCGCCCATTTCTTCCTTCATTTAAACCTCCAAATTCAAATTTTATTTAACTCTTTCAACGAATTGAATTCTTTTTTTCTACTTCTGTTGCACTTCTTCCACTATTTTAATTTTTTCCTGATTTTTTACTAGTTAATCCCCACGTCTTTAGCATGGAGAAAAGTTTTCTTGAATTTTTATATTAAAATAAAACAATATTACAGGTATTAAAATAAAACAATGTTTATTTTAATTATTTAAGAGCTAACTTATTAATAGTTAAATTATAGGCTAGCTTAATACTTGGCTATGGCAGCAGAGGCCTTCAGCCTTAATAAAACAATGTATTTTAAATTATTGAACGCAAATATGAGTAAAAGTAGAAACATCTTTAGCTAAACAAATTATAAATGTTTTCCAAAGACTTTATATAATTTTAAAGCTTTGCAAATATTAGCTCAAATGAATTAATTCTGATCTGGATTTTCAAAGACTTAAAAACAATATTTTCAAACTTCACTTCCCACTTCCACAAAGATACATCTCTCTCTCTCTCAGATATTCCGCACTTTATCGCTATATCCGATATCATTTATATATTGCACTTATAAAGCACTGCGAGTCCTGTCACGTGCCCATCGCTGGGTGCTAATGGCTGGGGCTGGGGCGTGGGGTGGAAGTCGTGCGAGGCGGCGCGAGCCGCGCCCAACACTTTCGCCCGGGACTCGGGCGCAGTCAGCCAGCCGCGACTGGGGAAGCGCCGGCAAATGGCATCTCGATGTTAGTTTTTTGGCAATAGACGAGCGCAAATAGAGCAGAAAAATTGCGCCTCCGGCTTGGCCAGCGACTTTGGCCGAGTGAAAGTTGTAAAGCGAAAGTTTTAGGTGTGTGTGAGTGGGTGTGTGTGTGAGGCTCTTTAGCTCTCGGCCAGGCGAGTAATTTATTTGGTAAGTGGTAATCAATGGGCGGCTGTCCAGTGCGCCGGCATTGATGTTGATATACGAGAGCCGGAGCTGGATGGGTTAAGCCAAAGGCTGCCGCGACTCGTGAGGGAGCAGAGGGGGCTGGCCCGGACCTCTTCAAGCTGTAAAGTAGCCGAAGCGGCAGTTTTATGGCCGTCAGTTGAAAGGTCACTGCGGATGGCAAAAGATTTGTGGTCGAAATTTATGACAACATGCTGAGGCATTAGCATTCCAAACATGCTGTTAACATCAGCATTTGCATACGCATATGACACACACACAGACACTCACTCACACACTCGAAGAGCACTCGTTCGAGTGCTCGCATCATATGTGCGAATAATGTGCGGCAAGCGAAAGCAATGCCAAAAAGTATCCATAACAATAAAGCAGCATTAGCAGCTGCCCCAACAGAAACAACAACAACAGCAGCAGCAACAACAACAAAAGTTTTAGCTAAATTATGGCCATCATTTTAAATGTTATTTTTCCCTTTTGCCATTTTGCCATTTCGCCATTTTCCCATTTTCATTTTCATCATTTTCATTTTTTGTCCTATTTTCTTTTTGTGACAAAGTGCAAAACTCAGCATTAAAATTGTTGCGCAAATTATGCCAAAAGCGAACAATTTCCAAATTTATTATAACAAAATAGCTGAAGTGAAGTGAATGAGCGCATGAAAACTGCTGAATGCTCTAACTTTAAAAGAATGAATAAATAAGAAATTTATAAAATATTTACAATTTTAGAAAATAAATTTAAAATGCTTTAATTTGGATTTCTTTTTCATGTTTTGTTAGCTAAAATATAAAAACTTCAAATCATATAAATATATATTAAAGTATAATAATATATATTATATATGTCTTGAAAAGTAGAGACAAAGAATTCAACAAACAAATTTTGTTTCTCATTTTATTTACTTTTATTTTCACACATATTCATATACTCTTGAATCTATGGCTTATTAAAAACAAAAATTTTGGAACTAGCGTTCACATTTTGAGTATTAACTACATCTTAAAAAAATATATATTTTTAAAAGATTTCTATTAATTAATTCTACTGCATGGAAAATTAAAGAAAAAATGTTTTTAACTAAAAAATCTACTCCATAGATATACCTGTACATTATGAGGCCCAATCTTATACATATATAACAATATAATATATATTTATTGTTATATGTATTCTTTATATTTTTTAAATCTTTAAATTACATGAAATTTCAAAATGTATAAAAGAAGCAAAAAATAGAAAAACTATGCCTAAGCTTCTTCATTATTTTTATTTTTTTTTCTCTGATTCTTATAGTTTAATAATATAACTGGCTATACAATGGAGCATAGCTGGACGAGCTGTCAAATAAAATACCTCCATCGGGCTCTAGTTATATTAATGAAATATTATGCTGTTCTTATTCAAGTTGCACTTAAAATTGTTGAAGTTATCTTTCAGTTCTGTTTCGACTTATTAATCTTCTTTAAAAATAAATAAATATAAATATATATTTTTAAATGTATTTATTTGTATCATATTTGAACATTTTTCTGACTATATGAATTAAATTTGAAATTATTGATTAATCAGAATATGCATAAAAAAATAATCTTTGTCTCTAAGCCTTTTTCGCTTCACTTTTCGATCTTTTTTTATATTTATAAATTTTTTTGAATTTATTGAATGTATTTATATAACCGTAATTACCTTACCTTAATTTGCCTTATATATTTTCACCCATCTTGTTCTTAGTTCAATTTGCTGCTGAATTCCATTTGACCCACTTGCAGGGTATATTTTTATGTTCATTTTTTGCTGGCAAATGCGCAGCAGTTGTGTGCAGTTGCCGTTGCCGCAGAGTTGCCAATGGCCCCCACAGCTGCACAGTCAGTGTCTATAGTCTCTCTGTGTGTGTGTGTGCGTGTCTTGGGCAGCTGTGCAGCTGCCTCCATTATGGCAGTCGACAGGCGAACAGTCGACAGTCGAATTTCAGGCCACACATTTGGACTTTGTGCATTTGCCGCGAGTTTTATGCGCTTATTTTGCCTCTTTATCCGCCTGTCTCTGTGTGTGTGTGTTTTGGGTTTTGTTTGTTGGCCCCAACTCTGGCGGCAGGCAGCTTTACCGCTTTGTGCATATCATGAAATTTTAATTGAATTTATGCATTTTATTATGCATATTTGTGAGAGCGATGCGCAGACGAACTTTACAGCTGTCAATAGCTTTGACAAGCGCCTGCCCCCCAGTCCCCCAACCCCACAGCCCCCACTCATACGCCGCATTGGCTCAGTGTCAAAGAGAGCAGCAGTGACAACTACTTTTCGGCTTTTTGCTGTGGGGGGAGGGAGGGGGCGGCCTCGCCAACCCACTTGGCCTCGTTCCGCGCGGGGGCCTGCAGCCAGCCCCCGTCACATTTTCAATTTTTTATGCCCGCCTCGCGTAGGTTTTGCGGCTGCGTCTGTCATTTTGCCGCGGCGTGGTGGATACATTTTTTACTCGGCTCTTGGCTCCAACAAATAATATTTGCATGACATTTTTAATGCAATTTTAATATGCGCGCGCAGCTTAATTAAATATTTAATATGCCAGGCGACGGCCAGTGCGCTGCGAACGCGACGAACTCTGCGAACGCCCCACGCCACACGCCAAATTGACTTTTATTCCGCGCCGCGCAAAGTTAATTATCAATAATATTTGTGCACATCGCTGGGTAAATGAAATTAATTTGCATTGCCTTTGACTTGGTGGCCGGCGAGCGAGAGACTCCAATCTTAATTGTAATTACATAAAAAATAAATATATATATATATATATATATCTTTGTATATATATAAATGTATATGTATGTATGTGTGTGTGTGTAAACATACATATTAAATAATTGAATCAATAATACAAACATCATAAGCAGCATATTGACTTAGTGCTTAATCAAGTAGATTGCGATTTATGTAGAGGGAGAAGTAGAATTGTGAGGCAGAGCTGAGCTACAGTATGACCACATAAGAGCAATACAAAAAGAAATTACAATATCATAAGAAATTATTTTAAATATTTTAATAAATTGATATATATTCATTTAATAGTATTTACATCAATTTTATAAATTTTATTTAAATATATGGCAATATCAGCCATCAGTAGCTAACAGAATCTGCTGTTGGCTCCCTCACATCTTCCAACTTTGATAAACAACAACTGAACAACAACTAATACAACAAAATTTTGTTGCATTAACTAACTTTAAAAAAATATATAATAAAATAGAATATATTTAAAGGTATTCAAAAAAATATTAAAGCTCATTTTTGCAAATAATAAATAATTTTTTATTAAATGACAGATTTTTATAAATATTTTGTCATTTAAACATTTTCAATAACATCAACAAATAACCAAATATAATTATTGAAAAATGTATTGCTCTTGCTTGGCCATAGAATATTAACATTTTTATTGGGTCTCAATATATATAAAATTTAAAAAAATAAAGGATTAATAATCAGTCATAACAATTAAAGCTATGAATACCTAAACTCAAGATGACGGAGTCAACTTATAGCTCCTTGACAGCCGCCAGTTTTTTGACGTATGCATGGTTTGTGTAACAACAACTGAGTCAATGTCTCAAATTACATGCTTTAAATAATTTAAAAAAATTTATTTATAAATTTATTTTATTTATTTATTAATTTTATTTTATAAAATTTTTAATACAACGACAGTTCTCTCTTAATTGTGCGCTATTTAAATTTTTCTAATAATTTAAACAACTATTTAAATATAATTATTTTAATAGTATCACTCTTGCTCGGCCACACTCCATTAACATTTAAATAAAATCTCAATGCCAAATAAAATTATAAAAAAATTTTAAGCTTTTTGAGCGCACTTAAAAAATTTATAAAAAAAGACATCAATTTATAGATATTTCCCCATTTAAACATTTTCAATAACTTTAAGAATTACTCAAATAAAATTACTTAAAAAAATATTACTCTCATATGGTTAGGCCAGTAACAATTTGCTTGAAACTCAAGCACAAAATCCAATTTTTAATGAAAAAAAAAATATTAAAGCTCAGTCATAACTATTAATATTATGAACTTTACGTTTACTAACTAATAACTCATCTTCAAATGAAAAAAAAAATTGTAAATAATAATCAACTCCAACTGAAACTCTTGTCAAACTAACATTCTCAGCTCAAGCCTCAACAACCTGAACAAATGTTTAGCCTAAGCGAAATGACACGACTTGCGCCTAATTGACATTGCTCAGTGTTTAGTTAGCACTCGTATTTCAAAAGATTTATGCGTGGATATTAAGTAAGTTTGGGTCTTAAATTTCACTTAAGCCTTTAAGCAAATTATTGCTAATGGCTTGCAAACAGCCAGGAGAAGGACGAGGCGGGGCGGGGCGGTGCGGGGCGCAGGCGAGCAGGCGAGATCTTTAACTGCTCGATGGCTGACAGAATGGTGCCAAGATGTGGCACTCCAGTAAAGTAATCACAACATTTGATTGATTGAAATCAATTTCCCGTCAAAGGCAACGTCTGCATGGCTGCATTCCCCAGTGTGTGAGCGAGTGAGTGTGTGCGAGTGTGAGTGTGTGCGTCTATTTGTCTATGCATATTTACTTAAACTTCATTTCTTTCCTTGATATGTGGGTGTGTGTGTGTGTGTGCGTGTGTGTGCCGTTAAACGACGATACGCTTGAAATCAAGCGAGGCAAGGACTGCGACTCGCTCCTTGGCTTTGGCCATAGATGCCAATCGCAGACATGCGACAAGGACGACCCGGCAGACAACGCGATTCCGCGAAATTAATTTCCAATGAGTGACTGATGACGATTATTGAGATTCATATAAACACGCCCACATCTACGCCCACATGCATATATATATAATATATATTAAGTTAGCTAAATCCAAGTTTTTTTTCTTCGTTTCTCTACGATTTTTAAAGAGCAGCCCAATCCAAATAAACACAAGCGGGGCGAATACGTGGCCGGGATTTTTATAACCAAATCAGAGCAAGGCTGCGGCGTCGGCTGCGGCTTCTGTTTCAGACTAAACAACTGGCTGCTCTGCTGCTGCCTCTTGGCAGATGCTTTTTGGCATTGCTTTTTATTGTTTTTTATGATCATTTGTATTCATCAATTTTGTATTGATTTGGCTCGAGCGCCCATTTCCGCGCACACACTGAAAGGATGAAAATATTTAGAAATATATATACATACGCACACAAATATATATATATATATATATATATATATATATATATCTACATATATATGTATCCTTGGCCTCTGCCAATGCGAAAACAGCATCTTACGAATTTATGAGCTATAAAAACAGCTGCTGAGCCAAACCAAACACAAATACACAGACAACAACAGCAACAACAACGATAAAGTGCTCCAAATTTTTGATTACTTTTGTTATTGTTTTTATGCTTTCTCGCATATTTGTTGATTTTATGCTTCTTTATATTTTAATTATGCGCCAAGTGGATGATAAACAAAAATTAATGTTTATTGAAAAGTTAGAGAACGCACTCAGAAAGCGGCAATAACATTCTTTTAAAACAAATATCACAAATGTCTCTTTAGTATTCAGTTGAAAAGTTGATGTGATGCTGTGGAATTAATGGCAGCGTCAATTGTGATTGGCTACCGCTGTTGTGGTAGTATTAGTGAGTGAGCGACTTTGAGCTTGCATAGAAAAAATATTATCCGACTGCGTTTGCGTTTTAGTTGCAGCATACGCTGCGAGAGTGAGAGAGAGTGAGACAAAGCTAGCTGTTGCTGCGCATAGGCGCTGTTGTTACTGAGTGTGAGCGAGATGACTAATTAGGCGTTTTGAGAGCTTCGCTATGATTTGTATGACTGTATGATTTCCTTATGCATCGGCTTGCGTTCTCTGTTCTGTTCTCTCGCTGCATGTTGCGAGAGTGAGACAAAGCTAGCTGTTGCTGAATGTAGACGCAGCTGTTGTCAAGTGAAAGCGAGATGGCTACTTGCGAGCTTCATTTTGAGATCGTTTTCTTATGAAATCATTGGCTTGCCTGCTTTCTTCTATTCTCTCATTGCAATCGTGCAATTTCGATTGACCTATCAGAGATCTCTCAACTGAGCAGCGTAACAATGAGTTAGAGTGAGTGAAGTGTAGGAATTGAGTGAGCTTATGAAAGTGTAAAATGCTGGAATGTCACAACCAGTCTGCAACTAGATCTCGAGTAGAGAAGATGTGAGAAAGAATTTCGACTTAACTATAAGAGATACAAGAAATGCTGATAATGTAAGTAATTCAACTAATTCTAACTCATCTTTCTTCTCTTGTTAAGACTAAACTTTTCATAATTGTATATTTTATGGTCGCTCCTCTCGCACTCGACTCGCTACTCCAGTCTATGTTAATCAGCTCATTAGTCAAGTCAACTGTCAATTGCATTTGCATTAGCTGCTAATGCAGCAACAGCAGCAGCTGCAGCTGCAGCTGCAACTGTCACCTGATTGGCCGGCGCTGGGCGAACTTTGTGGCATCGCCTGTTGTCTTTGTCCTTTGTGCTTCGGCTCTATGATAAATTGATTGATATTTGAATTTAATGATAAGCGTGCTGCTCAGAGTCGACCACTGCATTGAGTTGGCAATTGAATTTGCGACACGAGAGCCGAGCAGACGCCCGTCGCGGCACTCGTTGCTTTCATTTTTCAACTTCAGCGACAGCAGACGGCGTTATGGTCCTTCGTCCTTCCTCTCTCGTCCTTGCTGCTTGCTCTTTGCGCAATATGCAAATGTCTTCTCTCATTTCTCTTCTTCTACATCTTCTTGGTCTTCTTTTATTTTTTAACACTTGATACTTGATATAAGCAAAACTTTTGCCACTGATAATGACATTTTCATAGTGCGTTGACGAGCTCGCCGGCCATTAGGGCCGCAAAACTTGGGCGCATGAGTTATTATGGCCCAGTTGGCAGCTGCTCGGGTCGAGACTGTCGCCGACTGGTGCTCGACTAACATCAATTTGTGGCCAATGCCAATCGATTTAAATGCCAATTTGCATAATCATTAAGTTCACGCACAGACACACACACATACACTGAGAGAAATCTATATTGGCAATAAGTTTGGCTTGCATACAATTTCTGCTTCAATTTGGCATACAAAATTGATTGCGAGCCGAGCGGATGCTAAAAATGTTACCTGTGCCAGGTCTGGGGACTGTCGGTCTCGGTTTTGGCCTGGTTTTCAGGTCGCATCTTTGGCTCGAAGATGTCTGTTAAATTTTCATAAATTTCAAATTGTTCAGCTTATGAAAGTTACATAAATTGTTTAAACTTTTCGCCGGCCGGGCCGGGCCGGGCCGTCTTCGTGCATTTTGGCCTCATTAAAGCGCCCCGGGCCAGACTTGGCCCACTGAATTATTTATAAAGGCGAAAGAAATGTACAAGTAGAACGAATTTTCGGACATGGGCATGAATGTGGACGGAGGCGGGACTACTTTTTCTATATATATACATATACACATATATATATATTATTTTTCGGCCAAGGTGTGCCTCACTCCAGTTGGCCAACTTGAATAGAAGGAAGTGCTGCAAATTATGCCGGTAGCACTTTTCGTTAGCAGCAGCAGAGGAGCAAGCTCCGGCCAGGTTCACTTTGGCCTTTTATTTTAACTGCTATGCTTAGCCAGGTACACACACACCCAAACATGTGAATACATGCATGTATTTATTTTTAAATAGTTTTTTCTAGCCATTAAAAATGCTTTTAAATTGGGAACATGGCCGCATGGGCTCGGAGTTGCCATTTGAGTCAGCCTTTCAGCATTGCTGCGTCCCCTAATAACATAATTAATTTAAATTACGGTATTAGCTACAATAGTTAGCATAACTAAATGTCGCCGTGCTACACGTGTTGCACAACTTTTGTGCTAATGAGCCCGAATGAAGTTTCATAAATGGAATTATTATTGCTGCTATTTTAATGAATGCTGGGATTGGGGTGAAAGGAAAAAAGGGGGATTGAAAGCAGAAAATATTTTAACAAGCATGTTTTTTTTATAAATAGCACAAAGACTATACTTTATACAATTTAAAAAAATCATAATATATTTAAAAAAAACGTATATATATAAGATATATGACATGAAGATAAATTTAAAATAAAAAATTGGAGTCCGTCCAAAAATACATTTGTTAGAAAACTTAATGCGTTTCATATCATCCTAAGCCCCAATAGTTCTGGCTATAATCCTTTCATTTAGACTCTGCATTATTCTTTTAAAAACAAAATTAGTTTGAGCCTTGAATCATTTTAGGAAATATTTTTAAAAGGTATTGGAAAAAAAAAATAGAAAAGGTTGTTAAAAAGTGAGTTATAATAAGTTACAAAATTGTATAATTTATATATATAATTTTTATACAAGTAAATTTATATTATTATTATTATATATTATTAATTTCATAATAATACAATGAAGACTAAACGAAATAATAATAAAATACAGTTTTTTTTATGATTATTTTATTTTAATTTATGTTTTTATTTTATTTTTAATTTATGTATTTATTTTATTTTTAATATATGTATTTATTTTACTTATTTATTTTATTTTAATTTATGGACTAATTAATTAATTTATTTTATTTGGTATTTATTTTATTAATTCCAGCTATATTCAACTCTAAATTCCACCATAAATTCCATATAATTCGCCTTAACCAAATCCACTTATTTAGTTATTCTCACTAAATGCGCGCTAAGCAGCGCAACTTAACATTTAGAATGTAAATTAAAGCCGCTTTTAGTTAGCCAAGCCCACTGCCAAATGGAAACTCGTCCAAGTCAATCTTAGCGCATGGCTAGAGCGCAAAGCCTGGCAAAGGCAAAGGCAAAGGTAAAGGCAGTGGCAGAGGCAGAAGCAGCGGCAGAGGCAGAAGCAGCGGCAGCGGCAGCGGCAGAGGCAGCGGCAGCTCAAAGGCTGCGCGGACGTCGCTTTGATTAACTTTGAGCCACCTTTTTGTGGCTCAAATTGCATTAAGCGTGTTAATTCGCCAGCTAAACGGAGCTGCGCCGTCATAATTTAACCGCATGTGTGATGGGCATTGACTGACCATGAAATACCCTGTAGTGTATGAGATGCTGGATTTCTTTATTTGTTAAATTAAATTATTCAGTTTCAATTGAAGAATATCTAAGATAGTAGATAATGAGATGACACTACTGACTGCTGTATACCCTGTAATCTATAATGTTCTAAGTTTGCTGTAGTATGGATCCGTTTTCCTTTTTTCTAATCACTGCAGTAACTTTTCTAAACACTGCAATAACTCACTGCAGATACTGCATATGTTTCCATGACACTCGGAGCATATGCACTTTCATATACCCTGGATTTTTAAATCTTCCATTAGAGCTATGCAAATATTGTTTTTCTTTAGCTTTATAGAACAATCAGCAAATTCTTGTATATAAGTTATCTAAGGTCGAAGTATATACAAGTCAAGTACTCCCTGCACCTTCTACGCAGCGCTTAGTATATCCTATACTGCAGAGATACTAGCTTAAAAGACATACAGGTCTTTGCTTTATCCACTTATCAATAACCAACATCAATTGCGTATACCCTGCATTTTATAAAATATATAAAAATACCTTAAGATACCTAAAAATATCTACAAAATATCCCAAATATGTCTAGGAGCGAGAGTCAACCTTCACTCTGCTTACATTCAATTGAAGAGTATCTCTTAGTCAGTAAACCGAGTTAATAAGCTCTCCACTATCCACCTCCATTTCTAGAGTATATGAACCTATAAAAAATCGGAAATATGTCTTCTTATGCTTCCTTCTACACATATCCATTTGAGCGGTATCACTTAGTCTGTCATACTAGCTAAACAAAAGTCAATATATACTCATACCAATTATCAGGTATCTCTTAGTCAGTCACTCTCACTCAACCGACTTTATAAGCTCTACACTATCCACCTCCATTTCTAGAGTATATTCCAGTCACCCTCTCTCTCTTTCTCCCACTCTTAGTCCTCTGGCATTTTCACGCTGCACTTTTGCCACGCCCCCGCCGCCTACTCCCGCCCCCTCCCCTCCACGCAGCTTTAAGCATTGCGATAAGGGCAGCGCCTCGCAGTGCCGTTTGTTTCTTTTCAATTTAGCGCCACTTGAAGGGCCACAATTGAAATATTACGTTTGATAACTGTCGCCCATTTAAGCGACAAGGTGGCCCAGGTAGACTCCCAAGGCACATCCACCCCACCCCCCACCCCCTCCCCTCATGAGTCGTGGCGTGGCTCGAGGCCTGACAGCCAGCGAGCCGTGTCGCCGTGGCATTTGTTACTTTGCCTTTTGGCCTGCTGACTCTCGGCGCGCGCTTTGATGTCGCAATCGGAGTCTGAATTGGCTGCGGGTGCGGGAGGGGGTGGTGGCTCGAGTGAGGTCGAGGGGGGTGCCAGGTGGAGCACGGAAATTGTGCGCCGCAATCTCTTAAGACCGGCGACAAATATACTTGAGCGCCGTGTCGCTCGGCTCGGCTTTGGGCATTACCCAAGATTTAACAACAACTCCTGGCCCTTTGTTTGTCACTGTGTGTGTGTGTGTGTGTGTGTGTGTGTGTTGGTGTGTGTGTGTGTGTGTGTGTGTGTGTGTGTGTGTGTGCTTGTTAGTCTGCGGGTTAAGCGACGTCGCGCAGGTAGCGCCGGCTCGTAAATAATTAATCTGGCCACAAAGTGCGATTATCAAAGTGTTGGAAAAATGTTAAATAGCTCCCCGGAGGCGGTGGCCACATTAAAATGTGGCGACAGTTGGCAACGGCCAGGCCAGCCGCGACCCCGACCCCGACCCGCGCGGAGCTGGGGCTAGTGGGGCCACTGCCTGGGGGCATTCGGCTTGACTGCCATTTTGATATTTGGCTTCCAGCTTCAGTTGATGTTTTTCAATTATGCAAATAAAGGGATTAATTTGTTGCCAGAGTGAAGGCGAGTGGGTGGAGAGGGTGGGGCGAGTGGGTGGGGCGAGTGGGGGAGCTACTAAAAATTGTTTTTAAGAGCGCGTCGCGCGCTGATAAAAGTTTTGCGCGACCGCCCCCCTCCCCTGCCCACCCCTCAGGCCAGACGAAGCGCGACAACTATAAAAATTTCAATTACAACACGAAAGGATGGAGTGGGCAGAGGGTTGGAGGGGGTGTGGCAGGGAATGGTGTCACCTAAATTGACTTCATTAAATTTCCAAAGGAATTTAGAGCCAAAAGGCAGCCAAAGTCGTGTGAGAATTGAACACGAATTGAACGAACAAATGGGAAAGCCAAAGCTGAAGCTGCCAACAACGACAGCAGCAGGCGTACACTGAGCGAAAGGCAGAGTAACTAAATGTATTTAAAAGGAATTTAAGATTGGAGTATAGCAAATGAAATGAAAGGAACTAAAGATTGGAGTATAGCAAACGAAATGGAAATGAAGAACTGCTGAAAGATGTGAGTCTTGCGTGACTGCGGAAACTTAGCTTTAACGAATGCAATCGAAGGCATTTAGTAAACTGATTGACTTGCTAATTGATTGGCCATTAGAATGACTAATCGAATTTTTATATACAGGAAATATTTGGGTATAATATGGATTGGAAAATGGATTGGAAATAAGAATGAAATTCTGATTGACTAAATTATTGAACAAAGAAATAAGCTAACTAAATATTTCTGGTTTTATACGGAAGATAAATATATATGAATCCCTAGATATATAGACATACACTTAAAGTTGCTTACATGCATAGATATATACGTGCATAGATACATAAACATACATTCATATATACATACATCGATAGATACATACATACGTAGATAGAGACATATGTATATACACATGTGTATATACACATATATTTATATACACATGAATAGATACATATATACATTCATACACAAATACATGGATACCATCCACTCATAGATACATATATACACAGATATATAGATTCAGGCGTAGATATATACATGCATAGATACATTTTAAATTAAGAAAAACAAATTTTAATAAGACAACTATTTGTATCATATTAAATTGTTTTTTAAATATTACGTCAATCTCCATAGTCTATCGTTCGAAATTTACTGCTCAATTGCACTACTATTTTTATGAACAACTTTTAGACTCAGCTACTGCTGCTACTAAATACACTACTATTTTTATGAACAACTGTAATGCACTACTATTTTTTGAACAAAATTGAGATCTCAGTTGCACTACTATTTTTATGAAAGATCTCTAGCACTAAGACACACTACTAATTTCTTGAACAGCCTTTTATGCGTGTTGTAGATGCGCTACTATTTTCATGAACTACTTTGACATTTTTTGCGCGGCTATTTTTGTGAGCAGCCTTCAGTATTTGTTTCCTTAACTATTTTGATGAACACAGATGTAAATTTAATATGATTATATATGACTTATTGATTGATATATATGACTGAATATGAATATATAAAAACTGCTCTTCAATGCAATGGGTTATTGGCTATGTTCAGCTTCATTTATGAATGAGCTGGCTTAGTAAATGTAGTAATATTCGAGCAAAAAAAGATCTTGAATGATAGCTATTGCAGCGACTGCTCTGGGGCTTTTTGAATATTCTCCTGGATCTGCTTCAATTTTTTAATATATTTATATATATTATAAATTTATAATTCTTAGAGCCAGTTATAAGCTAGTATGCCTTAGTATTATTATTCATTTGATTAAATATACAATAACAACTGCACTTATAACTCAAACTCACTCAAACCCAAAGTCAACTTGTCTGCATGAAATATCATGAATATTTAACAAAACTCAACTCGAGTGAAAATTAAATCCTCCGCCAATTTAAAAGCATGAAAAATGCCTCATAAATTCAGCAGCTAAACTTTGCTACTTAAAACAAAAAATATATATATATATAACTTCTAGAAATAATATCAAAAGACTTGAAGAGACTGTGAAAGGGTTGCGCGACACACGCAGCAGGGGTTGAGCTCGTTGCCTCCTCTGCCTCCTCTTCTACTTCTTCCTCTTCTTCTTCTGACTTTTTTTTTTGCTGGGGTGCGCTTCATTTAATTTTATTTGTCTCAAAATTTTAGGCGTCAATTTGAGCTCTCTCTGTGTGTGTGTGTGTGTTTGTGTGTGTGTGCTTGAGTGTTTTGGCTTTTTGTTTGGCATTTATTTTGTTTGCCGTTTCAATTGTGAGTTGCTGCTGGAAGTGGCTGTCGGGTATTAGGTCTAAATGGGGTATTACAACATTTAAAACAACAACAACAGTAATCAAAGAAGGGGCAACAATGGGAGGTGCTGTCATATGATATGGCAGCGGTGTGTGGGGTGTGGGGGGGGGGGACGCCTGGCGTTTGCTGTGATCGCTGCTTGCGTTGTCAACTGTAGCAGATGGAGGGCGTTGCACAAATTAAGCCCGAATGAAAATTAAACGATGCATGAAATTACTTTGCTTCTTCTTCTTCTTCTTCTACTTCGGCTTCTGCTACTCCTTGTTGTTGGCTGTTTCAACTTTTTCGTTAGCTTTTGGCTTTGGCTTTGGCTTTGCCAGTGGCTACGCCTTTGAAGGACCCGTGGCACGACGGGGCGCAGCTGAAGTCGAAGTTGGCTTTTTTAATTTTTAATGTGCAGTCAGTTGTTGTTGTTGCTGCTGGCGCTGCTGCTGCTGTTGACTTGAAGCATTTTTGCTGCAGGATAACAGTGAGAGGACACACGCCATTTACGCAGCTAACGGCGTTTAAAAGCAAACCGAACCGAAGTAGAACTCGAGCAACACACACACACAGAGGCCGAGGCCAATTTATAAAGTCAAATGTCAGTAACTGCAATTAAGGCGCATTTACTTGAACGGTGGGCGTTTAGAAATGGGCGTGGTCAAACTACAGACTGTCCGAGCGTTGAGTTGAATAGTCAAGAGAACACGGAACATTGTTAAAGCAAAAACTAAAAAAAGAAAAACTTAATAGATAAAGTTTAGCTAGTCTTGGCTTAAGGCGGAGCTTTATGAATGCTAATTTTCTAGCTTTACTCAAAATTTAAATATATAAAAGGGAGTGGAGACTTATGCATAGAAACGTAGCTGAGCGTATTATAAAATAAATATGTATATAATGCGGCTACATGAATTTGATTATCTTGCATTCAAATTTAATCATTTTACAACTCTGATCAAGACGCACCTTCAATTGGCTGTCGTTCGCCATTTGCTTTTCAGCCTGATCACTTCTACAATAGCTGCGTTCAATTCGCACGCTCAAATCATAATGATTCTGCTCGAAAAGCATAGCCGTCTCGCTCTCACTCAAGCACAGCTGGCACTATGTTCAGTACACACTATCGTTATCTCCCTCACACTTTCTCAAGGAGTGAGCATACAAATTAGAAATGAGCAGCGTGCAACAAATACGCAAGCTCTCTCGGATAATATTTTTACACAACTCTATGCAAGCTCACAGGTCTCTCACCAATACAACTACAACAGACGTAGCCAATGATGATCAACTTAAACAGCAGTTGGAAAAATGTACACACCAATGACAGAGAAAATCAATATCGAAAGCAGGCAATACTAATAATTTCACAATATCAGAGCGATTATTGGACTTAGATATATATTATATAAAAATAAATTGTTGAGACTAGAAAAATAAATGTGTTCATTATTGTGAGTTAAAATTTGAATTTTTAATTTTATATATGAATATGTATATATATACTACATTTTTTGTGATGTAATATTTAAATTTTTTTTTGTGTTGGGTCTCAAAAAGGCTTATAAGCTTAGATACTACTTAGATTAGGTTTTAGATATTTTTGCACTATTTATTTTTTTTGCTTTTAAATTTATATAATTTTATTGTTTTGATTCTTATTATTTTTTAATTCAAATTTGTCTTTTTTAATTTGTTGTTCTCAATTTTAATTATTTGTCTGCTCAATTTATATCTTTTTTTTTTTGTATATATACAATATATTTTGTTCTTTCTTTATTCAGATATGTTTGTCTAATATTCTCCCATGAGTTTTTGATTATCTAAGCCAATGTATAAAACCTTCCAGCACATCTAATATATGTTGACAGTTTGCCAGCTCACCTCTTGACCCATTTGCCTGACAATATTTACGGAGAAATCAAAAGTTGTTTGGGGAGCTAAAATATGCAAATGAAGTCGGTGAATTTAGATGCTCTGCACAAGCTTCCGCCACAAGTGACACAAATCTTTTGCTTATTAGCACATTTTATTGCCTATTTCAACCCAATTCCTGTGAGTTGCTGTTGTTGTTGTTGCTGTTGTCAGTCGAGGCAGTGGCAAAACGGAAATGAATTTATAATGCAAGAGTTTTTCCTTTATGTTTATCCTTTCTTATATATTTCGCTGGCTGTTGTTATTTTTTATGATGTCTGCCATAAATTGTTGGCCAAAAGCAAACACACACACACACACACACACACACAAACAACTAACTCATTTTGTGGTTTTCACCTTTTTTTTTGCTCTCCTTTCTCTCGCAATTGTCTGGCTCACAAGTTTGCTTTTTTATATAAAAGTCGCGATTCCGATTCAGATTCACCTGTGTGACTCCCCGTCTCTCTCTGTGTGTGTGTGCACATTGTTCAATATTATGCGAGTGTGTGTGTGGGAGGTTGGGGGGGCGGGGGGCGTGTGACAGCTCAATATATTCGCCATTTGTCGCCGTCGTTCGCGCCCACAGGAGCAGCTCGCAAGGTGTGTAGCTGCCGCGCTGCGGTTGCAAAGGGCTGCACGAGGCAAAGGCAGAGTCATTGGCATCGACATATGAAGGAACAAACACAAACACACACACACACACACACACACACACACACAGTCATTGTTGTTGCTGTAGTTGAAATGCAGGAAAATCAATTTCGTTCTCCATTTGCAGTTGGCAATTTGCATAATAAGGTCGTTTGGCGCAATTTGCATGTGAATGTGATAAATTCAACGGGTGGCGCACGCGGCGTATACGTAACACAAACACACACACACACATAGGAGCAGCCGTGTGTTGTGTTGTTTTTTCGTGCGCCTTTTCGACTTGGCAAATGAAAAGTATAGCTGTATATTAAATAAGTAGGTGTGTCCATGTCATGGCAATGCCAACAAGCAGCTAGGAGCTGCCAGCTGCCACAAAGCAACTGCCAATTGCCACTGACTGTTGGCGTTGCTGGTCAACTGCCACTGCTGCCTCTGCTGCTGCTGCACAATTCCCGTGCAATCATAAAACGTGAAACTTCAACGCGCCAAAATGTCGTAAAAGCAAATATGAGCATTTTTTTGTGATTTAAACGCTTTGGCGTTGCTTTTATTATGGCATTCGGCAAAATGGCTGGGCGGCTAGCTAGAGCCACTCCCCCTCCCCCTACCCCACCCCACCCCCTCTCCCTCTGTGAGTTGTGGACTGCAGTGACGTGCTTTCGTCTTTGGGCCATTCTTTTTTTGCTGCTGCTGCTGCTGCTGGTCAGACGTCGCTGCGCCTCCATATGCAGTCGTGCAGGCATAATTCATGTGACAGCCGGCAGGACTCTCTTCCTGCTCCCCTTTTTTTTTTTTTTTTGTTATTATTTTTGTTATGCTGCCCGACTGCACTTTCTATTTTACATGCAAAATATGGCTGACGGGCGACGCTTCGTCTCTGCCTCGTCCATTTTTGTGTGGCTTAGCCCATGGCTGGAAATAACATTTATGCAGCCAAAAATCGATTCGAACGATTCGAGCGTCGCTTTTAAATTTCACAAATATGTTGCGAAATATAAAACAAATTTTGAGTGGTCTAAAAGGATATTTGCAATCATTGTTAAACTTGGTTTCTATCTAAAATAGTTAAATTTTGGCTAATTAAAGTTATAATAGATAATTCTTCTTTAATAATTTTGTAGGAATAAGAGTTACTTCAAACATTGCAAAATCAATTTTTGAATTTTTAACTCCGAAATATATGTAGAAGGATCTAAGGAAGGAGAGTGAGATTTAAAGAAGAGAGAGACTTAAAGAAGAGAGAGACTTAAAGAAGAGAGAAACTTGAAGGAGAGTTAAATTTAAAGGAGAGAGCGAGAGAGAGAGAGACTTAAAGAAGAGAAAAGCTTCTAGAGAGATAGAGAATGACTTCGCGAGGTCAAAGAGAGATTCAAGAACCGAACACGAAATTATTTTCAACACGACTAAGAAATACCCTGAATCTTGTGGGAGCTTGTACTCGGCTCCTCTATTGATATAGTCGTCGTAGCTAGCTTAAACTTTTTTCATTGATACTTTACATATATCTGGGATAATCTCAAGCGCATAAACATAAATTATATATGCACTGCGCTTCGTTAAAAAAGCGCACCCTTTACACTCTCTGTTAATGTGGAATATTTTCTATATCATTCGATATATTATCCTAAATTTTTTTTCTTTATTTAAATTCTATGAAATTCCTATTCAAATAAAAGAAAAGTGAGCAACAAAACTTTTTTGGAAATATTTTTAAAAAAATTATACAAAAATGCTTACAAAATTTCTTTGATAAAATAAATCATCAAAATATCAACCCCAAATTCAATTGTGAATATCTCGCTTAACTGATCTACTTTAAGAGAAAAAAAAAACAAATTTAAGAAGACATTCATTTAAATTTTTAGTAGGAAAAGTCAAGGATAGAAGCTCACTTAGATTCTCGACTATGCAGACTCTCTGGACCAACAATAACTACGCCAAATTTTGTTGCTCTAAGCGAATTCTAATTTCATATTTTATTTCCATACTTAAATCGCAAAATTCGAATAGAAATCATGCAGGCCACTTGCTTATATAGCCCCCTTACTCGTAACAAGGAATATGGAATATTTCCAATCAAGCATTCGCTGCATTGCTTTAGATTATTTGCCATCAAAAATTGATGAAACCTTGGCAGAGTTTCTTTCGTAAGAATTTATGTTTGGTACTTGAAAATTGCATGCATAGTTAAGCGTTATGCGCTCCCATATAGCTGGTCCACGCTCACACGAGCTCGTAAGCTTTTTAATAAATCCTCACGATTATAGCACTCGAGCAGCAGCAACAACAACTCTGAGCCGTGGATGCATGCTGCGGGCAGTAAAAGTTAAAGAGATCGTAAAAGGGAGCTAAGTTACCTTAGATAGAGATGGTTTTATGGAGAGCGAGAGAGACAGAGGGGGAGATAGATGGGGAGAGGGAAATGCGAAACAATTGAGAATTTCAAAGAGCTAAAAACTAAACGACGCTCGTCTTCTCCACTAATTGCAGATATAACCAGCGCCCTGACGATGACCGAGGTGAAGATACCCAATCACATAATGCGGCTGAAGAGCGCGCTGCTCGGCTGTCGCTACTCCCTCGACGGCGAGTCGCTCTACTCGGTCAAATGGTACAAGGACGGCCACGAGATCTACCGCTATGTGCCGCGCGACAAGCCGCCCGGACAGGCATTTCCGCTGCCCGGCGTCAACATCGATGTGAGTATTGCCCACAGTACAGTGGGAGACTTTGCTCACGATTTGTTGCAAAGACTATAAATATTGACCTAAAAAAGATATTTTAATAATTAAAATTAAAGTGAAAAGTGAAGTGAAAATTAAAGTGAATTTTTTTAATTGAGGCACTTGCATAAGTCAAGAGAGTAAATATTATTATTTAAAAAAAAAAAATAACCGTTTAGAAAATTTGTTTATAATTCTTAATTTATTTTTTTGTTATCTCCTTAACGAAAAAAAAATTTTTTTTGGTCAATTAACAAATATTTGAACAATAAAACAAAATGAATAAATTTTAATACTTTTATGCATCCAAAAAATTAAATGAACACAGTTTGCTTACATTGAATTTTTTATTTATTTATTTTCTTTTTTAAAAAAGCTCTTATTTTTATAATGAAATCAAGAGAAATACTCACAAAATGATTTAAAATATATTGTGCATTTTTATTGCGACATTTTTTTGTTGAGCCAAAGCAGGCCCACTTGATGGAGAAAAAAATCTTTAAAAAGGTTCTTTAAGTCTCAGAATAATTCAATTTAGACCTTGTGTAGTTTTCGATTGAAAACGGTTTTTAAAATACAAATTTGCTAAAAAAAAGAGCTATTAACCCTTTTAATAAAAATAATTATTGGAAAATTATAATTTATTTTTATTTGCGTTAACTTTTATTTTTATTACTTTTTTATTTCTATTACTAATACCATATTGTTAATTTATTACTATAGTACTAATATATATCCAATGAGACTTAAATGTTGAAAATTTGTTGAGTAAATTTCTTGCATTTCAATGAGAAAATGGAATATATTTTTTTATTTATTCTACCAATTTAGTCAGCCTCAACTGTTTTATATTTACTCTGTACTTTCATCTATTTTCAAAAATCTTGTAGACACTAATTGTCTGCTAAATTCTCAATTAGATTCTACAATAAATTTTGTTATTTACCACATTTCGCTGTCAGATGCCCTACTGTGCCCCCTTTGCAACACCGGCAACAGGTGCAGTCCGAAAAAATTTAATTTCAAATTTTATTTGGGAGCAGGACGAAGAAGATGTTATTTAGTATTACAGCCGCCTCATAATGATTATTTGCAAAGAGCATGTAATTGCCAGAGCAACAGCAGCAGCAACGGCAACAGCAGCAACAGCAGCAGCAGCAAGAGCAGCAACAACATTGTAGTTGCCTTTTGTTGCTGTTGAAATTGCTGCCACGTAGTTTTGCCATTTAACTTTAATTTAATGTTGATGTAATTTTTTGTTAGCCATAAAAATGTTTGCTTCGCTCGCTCTCCCTCTCTCTCTCTCTCTAACTTCCTCTCTTCCTCCCCCTTGCTCACTCTCTGTGTGTGCTTAGGTCACGTTGCGGTCTGAGCTCTTTAACGTACATTGTACACGTCACTCAATTTCAATTGCGATTGAAAAGGTTACCGAGGCCAAAATCACTTAAAGCTGCCAATCCTCAATCCTCAATCCTCAAACGCCCGTCTCTAATAATAATAATAATAATTTGCTAAAGCACTTAAGTGCGTCTACTTTGTGTGGCATTTTGTTGACAGCACGCCCTCCGCGCCGGCCCGCCCCCGCGGTGTCCAGCCCCGGCCTGCCCGGCCCTGTGGCTTCTGCATCAGCAGAAAACACAAGTTAGAGCGCTTTAGGCGGGAGTGCACGACTAGGAGATACTGTGAGATGTGAAAGTTGGTTAGATTACAATTGTTATAGGCTAGCGCTTTGCTTACTGCTCAGCGACTGCACTTGAGCTGGCATCCAAATGCTTGTATTTGCTAAAGCACAAGTTTCTAGTACATGAAATACATTTTAAGCGAATTTTTAAAGAAGGATAGAGGCAGGTATCCATTTTGTATTTATCACAAAAGCCTTCACAGCAAATCTGAAGTCTCCAATAATTACGTTCTTTTAGTTATGCTAAAAAAAAATATATATATATATCTATATTTATCGATAATTAGGAAATAAGATGAGATAACTCATCTTATTTAGATAAAATGGATGGACGCACAATCGAGTGGATGGATCCAAGCTAAATCAACTCAGTTCTTCATTCCAATAAAGAATTTATATACTTTCTGGCCTCTGCCACGTCTCCTTCTGCATGTCACATATATTTGCTTACAACCAATATACCCCTAATCCGCATTTTCAATAGGTATCCAAAGGAAAGCAAAGCCGTGAGCAATTGACGTATGGCTAACGCGGCGTATGAGCAATGCCAGCGCGACTTATTTTTTATGGCCTGTGCGTGCTTCGGCCTTGCGTCTCTCACTCTCTCCCTCTCTCTTCTGGTTTCTCTCTCCCTCTCTGTCTTTGCTGTTGGGCTGTGCGTAATGCGTAGGCGTGAATGTCTACATTTAGACATGAAAGAGTTGTGTCCAAGTGTGTTTGTGAATGTGTGTGAATCTGTGTATGTGTGTGTGTCTGTAACAGATATTTATGTTCGTATGCGTGATTGGAACAAAGGCTCGGCTGTTGTTAAGAGACTTAGATTGCGGCTTGCTTAAGATAATTGCTGATACTTCAAATGTGCTGTGGAGTGTAGACATTTGTGTGTGTGGCTGGGGGTGTGGGTGTGTGTGTGTGTGTGAGTGTGTGTGTGTGTGTAGTTGGCAATCCAATCAACGAGAGTCACTAAGATTTTATGGAAAGCTTTAAAAGTGAGCAGCAGATACATTGTACATTTTTATATTTTTGGTCTTGCAATTAGTCCGAGAGATTAATCAGGAAATTATATTATGTATTACTATATTATATAAATATATTTTATTATATTTTTATATTATTAATTTATTGTTATAGTATTTTTTTTTTCATAGTATTATATTACAATATTATAATATTTGTTTATTTATTATGATACTATTATTATTAAATTTGTATTATATTATGTTATTATTTATTATATTATTATTTCTGTATATTTTTATATTTTCCTTATAAGCTCTATAAGCTCTATATTCTCTTTTCTATATGACTTTAGAGGGGAAAGATAGCTTAAGATGATGCTTAGAGGATAGATCTGTTGAGGTATTCAGTCACAACGATGTGGAAGCTCCAGCGGATGATATCTTCCTGCTCTTTTTAATCAAGTTGATGTTTAAATCTAGTCGTTCCATGTGAGCTTAGTCAAGCCTGAAAATCTTTTGAACAGCCCAATGCATGCCTAGATTTCCTCTTCCTGGATTTCCTATGTCTTGGAGCACTAGATGTGCTTTGCAAGTTCATCCTCGTTTCATTGTTGTTTCTCCAGCATTTTCCTTCTCTCTCTCTCTCTTTGTAGAACTTCAGCGCATTAGCGCATAAATAGTTTGGCACCTGCATAAAAATTCCTCGACTGCTGCGAATCACAATAAATTGTTCGCATTGCATTTTGTTGCAGCCATCATAAGCCAAATGGCTGTGAGCACGTATCAGGGGGAATGCAATAAATGTGAAAGGCCCCAACCGATCCGCCTCCCCCCCCCCCCTCCCCTACACAATTTGAATTGTGGCCAGACCTGTCCGTCCGTCCGTCCGTTCGTCCTTTCGCTCCACTTTGTTTGTGTAGCGGGCGCTGACAAGTTGAGCAGGCGGAGCCGCAGCCAGAGACTTTCTTTACTTCTTTCTATCTAGCTAGCTGGGAAAAGGAATCGGAATCGGCTTAAGCACTCGAAAGAAACAAACAATAGCCAGTTCGCAGTGCCATTGTAACGGGGTATAAGGACGAGCGAGGGGGGCGAGAGCAAGCAACAAACCAAAAATAATGTTGAACGTGACTTTTGTGATTGTTTGCAGGAGCCGAGCTGGATGGGCGGACGGCTGCGGAGCAGAGTCAAGAATTTTCATAAAAATTTGCTCGACAAGTTTTTCGGGTAAAATGGAAAGAAATGAAAACTTTTGGCAAGCACTTTTGAGCGAGTGTGTGGGAGAGTGTGTGTGTGTGTGTGTGTGTGTGTGCGATGTGTGTGTGTCTGATGTGTGTGTGTGATAATAAAACTGCAACTTAAAGAACTTGACTGCAATTGTTTCTGGCAAAGATGTTGAGTGACTTTTACAGCATCCACTTTCGGTTGCCTCCCTCCCTCCCTCCCTCCCTCCTTCCACTTCCAACTTCCACTTACATTCGCATGCATTCAGCATTTGTTTCTAGCTATTTCATGGCTTGTTTTGGCTTTCGCTTATGACTTGTGCTTTTCAGCCAGCTCGGGGCCAAAATTACGTTCTCGACCACGCCCACAGCTAATAACGTATATACTTCTATTACTACGAGCCACGCTGCTGCTTCTTTTTCTTTTTCTTTCTTTTTGACCCGCAAAAATCATCATCAATCTTAATTTTTCACTCAGCGAAATCTCAAATTGTGAGAATGTGAAAATCTGTAAATCTAATTGCCTTCACTTTGGGCCTTGCCCTGTCGAGTCATCGCTTTGTAATTTATTTGAATTTCCACTTGCAAAAATAAATATTTTCTCTCTCTTTCTAGTTGCGCAACTCGTCGGACACGCAGGTAATGCTGCGACGCGTAACGCTGCAAACTTCGGGCCTCTATCGCTGCGAGGTCTCCGGCGAGGCGCCCGCCTTCAACACCGTCTCCGAGTCGGAGACAATGACCGTTGTGGGTAAGTTTCAAGAGCTCACACAGGGCATCTTTATTGAAAACTGACTGAAATACCTGCACCATCTCTCGCTCTCTGAGTGTGGGCGAAACAACAAAAATTTAATTAAAATGCTAATGGTTCAGAGCAGTCAACAATGTTGTTGAATGACAGCTGCAAGTGAGCTTCACAAAGCACTGCAGAAGCTGTGCAACATAATTGTCATGGCCAAAGAAAAAATCAGCAAATGCGAGTGATTGAGGTGGAAGTGAACGACTATGAAATACCTGCCCGGACTGCCAAATGTTTCAAAATAATGCAGTTTTGCAAAGTGTGAATATGACAGCTATATATGCATGTAGGGCTCTGGATATTTGAGAGTGAATGAATAAGCTCTTAGAGCTCTACTATAACTGAAATGTATATAGAAAAATCGATGAACGATTAACAGAAACCCAAACTGCCAACTATTATAAAGCATCTGAATATGACATCACTAGCTGTAAAGAGGTGACAGAATAGTAGAGAGTGAACGACTAAGAGATGCCGGGAACTTAGTGCCTAATGGTCAAAATTGCATAATTTATTGTTTGATATTAAAAAAGCCCTTCAGAGATTCACTATCTATCTATCTATCTATCTATCTATCTATCTATCTATCTATCTATCTATCTATCTATCTATCTATCTATCTATCTATCTATCTATCTATCTATCTATCTATCTATCTATCTATCTATCTATCTATCTATCTATCTATCTATCTATCTATCTATCTATCTATCTATCTATCTATCTATCTATCTATCTATCTATCTATCTATCTATGTATCTATCTATCTATCTATCTATCTACCAATCTTTAGTAGATATAGAATTATAGAAGTTACGGGATAGTTGGATAGTTGGATGTGATTGAGCTGGTCTAGCAACTATTTCAAAATAATGCTGTGTGCAGAGCCTAATAATGCAAATTTAATATCTGTCTACAAGCGACAATATATTGTAGTTGGGAATGAACGACTAGCAAATGCCCGGAATCTCGAGACAAATGCTTTAAAATGTACTATTAAATCTTAAAGAATATTTTAAGAGTCTAGCCTTGAATCTAATAGCTGTATCTTAGCCACAAGCTTATAATCCTCATATTTTCTTTCCTTTTTCTTGATTTTAAAAGAAAGAAAAGTAAATATATTTTTGAGAGATGCTAACTAATGGCTGAAGTTATATATAGATTTCTTTGTTCCTTCATTCTATCAATAGTCTCGGATCTTTGTATAAGAGTTTAGTTCAAAAACTGAAGTTAATTACAGATTTTTATTGACTATTCTTTCAAGTTTTCTTTCCTATTTCATTCGATTTTAAAATACTTATTAAATATATTTTAATACAATTTTGTGAAGTTTCGTATCCAGTTCTATCGACTTCAACTTAATCCCAAAATTCATTGACTTCTTGTGCTGCAAATATCAAGAAATTCACTCGATAAACCCCTTTTAGCACTCATATAACCCCACTCGACTCAATTCTCAATCTAGATCAAATTCATATATAAAGCTCAGGGCAACAGCCACGCCTCCCCCAGGACTGCCAACAAAAAATTCATGCGCTGCATTCCGATTTTGAATTGGGCTCTGTGAAATCTGGACAAAAAGCTGTCATAAGCTGGAAATGAAGCAGCAAAGGCAGTTGTAAGTGCCAAGTTGGCAACAGATTTCGACGGCTTTACATATGGCCAAGAAAGAGAGAGAGAGAGGAGAGAGAGGGAGAGGAGAGAGAGGAGAGTCGAGTGTTTGTATTGCAGGTGAGAGCTAGAATCTGGTCAAAGCAATATCTTAATTGTTTTTTGCCTAGCAACTTGTCGCCTGCGAGCATAATGAAATTTCATGCTGGGCTGCTGCATGAATTCCTCGCCTTGGCCTCGGCCCCAGCGACTTGGCTTTAAAGGCTTTCGCACTTTTTTGCTTTCATTGCATTCCCACTTTCTTTCTTCCTCTTATTCTGCTTCTTTTTTTTTTTTGCTTAACACAACTGCATAAGCTAAGCAAACAATTGAAATGGAATTTTTCGCAGTCGTCCTCGTCGCAGTCGCAGTCGGCGTCGGCGTCGGCGTCGCCATAACAAAAGGCAGCTGAGAGCGCTGCCAACATGTGAATGCGACTCCCCAGCAGGACAAATGTGTGTGAGTGTGTGGGCGTGGCTGCTGCAACTGTCATTGCAATTTGAAGTAAAATTATGTTTTCATGTCGTGCGATTTAGTTGAGTAAAAAATGGAAGCAGAAGCAAACGAAATGGGTTAAGACAAAAGCGCCATCTGTCGGCGGGCGGAGGACTCCTTTTGTCGACGAGTGCTCGGCGAAAGCTTGGCATTACATTTACATGCATATGCAAAGTGCTGGGGCGTTGTGGCTTAGCATTTTATTGGAATTTACGCCAGGCAACCGCAGAGGCAGCAGAGGCTGTGGCAGCCCACGCAACTCAATCAAAAAACAGAGCAGCCGCCAGCTGATAGCCTCTAGCTAATCACAAATTTATAAACTCATAAAAAATCAAACAGTTATCAATATGTGCAGCAGCCACAGCAGCCGCAAATGCCTTGGGGAGCCAACAGCAACATCATCATCATCATCATCATCATCTTTAGCCTGCTGCCCACTTTAAGCACATTTCATGCTGATTTGGCAGCCTTTGGCAATCCCTCATGCTCCCCTAACACAAGCCCCCAAGACCATCAACGGCGACGCATCGGAATGTTGGCGGAAATGGTTTTGCATATTAAACAATGTCCTGGGCTGCCAATTGGGCGACATTCGACTCGATGAGCAAGAAGAAGCAGAAAACAAAGAGCAGAGGCAAAAAAAAAAGTAAAAAGGCTGCCACAGTGTCCCCAAAGAGCTGCGCGTGGGCGTGGGCCAATGGCAAATCGAACCAAAAGGGGCAAAGCCTGGCGACTCATCATCAACAGCAGCGGCAGCAGCAGAGAGCTGGGGAGGGAAGAGGCACTCAAACGACGAGAAGAATGATGATGCTGCTGCTGCTGGTGGTGGATGCTGCTGCTGCCGCTGCTGCTGCAAGTGAGCCATAAAATATGCTTTAGTGCGTTTACTTCGTGTTTTCCAGGGACCCACTTGACAAACGGCACAGTGGTGCAAAAATACAAAATTTAAAGCAAAAAAAAAATAAATAATTAGAAATAAAGACATTTCAATGATGCTGTTACTGTGTCTTTAATGTAATTTAAATATTGTTTTTTCTTTTTTTTACAAATTTTTGCTTTAGCACAGTGGTATAAATACCCAAAATTAAAGGCAAAGAAAAAGAATTTATTTCTATATGTATTTATTTAATAAAAAATTATTCATTTTGATGTTGGTAATTGTTCAATATGGCAAATCGAATCATTTGCTTGTTTGTGTTCCACTGTGCAGTGGAGCAAAAGTGTAAGATTTTTAGCTATTTAATGCTGTATTTAATTTTTAAATATTTATTCTTTACCTAACAAAAAGCTAGCTTCATTTACATCACAATTATTTATGTTTGTTAGCTTCTATAAAAATAAAATTTAATCGGGTTTTTCATATAAATTTTTTGAATGTTTTGCCGTCTCTAAATTGTATTTCAAATATTTAGTTTGTCCCACTGTGCTTAACAACTACACTGCTACTATAAACACGTAAATTTTAATTTAAAAAAAAAATAAATTAAAAAACATTATACCCTGATTTCCCATTTTCAATGGGCTCAGAGTATAAAAAGCTGTGGAATCAAAGCATAAATTGAAACCTATCAAAATGACCTAAGGTTATTAGGAGTTTTTTCCATATTAAAATTTTATTTAATATATTTATTTGAGTCCAATTTGCACAGCTAAAAACTTGAAAAATTAAAAAAAAAAAGCTTCAGTTTTTTATTTACATTTTTTAAATGTTGCCTGCACAGTGAACAGCAGTGCGAAATTACACCATAAATTGACAACAAATAATAATAATAAATAAATTTTCCCATTTACCTAATTGTTGAATTTTACCTTTTTTTTTAAGTGTATTTTACAACTCTCATTTGCCCAAGCAAACTCCCTTCAAGTTAACTAAGATCTCTGCTGCCTTCTCTCTAAGCTACCTCCCACTTTTCACTCGCTTTCGTTCCACTGTGCCTCGCTGCTGCCAGCTGCTAAATCATATTTTAACTATGCATTGCAGCAGATCTTTAAACAATTGTCTCTGCTTCGATTTGATTGGATATGGAGAGAGATAGAGAGCTGCTGGGCCCTGCTGCGCCCCTATCTAATTGCAATTGGAATATATCACAATGTCCTCGGGCAGCGCTCTCGCTCTCTGACATTTATTTGCCTTCGTGGTAAACCAAAAGTCCAGCAGGGATTCGCTTCGCCTCCTCCTCCATCTCCTCCTTCTCTCCCTTGCTTCTTACCAATTGAAATTTACATTATGCTGGTCCTCGCTGCTCTTCTTCTTCTTTTTCTTCCTTTGCAGCTGCTGCGGTCAGAATGCGCTCTCTGTTGGCTCTGCTGCTGCTGCTGCTACGGCATCCATTACTCATACGCCGCATTGGACGGACGCGCTTCGGAAACGACTTAAAGGCTGCAGCAGCATTTCGAATCGCGACAGTTGTTGCTGCCGCTGCTGCTGCAGCAGCTGTTGTTGTTGTTGTCGCCATTTCCCCTGAGCGAACCTCATCCCTTCGTTTGTTATCTTTGCCTTTACATATGGCAACGATTTTTAATGTACGCCGTGCGTCGTTGGGGGCATGTTTGAGTTAAGAAAACATTACTGTAACCAGTTACCGCTACAGCTACAGTTACAGTCGCTGTTATTCCAGTGCCCGTGTCCTTGTCGCTGCCGCTGTCCCAGAAATAAAAGTAAAACGCGTTGTTTTATAATTAATGAGCACGCGAGGCGCGAGGCGCTGCATATGTACTGTCTCCTTATGTCGACCTCTCTCTCTTTCTCTCTCTCTGGGTGTGCGTGTGTGTGAATTTATGGTTAAGTGCACTTTAAAGTACAAACATACATATAACTCACTTTGGCGCCGCTGCCTGCTGCGTTTCTTCTCGCCTGCCCATATACTTATAATGTGATCGCTTATCGATTTTACAATATAAAAAGCAATTGCCCGCATAAGAGACTGTGTGTGCCCCCCTTACAGCCCCCTCCCCTTCCTCCCTTGGGCAGAAGAAAAAAAAAATTAAATGTGATTTTTATGTGCTTTGAGTGGCCACGCAGCAAACTGCAAGACATTTATAGCTGCGACCCGCTCCTGCAGCCCGTTAACTCCGCCAGAGATGGGCCCGCTAATGAGCTGTAAATTTCAAAAGTGACTGCAAACGGCTCAACAGGCACAGCGCTAGACAAGTTTATAGAGCAGTTAATCAATATTTATAGTCGTTTCTTTGATTTAAGCGGGAAGAATGGGAGATGACAAAAAAACAAGAAAACTACAAGATTATAGAAATAAATGTGTCAAGTTGATCGGCTTTTATTCCCATTTAATAATTTTATATATGCAGCAAGAGCTTTCAGACTGATAATTTCCATGCGCAATTCTCCTCCTCCAATCAAATCATAACAACTCTGTGCGAAGACTGTAACTAGCCATCCCGCTCTCACTCAGCAACAGCTGTCACTGCGTTCAGCCACACCTATCTTTGTCTCGCTTTCACTCTCACTCGAGGATGGGGTAGCATGCAATTAATACGCAAGCACATTCGGATAGATTTTAAAAACGGCTCCATGCAAGCTCTCCATCTCGCTCTCACTCAGCAACAACAGCACAGCGTTCAGTCACAACTACCTTTGTCCTGCTCTCACGCTCACTCGAGGAGGGGGTAGCATGCAATTAATACGCAAGCTCACTCGGATAGTTTTTTACAACTCCATGCAAGCTCTCAGTTTCTCACTCAACTACTGCTGCAGCTGTAGCCAATCACGTTCAAATTGAACATTTGCAAAAATGTAAACACCAATGATAGAGGAGTAGTGACAGCGATGGCAGAATTTGCTATTCATATGACAATATCACGTCGTAGGGATGCTAAATATGTGGAATATATTGGAATATATTTATATAATTTAAACGATATGACGATGCGAATTGGATGTATATATAATATTTATCTTTATTAGTTTATACCTAAAAAATTTGTAATAAATACAAATATGCAAGACAATTTTCAAACTTAGAAATAAATTTTGTCTTACACATAAATCTACAACAAATAATTAAAATTACTAAAAAATATGTATATATATTTTTTTTTTGATATATTTATTTATTTTTACATTTTTATATTTACATATTAATATATTTATTTATTCTTATATATATCAATTTTATATTTATCATTGATTATTATTGATGTTTACGTGTTTATATAATTTTATTTTGTTATGTTAATTATACTAATTTTCATGTAGCACTCATTCAGTAATTGTTTTTCAAAAATATTCCTTAGCTGAGATGTGCTTACCAAATAAAAGCTACATAAACATAGTGAAGATAGATCGATATCTAAACCCTTTGTTGGCCATTCACTTAGACCCATGTTCATTAACTTGCTAAATACCTGGAAAGTAGATAATGAAAAGATACACAAGTAATGAAGTCAATGAGTTTTTCTTTCCAATTATTTAAAGTATATGCATTACAAACCTCATTTGCTGTACAACTCTACACCATAAACTTCCCACAGTCACCACAAGCTCAATTCATCTCAATTCTAAAAGCAATCAAAGTTACATCTAGCAATAACAGCATTTCAATAATATACCGTATGCCTTTAGCTTAACATTAAACAGCTTTTAGATTCTCATCCTCGTACTTCAATTGTTCCACAAGATTACTCCACGGACAACTTTTCAATCCAAAGTCTGGCAACGGCAACAATTCAGATGCTGGGCAACATTTGTTGAATTGCTTTTTTTTCTTCCTTTCTTGTTAAATGTTTTTATTCCTAAATCCTTTACATACATTTTTGTTATTCATAACTATGCTGCTGCTACCTAGGAGAAATTCCGGCAGACTCTCAGCAAAAGTTTTGCCAACATTTTTATTTTTCTCCTTTCTGTTTTTTTTTCTGGCCATTTCAGACCGTAGATAGTTTGAAGAGTCGAGTTTACTGGCTTCGGGCAGCAGTAAGCCTAATTTATTGCCACATTAAAACAATATTTTATTTCAATTGCATTTGTGCTCCACATTCATAGATTGCAAATGTTTATGAAACATTTTTGAGCAAACACTTAATAGCCAGCAAGAAATTCAAATTTGCGATTCAAGGCTCAACATGTGCATAATTCACAGACGCACACACTCTCAGGCTTTGCATATAGATCAAGTGGCCCAATTCGCAATATCCTAGCGCTGGCCCAGCTTATCGCCTGCCTTACAGCAGCTGCAAAGTGCGCTTACCTGACGAGGGAAGGTAAATGGGAAGTGAAACAAAATAAATAATATAAGGAAAGAACATACCGCAGCATATTAAAAGGCACCCCCAGCTGCGCAGCTGCAACCCCCCACCCCTCCCCCTCTCTGTTTGGCTGCCACTTAAAATGCTCCCAAGTTCTTGCTGTTGTTGTCGCTGGCATTTGTCTGCCTGTAGGCAGCCATGCTGCCTCGCCTTAGACGCTTTTTCACCTTTTCGCCAGGATTTGCCGTCTCTCCGGCTCAGTTTTTGGCGCTGCTTTTCTCTTTGGCTGCACAAAAGGTAGCAAACGAGCAGCCAAAATGCGATCAAAAGAAAAGCAGCAGCAGAAGGAGAAAAAAAACCAAACTGCTTAGTCATAGGAAAATGCTCGAAATATACTTGAGCCATGTTCCATGTTCGCTGCTTGCCCCCAGCCCCCAGCTCGGCTTATTGCAGCCAGCGAGTCCTGGCCACATGCTCGATGGGTCTCGCCTGGGCTTTGTCCGCGCCCTGCCTCTGCCCTCTCCCGCCTCTGACTCTGAGTTTGCCGACGCCGCAGGTTCAAAAATTGTTGTTGTTGTTGGCGTTGCGTGCTGAGTTTTTACCAGAATAAATTGCAAACACACTAGCCACGCACACACCCAAGTCTCTCTCTGTATGTGTGTGTGGTGTGTGTGGCTGCGGGGCGCCTTTAGATTTATGCGACAAATAAAACTAAAGTGCGACAATATGGCGTTGGCTTAAAAAATAGCCATATAATATGAAAACAATTATCAGACCAACTGCCCAGAAGGTGTGTGCATGGCTGTGTGTGTGTGCGAGTGTGTATGTGTGTGGAATAGGTCTTTGATCTTAACAGCCAGACAAAGAGTGTGAAATAAATAAATTTATAAACATACATATTTAGAAAGGGAAATTGGAAATTAAATATAAATAAGGAGTGTCTGTAGACAAGAGTTGTGTATGAAAATATGAAATATAATGTAATATATTTTTATATAAAAATATATAAATATTAAAATTAAAAAATATTAGTAAATTAAAAATGTATATTGACAAATGAAAAGATTTTTTTGTATTATTTTATTATCATTAATTCCTTAATCTTATATTATTTTATTAAATATTGAAATAGAGCTCAATATATATTAATACACATGTACATATATGAATATTATATATTGTTTTATTTTTAAGGCACTTTATTATGTTTTTAAAAATATATACATATATTCTTTATTTAACATTTTATTATATTTTTTTTTATTATTTTATTATATTTTTAAATAGAGCATAAATATAAATGTTTTATAAAGCGACAGAAAATTTGTATATGTATATTATATTAACCTAAAAATTTTCTGTTGCTTTTTTAATCATTTTAAAAATCTAATAAGATATTTAATAAGGCGACAGAAAATTTTTGGTTAATATGGAACAGAGAAGATATAATTATAATACTTTCAGAATATATAATATATAAAGAAGTCTAATTAAAAGAGAGGTTAAGCTAGCGCTAGCTCGAAAGACATGCAAGATATTTTTCAAAAACTTCAGTTCAATAATGTTTTTAATCAATAACAAATTGGAAGTTATGAATTATTTGAAGTAAACTTGATCTGCGCTTAATCGACCTTTTTTCATATATTAAAAAAAATATCATGATTTTTAATGGATTCAGGGTATAAAGTGGGGAAATTGGGAAATAAATAAATTATTCAATTTATTATCATTAAATGAATTTTGTTTGAGAGAAACTTAAACGAATTTTTAAAAAGAAAAATTAAAAAATAAATAAGAATAAGGAAAAGTACAAACTATACAAAGTATACCCTAAACATCTGTGAATTCTACAATTTTTTTTAAACTTAAATCTAATTTTCCGAAAAACATATGTCCTTTGAGACCTGCACCACACAATGTTATTTAGCTAGTTATTAATTGCTTTTTGCCGTAAATGCTAAGAATAATAGACTCAAATTGTTGCTTTGAAGGAAATCAAAGTTTTTGTTTGGGTAATCCATTTGGAATGCTCGGCAGGAAATTTAGAGATGCACAGGGCATTGTGTGTGTGCGAGTGTGTGTTGTGTGTGTGTGGCCCACATTGAAACCAATTTTCTTTCGATTCAATTTTTCCTTTCGTTTCTGGTATTTTTTATTATAAATACAAATCTCATGGAACTGGAAGTCAAACAGAAATGCAATTTACAAGCCAAATGCAATTGCCATCCATTTAAATATGCACGCATTTGTGCCGAGTGCCATTTTCATATGTGAGTGTATATGTGTGTGTGTGTGTGTGTGTGTCTGGTCATATTTTATAAAGCTTCATATTATCCATACAGCCAGCAGGCCGACTTACCGCCCACCCACACACGGCGGGCGAGCTGCACTAAATTGAAATTCTGACTAAAAAAAAAAAAAATGAGCAAGCAAAGTAAACTTCACTTTATAAATTACAAATAAGCAACGCAGCCCGGCTACGAATGTAGCTCAGGCCGTGCGACTAAGCACATATCCTCTGCAGAACCTAAAACCTATGTCTGGCTACGGGTTCGGCTCGGCTCGGGTTCGGTTCCGTTTCTGTCCCTGTCATGCGAAGCCACAACAAAAACATCCCCCCAACTCCTACTCCAGCTGCTAAAGAAAATTAATTTTTTTTGAAAACCATTAAAAATTAATTTTATTTTATGGAAGAGCTTACACACACACACACCCACTCACACACACACACGTGGGCAGCTGCAAATGTTATGAAATTTGTGAGAGCCTGGCTGGAAATGAAACAAGAAATTCTACGCCACTTTTTATTGCACAATCTGCTGAGCTGAATCCCTGCCTCTCCCCCACTCTCTTTCTCTCTGTCTCCCTCTAACTGTACTTGGATCTCTTTTGCTTTTGGCATGGTATATTTATAATGCATACAAACACTTGACTGCGTCTCCGCCGCCTCACAGTGGGCGTTAACTGGACGCCAGGGGGCGCCACACTTGACTTGATTCCTTTCTTTACATTTTTGTGCCTTTTTATACGCCGAATGACGGAAACAGGGTAGCTCGATTTACTTCGTGTTTCATGTTTGTGTAACGGGCGGAAATTGATTAATTATATATATTCTGGATCATGGCTGGGGGTTTAGGTACTAATCTTTCGTCTTCGACATTTTGGTAAGGAGTAAGAGATTATATAGCTCAGCTCAAGTCAAGATTTTTTTCAGACTTTCGACAAGTCATTTTATTTTCACGAAGTCGATATCACTAATCAGTATTTTTAAAATATATTTCATATAATCGATTAAATCAATTTTCAGTATTCTTAGTAAATTATTTAGATTTTCAGGGCAAAACTTATTTCAAAGTAGCGATAACTCTTTTAACTGCCACTATTCAGTATTTTTAGCATATAATTCAGTATCCGGTATTTTCAGTATATATTTCATAAGAGAAAAATTAAATCGATTTAATACTTTGTGTTTGTAGTATATTTTTAGCATTTTTAAAGCTGGTATTCAGTATTTTAAGTATATTTAGGCACTAGATTATTCAAATTTGTTATATAAATTCCTTAAATTTAAAAACGTCATATTTTTAATATTTAAATAAGTTGTCTACTTATAATCAATACATATACTTGTATTGTACTGTAAATATAGGATTAGATAGTTTCAAGTCATATTAAAATATGAGTTCATGTATATCGCTCTACAAGAATTCATTGTATTTCTTATTAATATATATGTTTTAATATATATTGCTTAAAATTCAGGGTATTTTCTAGTCGAGCATATTATCATATTATCATATCATATATCATATTAACATATGAATGCATATGCATAATTATATCTCTAAAAATTCGTTGTTTTTCCTAATAACACAGATGTATTCATCATGTATATTTCTTAGAATTCAGGGTACTTCCTAGTCGAGCACTCTCCCTTAAACCACTCCCACACTTGCTTCGTTTTTTTTTTTTCTTGCGCTCGTATATGCCCAAAAGCGCTAAGCAATGAGCGCGCGAGTGTGGCCGAGTGGTTGTGGGCGTTAGTCCTTGCCATGGCCATAGTCATAGCCGTAGCCGCAGCCGCAGCCGTAGCCGTGGCTGTAGCCGCAGCCGTAGCCATAGCCAGCTGGCTTAACAACAACAACAACAACAACAGCAACACCCAAAAACACGCCTCCACATACACGCTAAAATAAACTTTGAATAAGCATTTCGTATGCGTATATAAAATGGACTCGTCGCTCCCACTCTCGCTGCCACGCTCCGTGTTGGTCTGTGCACCATGTTTGGTATTTTACTGGCACAAATCTCAACATAAATCTTAAGTATGCCCCAATCCTCAGTGCCCATTCGCCATGCGCCCAGCATCCACATGGCTTTCATTATGGCCACGCAACGGGCACAAAAGCAAACCAAATAGGCGAAGCTCCATCCACAGTAATAAAGCAAAATGCGCAAAAGGAACTCGCCAACTGCCAACTGGCCAACTGGCCAACTGGCTAAAGGACCGCTGCCCAGCCGCCCGCCTCGGCTAGTGCAGAGCAACAAAATATTTCAATTTCCTTGGCTCATTAAAATTAAATAACTGCGCTTAGAGCACATACTCTCACTTCCTCTCTCACTCAGTCTCTCCATCTCTCTCTTTTCTTTTGTATAAATATCTCTCTCTGTCTCACTCGCAATCGGCAGGAAACAGAGCTACTAAAAGAACCTGAGCTAAATGCACACGTGCGCCGACACAATGGGTCGAATAACATAAGAACATGTGAAACAAACTAATTATACGGCCTTTGTTGTGGAGCGGGTTAAGTCGGAAATGTTCTAGAGCATAAGTAGGTCAGCGTTACGCCCCGTAATCGAATTGGAGAAAAAGTGCTCTAGCTCTTAGCATGTTAATTATACGCGAGGTATGCTTCCAAGCGTGTGGGGCTATGTTGAACTTACCACTTTCTTAAGTGTTTTCATTTCACTTTGAGTCATAATTGTAAATGGAAATAGAAAATGCCTTTGACTCATCAGATATTCTTTTTTTTTACCGATGTTTGTCTTACTCTCTAAGCTTTATTCGTAAATGAAAACAGAACTTTTAGACTCTTCTATTCTCCTTTCAAATTCTTTTTTGCGTAATCAACCTTTCGAACGGCGCAGTTTTCAGTTCTCTTTGGCCCTTTTTCGCAAAAGAAAGCTACATTTTCCACTTCTCTTTGTGCTACATTCGTAAGCTGAAAAATAAACTAATTTCAACCCTTCAGCTATTCTCTTTCCATTTCTCTCCCTACTTCTCACTTTGCTTAATCAACATACTAGATCTGTCTGTCAGTTTTCCACTTCTAGTTGCTTTATATTGGTAAATAGAAACAGAAAATAATTTCTGCTCTATAGATCTCTCTCTCTCTCTCTTCTCTTTTTACTTCACTCTGTATTTTTTTCTATGCCTAATCCACAATTTTGATCTGTATATGCCATAATCCAAAATGAAACAATATAGCTCTATCGATCGTTTAACTTTTCTCTTTTCATCCTCCTCTCTTCTTGCCACTGTGCTTATACAACTTTCTCGATCTTCGAATTGTTACTGTGTTACACTTCTTTTTACGCCATATTCGTAATTAAACTCCTTTCGACTTTTCAGCTTATCTTGTCTCTTCCTTCTACTCTTAAGAGAAGAAGAGAATAACTAAAGAATTAAATAATAAAACAGAGAAGAAATAAATAAATAAAGAATTATTATCTTCTTCTCTGCCTTATTCCCAATGCGTTTAAGCACTTTTATATATCGGCTAATTGTTACAGTTGTCCACTTCTCCACAAATTGGATCAGATAGATATATTGAAAAAAAAAAAGCTTAAAGCTGTTTCAATAAAACGAAATTTCTTAATAATCGACCTAATATATTAAGGTTTCCAGGGACAAGACTTTTAGCTCCTCAATATTACTATTCTACTCTAGATCTCTCATGTTTTTCTTGCTTCTCTAACACTTCATCACGTTTCCTTTTTTTCCACTTTCTGGCGCCACTTTGCCCCACTGTGCCATGACAATGGCAAAGCATGCGGCATACTTACAAATGTTTGTAATTACAGTTAAAGGCTTTTTGATGTCCTAGTTGATGGCTCTTCGATGTGCGGGGCCACTCAGGCCCTGACTTAATTATGCAAGCGTGTGTGACTCCCGCTCCCCCACGCGCCAGCCTCGTCCTTAATTCAATTACGATACATATTATTCCATTGCCTGACCTCATGTTGAAAATAAATAAAAAGTTAAGCAAACTTTGCTCAATCTGCTCCCTCTCTCTCTCTCTTGCAGTTACACCGAATCATGGGCCGAAGATATCGGGCGGGCAGCCGCGCTACCAAATCGGCGACATTGTGCGCGTCAATTGCACCTCGGCCCCGTCGAAGCCCGTGTGCCACCTGAGCTGGCTGATCAACGGGGAGCCGGCGCAGAAGCAGCATCTCAAGCAGTACGACAAGATCGTGATGAATCGCGATGGCCTGGAGATGGCGCGCCTGGGCCTGGAGTTTCGAGTGCGCGCATTTCACTTCAAGAATGGCGACATGAAGCTAAAGGTAGATTAATTTAATAAAAGTAAAAAATTTAATTAATTTTTCTATTCAATTGTAGTGCGTGGCCAAGATCAGCTCGCTCTACTGGCAGAGCAACGAGGAGAGCGTCGAGAGCGATCGCCAGCAGCGCGCACCGGCCCTGGAATCGCGTGAAACTGTCGCCGCCAAGTCGAGCACAATTGGTATAAATAGAGAGAGAAAGAAGAAGACAGAGAGAGAGGGAGATAGTCTATAGCGAGAAACTTATCTGTGTTTATTTTCCTTTCCAGGTGCAGCTGCCTCGCAACAGCCCTCGCATCTCATCTCGCTGCTGCCCGCTGTGCTGCTGCTCTGCGGCGTCGTTGGATCGTGGAGCTGGCCGCCCGAATGTGTTGGAAGTTAACTAGGCACAGTAGACACTCGCATGGCTGGCCACTTCCGTCTTGCTTAAGCACAGCAACTTCGACACCATATCCAAAGCAAAAAAAAAAAAAAAAAAACAGAGAAACATATCCTATGCCAAATTTCATAGAAAAAATCTACACACAATTAAAAAAAAAAAGAACTAAAAAAAAACTTTCATTCAATCGATGTGTATGGAAAAACCGAATCGATAATCTTTCAAAATTAGAAAAATAATACGACACGAAATACTCAAAAACTTCTTATGTAACTAAATACTATTTACATGAGATGGAAAAAAAGAACTACTCAACCTAAGTAAAACTTAAACATTTTGTAAATATTAAGTGTTAAATGTAAGTCAGAAAAAAACAAACAAAAAAAAAGGAAGAAAAAAATTAAACAAAATGTTAAATTAAATTAAAAATCTATAAAATTAAACAATGAAAATATAATTTTCATTTAGTGTAAAGTTTAGTCCATCAGTTGATGTTGAATTGAAAAAAAAAAACGAAAAACAAACTCTGTAATATATATTTTTTACAAATTAAATTCAACTTCTTATTGAATTAACTATGATTTCCCTAAACTTAACAATTTCGTATGTTTTCCCTCCTAAGATTGAACTGCATTTAGAGCATATCAAATTTTTTCATATATATTTCAATTGTATAAAATGCACCTCACTTCGACTAACATATTTGAAATCTTCTAAAAAAATGGAAAATTAAATAATAAAATATAAATTATAACTAATAGACTAAGCGAGCACCCAAATATCATAGTCACTTAGACCTAAGAACTGTAAAGCCAGCCCTTTTAGCAAATTCCAAAGCGAATTGGAGAAAGAGAGCTCTATGCCCAAGCAAAACACAAAAACTAGCTGTAAATATCAAACGAAACGGTCGAAATAAACAAAACTATAAAAGAAGTCAAGTTTATCAAATGGAAAATATAAATAATATTAAATGAAATATATTAAATAATGTCAAGCTGCACAAGCAACTCCGGTATGAAATAGCTAAAGAGCTCAGCAGAGTGAGAACTGCTTAAACGAATTTTAGTACAGGATTTATAAAAAAAAATTAATTTTAAATTTTGTTTTAAAATAAGTTATTATTAGTATTTCTTTTTAAATTTTAATTTAAAATAAAAATAAATTTTAAATTTATTTTTAAATTGCTTAAAAAGAAATTGTGTTTTTAATTTATATCTTTATCAATTTCAAAACCAAAATTTTAAGCTTTATATATATTTGTAAAAGTTGTAATATAATTTTAATAAAATTTACTTTTTGTAAATTTGAATTAATTACCCTAAACAATTTAAGTTTAATTTAAATTAAATTGATTTTGAAACATAATATTTCAAAATAAATATAATTTATATATTTTAAGAATTTTTTAAAAATATTTTGTCAAAAACAAAACAAAATTTTGTAAAATTTAATTTGATATTAAAATCATGAAAAACGAATATTTCCTTCTAAAGTATTTTGCTATCATGTTCAACAGAAAATCATAATTAATTTTTTTTTAAATATATTTCAAAGAAATATTTACTTGTAAATTGTTTCAATATCAATTTTGACAAAAATTATATTTCAAATTATATTTTGTTGTTAAAAAGTTTTCTTCTAAATGAAAAACCTAAAATACGTTGAGCTCACTCGCTAAGCCAGTTGAAAACACAATATGATTTCTAGCAAAATTACTCAGCTCATATGATTTACAACAGTTAAAGCCTTTTTGAAATTCCAGCCTGAAGTAAATGTATCAAATAAATTTTCAAAAATGACTTAAGCCGCCTTAAGCCTCTGTTAAGCACACGAAACTCCGGCTGATTGTTATGTTCGTTTGTTTCTTCCACATGTGTGGAGATAATAATCATTTGTTTATGCTAATTTTGCTAAAGCTTGAGTCACAAAGGCCGCACAACTCACACCCAACAATTTGTAGCAGAAACAGCAAACAGCAAAAACACAAACAGGCCAAAAATGGAAAAGCAACACGAAAGGTGTGCAACAAACCGCAAAATGCAGGCATGCGAGCCAGCAAGACACAGGCGAAGAACAAGAGACAATGCAACAAACAAGTCCATATGACTCATAAGGCCTTAAGTCCACAGTGGACCCCTCTCCCGCTCGCTCTCTGCAAGCCTCTGGCTTGACAGCTGCACGAGAGCGGCTCACAGGCAGCTAATTTGCATACAAAGGCGTTCGATTCAGGCCAAGTGGAACAGCTGCGGCACACGCAAAGCCACTTTCCACTTCATTTTTTGGCTTGGGCCGGTGTTTGGGCCACGTTTATCATATTTCTGCAATAGCCGTCCAAAAGAAAAGTCAAGCAGCTTGGCACTTTGATTGATATATTTAATATTTAATATTTGTTAACGATAACTGGAGCTGGCCAGCGGCAGCTAAACGAAACTAGCCAAATCAAATGTTCTTGTAAATATGAAACACTCATTCCCCCTCTAGACTCTAAGAACTGTACGAGAACTACTCGTTCCATTTGGATCGAGCAGCTCCATAAAAATATTCTCCATTATATCTAAGCAAAGAAAAACCAAACAAATAAAAAAATCTTGTGCGTGTTGTAAATTTAAAAATTACAAAACTTAACACTAAAGCAGCGGAAAATGGAAAATGGTTAATGGAAAACGTAATGAAAACTAAATAATAATACTTCCTCAACGTCTTTTGTTTTCGGGCTAATTCAACTTCATTATTAAGTTTCATTGTGTTTTTGATAAGCGAAAGCGAAAGTGTTTAAAACTAGTTTGTAATGTGAAAAGAACGAATAAAACAGAACAACCAACAAAATCATTTCTTTGTAATTAATTGAAGGCTTTTAGATTGTGCTGGCAATGTAGCATATAGTATGTGGTATGTGATATATATTTATAGTATATGGCATATCTATTGGTATTTATTGAGAAATTTCTGAGATCTAGTTTGAAATTTTGTTGTATGCTGAAACTGTTTGCTTTTGTATTTTGTTAAGTTCATTTGTATATGCAACTTTAATTCATTCAGACTAGTTCAGTAAATCAAAATGCTGTGAGATATTCAGTTAGAATAGATCAACCTTAACTATTGCACATAGTTGTTCATATATGTCATTTAAAAATATGTTCACAAAACCATTATACCCTGAATTTTCATATTTTATGTGTTCATTGTATTAATTGTAGTGTTACTCAGTACTAAGATCTTATGATATAAAGGTTGATCATAAATTTAGTAGTGAGTACTAATCGTTGTTCATGAAAATAGCAGTGCTGCTCTACAAACAAATTAAAAGATACTTTTCCGTTTAAAAATAGAGGTTGTTTTTCTTAGTGTAGGCTAAGATGCAAAGAAGACAATCGGCCATTTAGCCGGAATTTATTAATTTTGGACAATATTATTTGAAAATGGGCCGTTCATAGAAATAGTAGTACTGAATGCAAGAAATAGAAAAAAATTAAGTTATAAAAGTTAAAAAATAAGATGAATTTTGTATTCTTAAAAATCAGATTATTAGGTCAAATATCTCCAGAGGTTGTCAGCAGGACATTGATATAGTTGTAATTATATCTGCAAAGGTTGTCAGCAGACAGTACAACAACATTTTAATTACAATCCATCTGGGTAATAAAGAAAATATAATTAAAGATTGTAGTCAATCAAAAATATGAATATATTATCTATTTAAAGAGATGGATTAAAGTTACTTATGAAACCAAATGAAACTCTTTAAGTTAAAGAATCTCTTTAACTATTTAGACATACTGCATAGGAAAGTATCAGTAGAAACAATTTGACTCACAGAGTAATAATTGTTAGACATATCAATGAGTTCATCTGAACTATAAATGAGCAACAAATCATAAACTTTAGCTCTCATACTACACAAGAAAAGAGCGCAGCTTGCCTATTCTAATTTTATACATAGAATAAATCTTAGTAATATGTTAACATGAATGAATTTTAATATTTGTATATCAATTCAAATTGCATATTCAAAAGGTCAGATTGGTTTTCTCATTAAAAAACTTTCTTTGGCTCGCGCCTCAGCTTTCTCTCAGTTCCAATGCGAGGGTTAGTATATCAATGGGCTGTAGTACCTTAAAGCCATGCTGATTGACTCAGAATCTATTCTCTATAAGTATTATTTAGATACCTCTAGCATTCCGTGCCCAAATTTTGGCACATAAAGGTCTGTCTCGAAGCCATTGATTGTATCTTGTGATCTTAATTTTGTTACCTGAAGGATCTTCTTCTACTTGCCTAAGTGGCCTTATAGACGCCACTCATCTAAAATGTGCCTAATTTATTGTGTCAATGCTATAAATATACTCCTAATACTATTTACTCTCCTCAAACTTTGTTTAATAAAGCTACAAAGACTAATTTCTGTTAGAGCCGAACAATTTGCAATGAAGCATTCGCTCCAACAGCAATGACAACACTCAATTTTCGTTTAGTCATAATTTAAATGGAGCCAAGCACACAGTGAGAGAGAGAGGCCCACACTTTTGCTAACCTACAATGTGATTCATCAAAATGAATGTGGATGATGCAGATAGGAAACGCGACCGCAGCGCGTATTGCATTTCCGCTGGTTATTCATGGTCAATGAACGCGGCTGATGCATGCGATGTAGTCATAAAATCAAAATGCAATGCAAATTAAAGAACAACAACTGCAGCAATGGCAATGGCAACGGCAACAGCAACAGCAGCAGCAACAATAACAACATTTCCTGTTGTTGGTGCTGTTGGTGTTGGCAATGTGTTTACGTTGGCACGTTTGTCAATGGGTATATCCAACCACCCACACACTCCCAACTCTCCACTTCTCCCCTCCTTTAGGCTGGTTCAACAAAATTAGTTTTGTGCCATTCACGCTGAAAATTGGGTTTTACACAAGCGATGCAGCAACAAATGTAAATGGCTAAAAAGTATTGCCTACTTTTCGGCTAAATAGTTTCTGCAAGAGTCGCTGAAGCGCATTATTACGCTTTATCTATGCGATTGCAATTTACAGGGTGACCAAAGCGGCGCAACGGGGGAAAAGTAATTAGAGCGAACGAAAAATTATAGCAGAAATTATGAGTGTTTGATGTTTGATTTTATATGTGAAGGAATGAGAGACTGCATTTCATAGGGATAGATAATAGAGTGAGAGTGGAATTACAATAGATAGAAGAAGTATTATGAGAATAAAGCAGAAGACAAAAAAAAGGTAGGTGTGACTACATTTAATTTATTTAATCGTTGTCAGTACTTTTATTGCTCGTGTTAGGTTGAAGCAATATTATGTGTGGAGCACAGAAATATTTCAGAGGCAGCCACAGCTTGACTAGCAGTGTTTTAAGAGCAAGAGCCTATTTTGATTTTATATGTTCTGAGCTCCATAATTGTGGTTACTACGATGGCTAGTTTTTCTCGACTTTTCACTCAACCTTACCTACTTATTTGGTAAATATGCAAAGGCGTATAATTAACTTGGTTCAATTACAAGTCCATTGAAACCATGATGACAATCGAATTAGTGATAGAATTTATGTTGTGAATTAAGAACTAAACGCGAATTTCACGCAAAATGTTTCCAATTTTTGACAGGAGTAATAATTTTAAATCATATTGAATACTAAATATTATCAATCTACAATAACAGTTGTTCAACTTTAATTACAGAAATTGAATTAACTTTAATTACCAAAATTTTAATAGTTGTGCTTGGTCATTCAAGGCAACGAGTAGCTTGCAGCAAGATAAAAATAACAATGAATTTATAATTTTTAAATACTGAAATGATCAAATGGCAGTTCACATTAAGTATTTTAACTAAATGTTATCGATAACTCAAACAACTGCTCAATGTTAGCTATCAAAAATATTTTCACTCTTGCTGGGTCAATATATTATTATCAGGAAAAGTTAATGTAGTCACCGAGCAAATCATACAATCGCTCGTAGTGCAATGAACGTAATCACAGAATTTGGTCTCACGAATTAAATAACTTCCTAGATCAAATAGGAAATCTCATGGAATAGTTTGACATTTTAAGCTTATCAATAACTCAAACTCAAACTACTGCTGTAGTTACCGTATATAGTCTCACTAATATCTGGGCACCCTCTAGCTCTCAGAAGGAGCTCATCTAATCACTCTTGCCTGGTCACCCTCTTGTTATAAATTTAATGCAATTTAGGGGCTATAAGCCTAATCACGTTACTCGATCAGCCTACTTATACGCCTGCCTCATCTCACGTCGCTCATTTCATTGGCATTGCAGCTGGCAAATAAATGTGCAAAAATTTGTATAAAAATTGCTGCAATAGTTTTTGTTTTTGCTTTTTTTTTTGAACGCTTTATCTATGCGTTTTGTAATTAAGTTTATCAATTTCATTTAATTTAGCGGCCGTAAAATGGCCATATACAGTGCCCGCAAAAAGTGCTGACACGCGAGCCCAAATACAGCGGGCGGCAAGAGTGCAAAGTAAGCAGCATGTGCGTGCCCTGTTTTTATCAAATTTACGCTTATTGCATTTTAATTAATTATAAACAGGTAATTATGTTAAACATACTAGCCCACACACACACACACGCACACACAAACAGAAACAGACACACACTCGTTGCTCGTTATTATCTGACAGGCTTTCATAAAAATAAACAAGTATGAGTGCTCTAGTCGAGACTGCTCGACTAGGAGATGCTCTGAACCATGGGAGGAGCTGTTATGCCAATCATTATACGTTGCTCTTGGACATACAGAGCACACATGTAAGCACACATACATGCACATGGATGCATAGATGCGTGCTCTGCTTACTGCGCAGCAACTGCGCTTAGACTGCGCTTCGTACTTTACTATGGGAACTTAATTGTAGAATAACTTTTCTTCTAGATAAACTTTGTAAATAAAGTTTTCGGAGTATATTTATGATGTTTCTATATTTGTATATGCTAAAGCACAAGTTTCTAGCATTTGAAATACGTTTAAAAGCGAATTTTTGGGGAAAGATGGGGACAGGTATCAAAAATACAATGCATACAATATCTTTGTATCTTTTACAGAAACCCTCACAATAAATCTAATGACTCTAGCTTTGACAGTATTTAAGCTATGCTTAAAAAACTAAGTCAAATGATCAATTCTGATTGATATATTAAATAAATAAATAAATATAAAATGGGATAGGTTATCGAGAAAAAAAAATATGCTCGTATTGCATATGATATACATATGTATGCAATCCAAATTTCAAGTCTCTAGCTTATGTATTTGACGATATCGCTGAGTTCATACGGACGGACGGAGGAACAGACGAACGGACGGACAGACAGACTGACGGACGAACGAACACACAGCCCATCATCCCTCATTCGTCTCTCCTCTTCGTCCTGATCAAGAATATATATACTCCAAGGTACCAGGCACGCCTCCTCCTGCCTATCACATACCCTTCCACAAAGCCAAAATACCCCGAGCACCTCATTTGCAATCAGTTCAGGGTATAAAGAGAGAAACAACATTCGCATTCCCCACAGACGATTACCGAGTGCTTAAAATTAAAGCTGGAACTGGGGAATTTTTTCTTTTTTGTGTCCTGGCGGGCGGCATAAAATTAACTAATTTAATCCGCGTCCGTTCGCTTAACTGCACTTTTAAGTGCCTGGCCATAAATGTTCATTGCCTAAATGCTTCCGCCCATAAATTTTTGCATAATGCGCCGCATGTGTCAATAATGTGCGGAAAATCGTTTCCGAAACTCCAATTGCAAGGCTGCAGCCGGAAAGCGTTTTTATGACAACATTCCGAGCTTCAGCTGCCGCCGCTGCAACAGCAGCAAATTTGCATTGCCATAAAAAATATATAGAGAAATTTTGATAACCCTTTAAATACCCTAAAAATAAACCATAAATAAAGGGGAAATTTTGCAGTTGAACAGCTAAAACTGGATTGTATAAGCTTTCATTAAAAAGAGAGCGTTGGGCTTCTATATTTAGGTTATCTGAATATATTTAATACAAAAGTATATAAAACTTAAAATATATATTTATACTACACATATTTTGTTTACCTTTTGACAAACTATATATATATATTTCCGTAGAATTCTCTTTAATAAAACATCGCTTAGATAATTGCTAAACATACAAGATCTATTTAGTAATACGAGACACGTCTGAAAAGTTTTTATACAAAAAAGAATTCAAATAAAATATATTTCATATTTTATTTTCTATGTCTCTTTCATTTCTATGCACCTTATTATCTTTACAGATCTCCCAAAAATCACCCCCAAATATTTTGTATATATAATTTAGTATACCTACACATACTTTGCTCAACATATTCTCTCTTTCTCTATAAAAATTGGCTATTGCCAAGTTTTTGGTCAACACATGCGTTGGCCAAATGAGTTCTGATGCGTCTGCCGCAAAGTTTGCACTACATATACATATTTTTGTTGCTGTTGTTGTTTTTCTCTGGCTTTGTTTGGCTTGTTGCTATTGCAGGCGAGCGAGCGCTGGCTGCACATAAATTTCAATTAACATAAATTTTATGGCAGCACAAAGTTGGCTAACAAACGCAGCGACCGCCACGGCGTTTTCAATTATTGTCTGTTGGGAAAAGTTTTGGAGCGCTGTCGTTTTGATTATATTTTTGGTTGTGGCAAGAAGTCATTGTGTGTGTGTGTGTGTGCGTAGTGCACTTGAGTGCTTTAAGGGCTAGATTTAAGGCGCATAAGTGTGTGAGTGTGTGTGTGTATGTCCGAGAAGCGCTTATGCAAAACGATAAAAGGCAACGCAAGCGGGCGACAGCAGCACAAATCTAACCCCAAGGCAATAAAATCCATTTGAAATTGTTATTTTAAGCGAGTGAGGCAGAGGTTAAGGTAAAAAGTCGGGGAGGAAATAAAGAAAAGTAGCCAAGACATAAAAAATCAAATATCGCTTGAGTTTGCCAATAACAACAGACGCATAAGAGTGCTCCAGTCGGGAGTGATTGACTAGGTGATACCCTGAGCTCAGGTATTTCAATGATTATACATTTCTTTTATATGAAAATTTATTATTGGATTGCTGGATTCAAACGTGGAATGGTCGAGCGTACGGACGGAGAGACGGACAGATGGGCATGCCTAGATCGACTCAACTCATAGCCTTGATGAAGGAATATATATAGGATTTGCCACACTTCATTCTTTCTTTCTCTATAACATACATATCCAAAAAAAAACCAATATACCCCGCATCCCAATTTTCAATGGGCTCAGGGCATATAAAGTGGACAGCAGCCAAGGCAAATGAACGGGTCCAATGATGCGGCCTTGTGGTAGATAAGCAAAGAAGGCACACAAAAAAAAAGGATTCGCCGACGAGGACAAGTATTTCGGCATCAAGCACACATTCTCGGCGAGGCCATAAAAAATCAAGGTAACGAAATGCGTTTTACTGATGAAATCAGCAAAAGTTTCGTTTCTAGCTGAGCTGAAAATCTGTCGATGCCAATAAAAACGGGCAGCAATAATGAGACACACGCGCAGAGGGAAAAGCAAAAAGCAAAAAGGTTTGCAAACCAAAGAAAATCTCGATAATATGTAAATTGTTGTCTTAAATGGATGCGTGTGTGTGTCTGTGTGTGGAATGTTTCACCTTATCAGTGGCTAATATCGTTTACATATTGGAAAACAAGTTTAGCCGAAAGGAAAAACAACTCTGAGATACTTTTAAATACTTGAAGAAGAATTTTTGCTGTTGCAAAGTTTTTAGTTTCGCCTAAGAAATCTCGAGTAGCGCAACTGCAACTGAGTTCAGCTCATTGACTTTCGCGCTTGAGCTGGCTCTGCAACTAGGCAACTATTTTTGGCTTAAAGACAGTTGACTTAAAGAGCCAAGATACGACTGCATTGCACAGCTCACGTAGCTGCATCATTTCCATGACTAAAAATGCCTTTTAATGCCAGCCTTAGACTCCATGTGATTCCATCTGACTCCTTCTGACTGTCCCTTGCTCAGATTCTATATAATTTATAGCGCTGGCAATGCCAAATTATGTGTGCCAGCAATTGCAATCCACACAGACAGACAGCCAGCCAGCCAGAGATACAGACGGACAGATGGAAGGCAATTGGCAAGCAGCGTTTTATGGGCATTTTTATTTTTGCTACGCATTTTTATTGCAGTACGAAAAATTATGATTGTATCTTTGGGTTGTCTGCGCTGCTGCTTCTTGCATTTTGTTTTCTATTGCCGCTGCTCAGTTTGCCAAGCTTTTCCGCCTTATTTTTCTTCTTTTTGCAAAGTATTAAAGAACAGGACGGGACTCGAATTGGATTGGGGCTTTGGGCGCTGTTGTACAGGGGCGATCAAGGGACTTTCTAAATATTATAAATATATGAATTTATAAATATAATGTAAAATATTTTTCATAATTAGTTAAACATCTTGTGGATACGTTCTATATAACATTTTCTATTATTATTTATTAGCTTAAACTCTTTATGAGCAACCGACTTTCAATGCGTCTCTCTAAAATCGTAAACAAATAAATACTTCTGACTGAAATTAAAAAAAAAGTATTGTAATTTTCTTCTTTACATTCTATTTTAAATTAAAAAAAAATAACCGCCTTTATAGTTTGCAGTGAAAAAATTACTTGTTCATTAAGTAATTGTTGTGTGAGGTGCAGCACTACTATTATTTTGAGCACAATTATAAAAATAAATATATTTATCTATAAAATAGTTAGTTAGATCAAATTTTAGACCATATATACAAAAGTAATAAATAGTTTTCATATACCATAATTCATCTATTCACTTTCTAAAAAAGTATCTGTAAGATACAAAAAATGTTTAATTTCTTTTGCATATAAAATGTTAGTTGCTGTAAGCTAGGAGTCTGACTTACTAACGATATAAGCGTATCTAAACTATACAAAAGTATTTTACAGCACAAAAGTAAGCCAAAGATACAAAAGTATCTCAAGAATGAAAAGTCATTGATTGAGTTAACTAAAGAAAAGTTTTCGTTGCCATTAGCCTGAAGATATAAAAGTATCTGTAAAATAAATAAAAAATGCAAGTATAGTTATGTGAGGCAGATAAGTGTGTGTATATATATAAATATATATATTTTATATTTTTGTTTCAGTTATTTTTGTATCTGCAGATATATTTGAAATAAAAATATTTATACAAGGAAAAAGTAACTATTAAATTCTAAAGTAAATAAAGTAAAAAATGATATATCTATAGCAAAAAAGGTATCTAAAAGTTTTAAAGTAGATTAGTTAAAATTAATGTACAGCAAAAGAAGAAGAAAAAAAGCAAGCAGAAAAAAGTTTTTGGGCGCTGTTTGGTCCTGTATTGAAGGCAGCAAGCGCGTAGGGATAAAAGCAAATACATATAGACCAAAAATAAATAAACAAAGGCAATGAAATTACGTGACGGTGACAAGGACTATGACGATGACAATGGCGGATAGAACAGGACTCGAGCCGGCAGACGGCAGCAGCAAGAGCAGCAGCACGTAATTTGCCAATGGGGTGTGGCCAATGGCCAACAACAGACACTTTTTATTGCAAATCATTTCAAATGCTGCAAATGATAACAACAGCAGCAGCAGCAACAGCAACAACAGCAACAAATAAAGTAAAGAATAACTGAAGCAGTGCTAAAAACGAGCTGCAAGCAGACATGACATTCTGTTGACTGTGTGCCATGGAAATCGTGTCTGCCAATGTTGTCTGTGCTGATTCCAGCAGCAACAACAATAAAGACAGTGCTAATGGATAAAAGAAAACTGACCGTTGTTGCAGAAGAGTTGCACCTCAGAGCCGAGTGTGTGATAATATTTGCAAATAAAATTTAATGAAGCAAGCAAGAAAGTTGAACTTTCTTAGCGAATGCAACTGGTTCTGGGCGTCGTGTATTAAAAAAGCAAATATTGCTAAGAATAGTATTGCTTGTCAATAAATTCTATAAGGAGAGCAGATGAAATATGAAAAGAGCAGAGAGCAAGAGCTCGAGAGAGTGAAACGGCATAATAATACAAAGAATATAAATGATTATTAAAGGCCTTTAGTTTAGTTAATGGGAAACAAAGTTGTAGAGGAGAGAGAGAGAGCAAGGGCATTTTATTATCTGCAAATTAAACTAAATGATCCAGCACAAAAGGCTGACGTCTCAAACGAGTCTATGAGAAAATTAAGTGTATCTTAAGAGTCTGCTTATAAATAGAGAAAATTGATTATTAATGTTTATAAATATTGACAATTGATTATAAATATAATTGTTTTGTAGAGCAAAGAAAATGAAGGAGAGATTGTCTACAAATTACAATAAGTTATTGTTTCAATTAAAAACAAGTAAGAAAACTCTAGTCGGGCGTAACCGACTAGGGTATACCCTGAGCTTCGTCGAACCTGTGTTTTCCAATACACTTATATTTAGCGTAAAATTATACAAAAATTTCAAGCTTAAAGCATTTTTTTTTAAAAAAACTGACATTGGCGAGGTTTGAACCTACGTTAACTAAGAAACGCGCATCACCTCTACCAACAACGCCACTCCACTGTCTTAGAAAGCGATGGCAAATGTAAACTAAAGCAGCAGCTGATAACTCAACAAAATTCAAACGTAATTTGCGATTCTTCGAATCGATTAGAATACGAGCGTTTGTATGTGTGTGTGCAAGTGCGTTCGCTTGGCGTTTTGCTTAATAACTTTTTTGCTATTTAACGAATTTCAATGAAAGTTTCGGCATATGATCAACATATTCTATGGGCATATTTGTCAGTTTAGTAAAAGTGCCAACTCATTCGCATTTTGGCTATATTTGAGACTGAACTTCAATTGGGGAAAATTTGGGGCCGGTATCCAAAATATAACAAAATTCGAAATTGCATAAAATACATATAAGGCTAAATATAAAATTTGGTATCTCTAGCTTAAAAGATGGGCGAGATAGAATTTTATAACTGAATTTCGATAATGTTTTTATTCAATAACAAAAAAACGAATATATTTATCGATTATCGAAAATAAACTTGATATGCGCGCTGTATATAGGGATCTACAAAAAAAATTTCAAGTCTCTAGCTCTTCTGAGAGCTGAAATCGACGCGTTCATACATACGGACAGACGGACGGACGGACGGACGGACGGACAGACAGACGGACAGGGCCAAATCGATTTCTCTTGTCGTCCTGATCAAGAATATATATACTTTATGGGGTCTGCCACGCCTCCTTCTGCCTGTTACATACATCCAACAAAAACATTATACCCTGATTTCCCATTTTCAATGGGCTCAGGGTATAAAAAGTATCTCTTGAGCTTTGCATGACTCTATCGGGTGCATTTCTTGCCCGATTAAGGAATGATATAGCATTTATCAATTTATCATTTTTGTCAAAATCCCGGTTGAGTCGAAAAAATTAGCTATTATCAAACTTTGACATCCTACTACTGGCGTATTTTTTGTCTGATTTTTAAATGAGATACCTTGTTGGAAGCGTATTTAAGCTGACTATCCATCTGCATTTACCGATTTTCTACGCTCCGTAAAACTTTTCTAAATACTTACCAGATTTTAAAAAAATTGGTTATTATCAAACTTTGGCATCCTACTACTGGCGTATTTTTTGTCCGATTTTTAAATGAGATACCTTGTTGGAAGCGTATTTAAGCTGACTTTCTATCTGCATTTACCGATTTTCCACTTTCTGTGAAACTTTTCGAGATACTTTCCAGAATTCAAAAAAGTATCTCTTGATCTTTGCATGACTCTATCGGGTGCATTTCTTGCCCGATTAAAGAATGATATAGCATTTTCGACTCGTAGGAGGCACGACTATCAATCGGCATTCAAAAGATACATATTTGAAATTTTTCCATTTTTCGACAAAATTGTGATGTAACCCCTTATCATTTTTGTCAAAATCCCGGTCGAGCCGAAAAAATTGGCTATTATCAAACTTTGACATTCTACTACTGGCGTATTTTTTGTCCGATTTTTAAATGAGATACCTTGTTGGAAGCGTATTTAAGCTGACTATCTATCTGTATTTACCGATTTTCCACTTTCTGTGAAACTTTTCGAGATACTTTCCAGAATTCAAAAAAGTATCTCTTGAGCTTTGCATGACTCTATCGGGTGCATTTCTTGCCCGATTAAAGAATGATATAGCATTTTCGACTCGTAGGAGGCACGACTATCAATCGGCATTCAAAAGATACATATTTGAAATTTTTCCATTTTTCGACAAAATTGTGATGAAACCCCTTATCATTTTTGTCAAAATCCCGGTCGAGTCGAAAAAATTGGCTATTATCAAACTTTGACATCCTACTACTGGCGTATTTTTTGTCTGATTTTTAAATGAGATACCTTGTTGGAAGCGTATTTAAGCTGACTATCCATCTGCAATTACCGATTTTCTACGCTCCGTAAAACTTTTCTAAATACTTACCAGATTTTAAAAAAATTGGTTATTATCAAACTTTGGCATCCTACTACTGGCGTATTTTTTGTCCGATTTTTAAATGAGATACCTTGTTGGAAGCGTATTTAAGCTGACTATCTATCTGTATTTACCGATTTTCCACTTTCTGTGAAACTTTTCGAGATACTTTCCAGAATTCAAAAAAGTATCTCTTGAGCTTTGCATGACTCTATCGGGTGCATTTCTTGCCCGATAAAAGAATGATATAGCATTTTCGACTCGTAGGAGGCACGACTATCAATCGGCATTCAAAAGATACATATTTGAAATTTTTCCATTTTTCGACAAAATTGTGATGTAACCCCTTATCATTTTTGTCAAAATCCCGGTCGAGTCGAAAAAATTGGCTATTATCAAACTTTGACATCCTACTACTGGCGTATTTTTTGTCTGATTTTTAAATGAGATACCTTGTTGGAAGCGTATTTAAGCTGACTATCCATCTGCAATTACCGATTTTCTACGCTCTGTAAAACTTTTCTAAATACTTACCAGATTTTAAAAAAATGGGTTATTATCAAACTTTGGCATCCTACTACTGGCGTATTTTTTGTCCGATTTTTAAATGAGATACCTTGTTGGAAGCGTATTTAAGCTGGCTATCCATCTGCATTTATCGATTTTCTACGCTCCGTAAAACTTTTCTAAATACTTACCAGATTTTAAAAAAATTGGTTATTATCAAACTTTTGCATCCTACTACTGGCGTATTTTTTGTCCGATTTTTAAATGAGATACCTTGTTGGAAGCGTATTTAAGCTGACTATCTATCTGCATTTACCGATTTTCCACTTTCTGTGAAACTTTTCGAGATACCTTCCAGAATTCAAAAAAGTATCTCTTGAGCTTTGCATGACTCTATCGGGTGCATTTCTTGCCCGATTAAAGAATGATATAGCATTTTCGACTCGTAGGAGGCACGACTATCAATCGGCATTCAAAAGATACATATTTAAAATTTTTCCATTTTTCGACAAAATTGTGATGTAACCCCTTATCATTTTTGTCAAAATCCCGGTCGAGTCGAAAAAATTGGCTATTATCAAACTTTGACATCCTACTACTGGCGTATTTTTTGTCTGATTTTTAAATGAGATACCTTGTTGGAAGCGTATTTAAGCTGACTATCCATCTGCAATTACCGATTTTCTACGCTCCGTAAAACTTTTCTAAAAACTTACCAGATTTTAAAAAAATTGGTTACTATCAAACTTTGGCATCCTACTACTGGCGTATTTTTTGTCCGATTTTTAAATGATATACCTTGTTGGAAGCGTATTTAAGCTGACTTTCTATCTGCATTTACCGATTTTCCACTTTCTGTGAAACTTTTCGAGATACTTTCCAGAATTCAAAAAAGTATCTCTTGAGCTTTGCATGACTTTATCGGGTGCATTTCTTGCCCGATTAAAGAATGATATAGCATTTTCGACTCGTAGGAGGCACGACTATCAATCGGCATTCAAAAGATACATATTTGAAATTTTTCCATTTTTCGACAAAATTGTGATGTAACCCCTTATCATTTTTGTCAAAATCCCGGTCGAGTCGAAAAAATTGGCTATTATCAAACTTTGACATCCTACTACTGGCGTATTTTTTGTCTGATTTTTAAATGAGATACCTTGTTGGAAGCGTATTTAAGCTGACTATCCATCTGCAATTACCGATTTTCTACGCTCTGTACAACTTTTCTAAATACTTACCAGATTTTAAAAAAATTGGTTATTATCAAACTTTGGCATCCTACTACTGGCGTATTTTTTGTCCGATTTTTAAATGAGATACCTTGTTGGAAGCGTATTTAAGCTGACTTTCTATCTGCATTTACCGATTTTCCACTTTCTGTGAAACTTTTCGAGATACTTTCCAGAATTCAAAAAAGTATCTCTTGAGCTTTGCATGACTCTATCGGGTGCATTTCTTGCCCGATTAAAGAATGATATAGCATTTTCGACTCGTAGGAGGCACGACTATCAATCGGCATTCAAAAGATACATATTTGAAATTTTTCCATTTTTCGACAAAATCATTTTATCATTTTTGTCAAAATCCCGGTCGAGTCGAAAAATTTGGCTATTATCAAACTTTGACATCCTACTACTGGCGTATTTTTTGTCTGATTTTTAAATGAGATACCTTGTTGGAAGCGTATTTAAGCTGACTATCCATCTGCAATTACCGATTTTCTACGCTCTGTACAACTTTTCTAAATACTTACCAGATTTTAAAAAAATTGGTTATTATCAAACTTTGGCATCCTACTACTGGCGTATTTTTTGTCCGATTTTTAAATGAGATACCTTGTTGGAAGCGTATTTAAGCTGACTATCTATCTGTATTTACTGATTTTCCACTTTCTGTGAAACTTTTCGAGATACTTTCCAGAATTCAAAAAAGTATCTCTTGAGCTTTGCATGACTCTATCGGGTGCATTTCTTGCCCGAATAAAGAATGATATAGCATTTTCGACTCGTAGGAGGCACGACTATCAATCGGCATTCAAAAGATACATATTTGAAATTTTTCCATTTTTCGACAAAATTGTGATGTAACCCCTTATCATTTTTGTCAAAATCCCGGTTGAGTCGAAAAAATTAGCTATTATCAAACTTTGACATCCTACTACTGGCGTATTTTTTGTCTGATTTTTAAATGAGATACCTTGTTGGAAGCGTATTTAAGCTGACTATCCATCTGCATTTACCGATTTTCTACGCTCCGTAAAACTTTTCTAAATACTTACCAGATTTTAAAAAAATTGGTTATTATCAAACTTTGGCATCCTACTACTGGCGTATTTTTTGTCCGATTTTTAAATGAGATACCTTGTTGGAAGCGTATTTAAGCTGACTATCTATCTGTATTTACTGATTTTCCACTTTCTGTGAAACTTTTCGAGATACTTTCCAGAATTCAAAAAAGTATCTCTTGAGCTTTGCATGACTCTATCGGGTGCATTTCTTGCCCGATTAAAGAATGATATAGCATTTTCGACTCGTAGGAGGCACGACTATCAATCGGCATTCAAAAGATACATATTTGAAATTTTTCCATTTTTCGACAAAATTGTGATGTAACCCCTTATCATTTTTGTCAAAATCCCGGTTGAGTCGAAAAAATTAGCTATTATCAAACTTTGACATCCTACTACTGGCGTATTTTTTGTCTGATTTTTAAATGAGATACCTTGTTGGAAGCGTATTTAAGCTGACTATCCATCTGCATTTACCGATTTTCTACGCTCCGTAAAACTTTTCTAAATACTTACCAGATTTTAAAAAAATTGGTTATTATCAAACTTTGGCATCCTACTACTGGCGTATTTTTTGTCCGATTTTTAAATGAGATACCTTGTTGGAAGCGTATTTAAGCTGACTTTCTATCTGCATTTACCGATTTTCCACTTTCTGTGAAACTTTTCGAGATACTTTCCAGAATTCAAAAAAGTATCTCTTGAGCTTTGCATGACTTTATCGGGTGCATTTCTTGCCCGATTAAAGAATGATATAGCATTTTCGACTCGTAGGAGGCACGACTATCAATCGGCATTCAAAAGATACATATTTGAAATTTTTCCATTTTTCGACAAAATTGTGATGTAACCCCTTATCATTTTTGTCAAAATCCCGGTTGAGTCGAAAAAATTAGCTATTATCAAACTTTGACGTCCTACTACTGGCGTATTTTTATTCTAATTTTTAAATGAGATACCTTGTTGGAAGCGTATTTAAGCTGACTATCCATCTGCATTTACCGATTTTATACGCTCCGTAAAACTTTTCTAAATACTTACCAGATTTTAAAAAAATTGGTTATTATCAAACTTTGGCATCCTACTACTGGCGTATTTTTTGTCCGATTTTTAAATGATATACCTTGTTGGAAGCGTATTTAAGCTGACTATCTATCTGCATTTACCGATTTTCCACTTTCTGTGAAACTTTTCGAGATACTTTCCAGAATTCAAAAAAGTATCTCTTGAGCTTTGCATGACTCTATCGGGTGCATTTCTTGCCCGATTAAAGAATGATATAGCATTTTCGACTCGTAGGAGGCACGACTATCAATCGGCATTCAAAAGATACATATTTGAAATTTTTCCATTTTTCGACAAAATTGTGATGTAACCCCTTATCATTTTTGTCAAAATCCCGGTTGAGTCGAAAAAATTAGCTATTATCAAACTTTGACGTCCTACTACTGGCGTATTTTTATTCTAATTTTTAAATGAGATACCTTGTTGGAAGCGTATTTAAGCTGACTATCCATCTGCAATTACCGATTTTCTACGCTCCGTAAAACTTTTCTAAATACTTACCAGATTTTAAAAAAATTGGTTATTATCAAACTTTGGCATCCTACTACTGGCGTATTTTTTGTCCGATTTTTAAATGAGATACCTTGTTGGAAGCGTATTTAAGCTGACTATCTATCTGCATTTACCGATTTTCCACTTTCTGTGAAACTTTTCGAGATACCTTCCAGAATTCAAAAAAGTATCTCTTGAGCTTTGCATGACTCTATCGGGTGCATTTCTTGCCCGATTAAAGAATGATATAGCATTTTCGACTCGTAGGAGGCACGACTATCAATCGGCATTCAAAAGATACATATTTAAAATTTTTCCATTTTTCGACAAAATTGTGATGTAACCCCTTATCATTTTTGTCAAAATCCCGGTCGAGTCGAAAAAATTGGCTATTATCAAACTTTGACATCCTACTACTGGCGTATTTTTTGTCTGATTTTTAAATGAGATACCTTGTTGGAAGCGTATTTAAGCTGACTATCCATCTGCAATTACCGATTTTCTACGCTCCGTAAAACTTTTCTAAAAACTTACCAGATTTTAAAAAAATTGGTTACTATCAAACTTTGGCATCCTACTACTGGCGTATTTTTTGTCCGATTTTTAAATGAGATACCTTGTTGGAAGCGTATTTAAGCTGACTTTCTATCTGCATTTACCGATTTTCCACTTTCTGTGAAACTTTTCGAGATACTTTCCAGAATTCAAAAAAGTATCTCTTGAGCTTTGCATGACTTTATCGGGTGCATTTCTTGCCCGATTAAAGAATGATATAGCATTTTCGACTCGTAGGAGGCACGACTATCAATCGGCATTCAAAAGATACATATTTGAAATTTTTCCATTTTTCGACAAAATTGTGATGTAACCCCTTATCATTTTTGTCAAAATCCCGGTCGAGTCGAAAAAATTGGCTATTATCAAACTTTGACATCCTACTACTGGCGTATTTTTTGTCTGATTTTTAAATGAGATACCTTGTTGGAAGCGTATTTAAGCTGACTATCCATCTGCAATTACCGATTTTCTACGCTCTGTAAAACTTTTCTAAATACTTACCAGATTTTAAAAAAATTGGTTATTATCAAACTTTGGCATCCTACTACTGGCGTATTTTTTGTCCGATTTTTAAATGAGATACCTTGTTGGAAGCGTATTTAAGCTGACTTTCTATCTGCATTTACCGATTTTCCACTTTCTGTGAAACTTTTCGAGATACTTTCCAGAATTCAAAAAAGTATCTCTTGAGCTTTGCATGACTCTATCGGGTGCATTTCTTGCCCGATTAAAGAATGATATAGCATTTTCGACTCGTAGGAGGCACGACTATCAATCGGCATTCAAAAGATACATATTTGAAATTTTTCCATTTTTCGACAAAATTGTGATGTAACCCCTTATCATTTTTGTCAAAATCCCGGTCGAGTCGAAAAAATTGGCTATTATCAAACTTTGACATCCTACTACTGGCGTATTTTTTGTCTGATTTTTAAATGAGATACCTTGTTGGAAGCGTATTTAAGCTGACTATCCATCTGCAATTACCGATTTTCTACGCTCTGTACAACTTTTCTAAATACTTACCAGATTTTAAAAAAATTGGTTATTATCAAACTTTGGCATCCTACTACTGGCGTATTTTTTGTCCGATTTTTAAATGAGATACCTTGTTGGAAGCGTATTTAAGCTGACTATCTATCTGTATTTACTGATTTTCCACTTTCTGTGAAACTTTTCGAGATACTTTCCAGAATTCAAAAAAGTATCTCTTGAGCTTTGCATGACTCTATCGGGTGCATTTCTTGCCCGATTAAAGAATGATATAGCATTTTCGACTCGTAGGAGGCACGACTATCAATCGGCATTCAAAAGATACATATTTGAAATTTTTCCATTTTTCGACAAAATTGTGATGTAACCCCTTATCATTTTTGTCAAAATCCCGGTTGAGTCGAAAAAATTAGCTATTATCAAACTTTGACGTCCTACTACTGGCGTATTTTTATTCTAATTTTTAAATGAGATACCTTGTTGGAAGCGTATTTAAGCTGACTATCCATCTGCATTTACCGATTTTATACGCTCCGTAAAACTTTTCTAAATACTTACCAGATTTTAAAAAAATTGGTTATTATCAAACTTTGGCATCCTACTACTGGCGTATTTTTTGTCCGATTTTTAAATGAGATACCTTGTTGGAAGCGTATTTAAGCTGACTATCTATCTGTATTTACTGATTTTCCACTTTCTGTGAAACTTTTCGAGATACTTTCCAGAATTCAAAAAAGTATCTCTTGAGCTTTGCATGACTCTATCGGGTGCATTTCTTGCCCGATTAAAGAATGATATAGCATTTTCGACTCGTAGGAGGCACGACTATCAATCGGCATTCAAAAGATACATATTTGAAATTTTTCCATTTTTCGACAAAATTGTGATGTAACCCCTTATCATTTTTGTCAAAATCCCGGTTGAGTCGAAAAAATTAGCTATTATCAAACTTTGACATCCTACTACTGGCGTATTTTTTGTCTGATTTTTAAATGAGATACCTTGTTGGAAGCGTATTTAAGCTGACTATCCATCTGCATTTACCGATTTTATACGCTCCGTAAAACTTTTCTAAATACTTACCAGATTTTAAAAAAATTGGTTATTATCAAACTTTGGCATCCTACTACTGGCGTATTTTTTGTCCGATTTTTAAATGATATACCTTGTTGGAAGCGTATTTAAGCTGACTATCTATCTGCATTTACCGATTTTCCACTTTCTGTGAAACTTTTCGAGATACTTTCCAGAATTCAAAAAAGTATCTCTTGAGCTTTGCATGACTTTATCGGGTGCATTTCTTGCCCGATTAAAGAATGATATAGCATTTTCGACTCGTAGGAGGCACGACTATCAATCGGCATTCAAAAGATACATATTTGAAATTTTTCCATTTTTCGACAAAATTGTGATGTAACCCCTTATCATTTTTGTCAAAATCCCGGTTGAGTCGAAAAAATTAGCTATTATCAAACTTTGACGTCCTACTACTGGCGTATTTTTATTCTAATTTTTAAATGAGATACCTTGTTGGAAGCGTATTTAAGCTGACTATCCATCTGCATTTACCGATTTTATACGCTCCGTAAAACTTTTCTAAATACTTACCAGATTTTAAAAAAATTGGTTATTATCAAACTTTGGCATCCTACTACTGGCGTATTTTTTGTCCGATTTTTAAATGATATACCTTGTTGGAAGCGTATTTAAGCTGACTATCTATCTGCATTTACCGATTTTCCACTTTCTGTGAAACTTTTCGAGATACTTTCCAGAATTCAAAAAAGTATCTCTTGAGCTTTGCATGACTCTATCGGGTGCATTTCTTGCCCGATTAAAGAATGATATAGCATTTTCGACTCGTAGGAGGCACGACTATCAATCGGCATTCATAAGATACATATTTGAAATTTTTCCATTTTTCGACAAAATTGTGATGTAACCCCTTATCATTTTTGTCAAAATCCCGGTCGAGTCGAAAAAATTGGCTATTATCAAACTTTGACATCCTACTACTTTCGTATTTTTTGTCTGATTTTTAAATAAGATACCTTGTTGGAAGCGTATTTAAGCTGACTATCCATCTGCAATTACCGATTTTCTACGCTCTGTAAAACTTTTCTAAATACTTACCAGATTTTAAAAAAATTGGTTATTATCAAACTTTGGCATCCTACTACTGGCGTATTTTTTGTCCGATTTTTAAATGAGATACCTTGTTGGAAGCGTATTTAAGCTGACTATCTATCTGTATTTACTGATTTTCCACTTTCTGTGAAACTTTTCGAGATACTTTCCAGAATTCAAAAAAGTATCTCTTGAGCTTTGCATGACTCTATCGGGTGCATTTCTTGCCCGATTAAAGAATGATATAGCATTTTCGACTCGTAGGAGGCACGACTATCAATCGGCATTCAAAAGATACATATTTGAAATTTTTCCATTTTTCGACAAAATTGTGATGTAACCCCTTATCATTTTTGTCAAAATCCCGGTTGAGTCGAAAAAATTAGCTATTATCAAACTTTGACGTCCTACTACTGGCGTATTTTTATTCTAATTTTTAAATGAGATACCTTGTTGGAAGCGTATTTAAGCTGACTATCCATCTGCATTTACCGATTTTATACGCTCCGTAAAACTTTTCTAAATACTTACCAGATTTTAAAAAAATTGGTTATTATCAAACTTTGGCATCCTACTACTGGCGTATTTTTTGTCCGATTTTAAAATGATATACCTTGTTGGAAGCGTATTTAAGCTGACTATCTATCTGCATTTACCGATTTTCCACTTTCTGTGAAACTTTTCGAGATACTTTCCAGAATTCAAAAAAGTATCTCTTGAGCTTTGCATGACTCTATCGGGTGCATTTCTTGCCCGATTAAAGAATGATATAGCATTTTCGACTCGTAGGAGGCACGACTATCAATCGGCATTCAAAAGATACATATTTGAAATTTTTCCATTTTTCGACAAAATTTTGATGTAACCCCTTATCATTTTTGTCAAAATCCCGGTCGAGTCGAAAAAATTGGCTATTATCAAACTTTGACATCCTACTACTTTCGTATTTTTTGTCTGATTTTTAAATAAGATACCTTGTTGGAAGCGTATTTAAGCTGACTATCCATCTGCAATTACCGATTTTCTACGCTCTGTAAAACTTTTCTAAATACTTACCAGATTTTAAAAAAATTGGTTATTATCAAACTTTGGCATCCTACTACTGGCGTATTTTTTGTCCGATTTTTAAATGAGATACCTTGTTGGAAGCGTATTTAAGCTGACTTTCTATCTGCATTTACCGATTTTCCACTTTCTGTGAAACTTTTCGAGATACTTTCCAGAATTCAAAAAAGTATCTCTTGAGCTTTGCATGACTCTATCGGGTGCATTTCTTGCCCGATTAAAGAATGATATAGCATTTTCGACTCGTAGGAGGCACGACTATCAATCGGCATTCAAAAGATACATATTTGAAATTTTTCCATTTTTCGACAAAATTGTGATGTAACCCCTTATCATTTTTGTCAAAATCCCGGTTGAGTCGAAAAAATTAGCTATTATATTTTTAAATGAGATACCTTGTTGGAAGCGTATTTAAGCTGACTATCCATCTGCATTTACCGATTTTCTACGCTCTGTAAAACTTTTCTAAATACTTACCAGATTTTAAAAAAATTGGTTATTATCAAACTTTGGCATCCTACTACTGGCGTATTTTTTGTCCGATTTTTAAATGAGATACCTTGTTGGAAGCGTATTTAAGCTGACTTTCTATCTGCATTTACCGATTTTCCACTTTCTGTGAAACTTTTCGAGATACTTTCCAGAATTCAAAAAAGTATCTCTTGAGCTTTGCATGACTCTATCGGGTGCATTTCTTGCCCGATTAAAGAATGATATAGCATTTTCGACTCGTAGGAGGCACGACTATCAATCGGCATTCAAAAGATACATATTTGAAATTTTTCCATTTTTCGACAAAATTGTGATGTAACCCCTTATCATTTTTGTCAAAATCCCGGTTGAGTCGAAAAAATTAGCTATTATCAAACTTTGACATCCTACTACTGGCGTATTTTTATTCTTATTTTTAAATGAGATACCTTGTTGGAAGCGTATTTAAGCTGACTATCCATCTGCATTTACCGATTTTCTACGCTCTGTAAAACTTTTCTAAATACTTACCAGATTTTAAAAAAATTGGTTATTATCAAACTTTGGCATCCTACTACTGGCGTATTTTTTGTCCGATTTTTAAATAAGATACCTTGTTGGAAGCGTATTTAAGCTGACTTTCTATCTGCATTTACCGATTTTCCACTTTCTGTGAAACTTTTCGAGATACTTTCCAGAATTCAAAAAAGTATCTCTTGAGCTTTGCATGACTCTATCGGGTGCATTTCTTGCCCGATTAAAGAATGATATAGCATTTTCGACTCGTAGGAGGCACGACTATCAATCGGCATTCAAAAGATACATATTTGAAATTTTTTCATTTTTGTCAAAATCCCGGTCGAGTCGAAAAAATTGGCTATTATCAAACTTTGACATCCTACTACTGGCGTATTTTTTGTCTGATTTTTAAATGAGATACCTTGTTGGAAGCGTATTTAAGCTGACTATCCATCTGCAATTACCGATTTTCTACGCTCTGTAAAACTTTTCTAAACTTTGGCATCCTACTACTGGCGTATTTTTTGTCCGATTTTTAAATGAGATACCTTGTTGGAAGCGTATTTAAGCTGACTATCTATCTGTATTTACCGATTTTCCACTTTCTGTGAAACTTTTCGAGATACTTTCCAGAATACAAAAAAGTATCTCTTGAGCTTTGCATGACTCTATCGGGTGCATTTCTTGCCCGATTAAAGAATGATATAGCATTTTCGACTCGTAGGAGGCACGACTATCAATCGGCATTCAAAAGATACATATTTGAAATTTTTCCATTTTTCGACAAAATTGTGATGTAACCCCTTATCATTTTTGTCAAAATCCCGGTTGAGTCGAAAAAATTAGCTATTATCAAACTTTGACATCCTACTACTGGCGTATTTTTTGTCTGATTTTTAAATGAGATACCTTGTTGGAAGCGTATTTAAGCTGACTATCCATCTGCATTTACCGATTTTCTACGCTCCGTAAAACTTTTCTAAATACTTACCAGATTTTAAAAAAATTGGTTATTATCAAACTTTGGCATCCTACTACTGGCGTATTTTTTGTCCGATTTTTAAATGATATACCTTGTTGGAAGCGTATTTAAGCTGACTATCTATCTGCATTTACCGATTTTCCACTTTCTGTGAAACTTTTCGAGATACTTTCCAGAATTCAAAAAAGTATCTCTTGAGCTTTGCATGACTCTATCGGGTGCATTTCTTGCCCGATTAAAGAATGATATAGCATTTTCGACTCGTAGGAGGCACGACTATCAATCGGCATTCAAAAGATACATATTTGAAATTTTTCCATTTTTCGACAAAATTGTGATGTAACCCCTTATCATTTTTGTCAAAATCCCGGTTGAGTCGAAAAAATTAGCTATTATCAAACTTTGACATCCTACTACTGGCGTATTTTTTGTCTGATTTTTAAATGAGATACCTTGTTGGAAGCGTATTTAAGCTGACTATCCATCTGCATTTACCGATTTTCTACGCTCTGTAAAACTTTTCTAAATACTTACCAGATTTTAAAAAAATTGGTTATTATCAAACTTTGGCATCCTACTACTGGCGTATTTTTTGTCCGATTTTTAAATAATATACCTTGTTGGAAGCGTATTTAAGCTGACTATCTATCTGCATTTACCGATTTTCCACTTTCTGTGAAACTTTTCGAGATACTTTCCAGAATTCAAAAAAGTATCTCTTGAGCTTTGCATGACTTTATCGGGTGCATTTCTTGCCCGATTAAAGAATGATATAGCATTTTCGACTCGTAGGAGGCACGACTATCAATCGGCATTCAAAAGATACATATTTGAAATTTTTCCATTTTTCGACAAAATTGTGATGTAACCCCTTATCATTTTTGTCAAAATCCCGGTTGAGTCGAAAAAATTAGCTATTATCAAACTTTGACGTCCTACTACTGGCGTATTTTTATTCTAATTTTTAAATGAGATACCTTGTTGGAAGCGTATTTAAGCTGACTATCCATCTGCATTTACCGATTTTATACGCTCCGTAAAACTTTTCTAAATACTTACCAGATTTTAAAAAAATTGGTTATTATCAAACTTTGGCATCCTACTACTGGCGTATTTTTTGTCCGATTTTTAAATGATATACCTTGTTGGAAGCGTATTTAAGCTGACTATCTATCTGCATTTACCGATTTTCCACTTTCTGTGAAACTTTTCGATATACTTTCCAGAATTCAAAAAAGTATCTCTTGAGCTTTGCATGACTCTATCGGGTGCATTTCTTGCCCGATTAAAGAATGATATAGCATTTTCGACTCGTAGGAGGCACGACTATCAATCGGCATTCATAAGATACATATTTGAAATTTTTCCATTTTTCGACAAAATTGTGATGTAACCCCTTATCATTTTTGTCAAAATCCCGGTCGAGTCGAAAAAATTGGCTATTATCAAACTTTGACATCCTACTACTTTCGTATTTTTTGTCTGATTTTTAAATAAGATACCTTGTTGGAAGCGTATTTAAGCTGACTATCCATCTGCAATTACCGATTTTCTACGCTCTGTAAAACTTTTCTAAATACTTACCAGATTTTAAAAAAATTGGTTATTATCAAACTTTGGCATCCTACTACTGGCGTATTTTTTGTCCGATTTTTAAATGAGATACCTTGTTGGAAGCGTATTTAAGCTGACTATCTATCTGTATTTACCGATTTTCCACTTTCTGTGAAACTTTTCGAGATACTTTCCAGAATTCAAAAAAGTATCTCTTGAGCTTTGCATGACTCTATCGGGTGCATTTCTTGCCCGATTAAAGAATGATATAGCATTTTCGACTCGTAGGAGGCACGACTATCAATCGGCATTCAAAAGATACATATTTGAAATTTTTCCATTTTTCGACAAAATTGTGATGTAACCCCTTATCATTTTTGTCAAAATCCCGGTTGAGTCGAAAAAATTAGCTATTATCAAACTTTGACATCCTACTACTGGCGTATTTTTTGTCTGATTTTTAAATGAGATACCTTGTTGGAAGCGTATTTAAGCTGACTATCTATCTGCATTTACCGATTTTCCACTTTCTGTGAAACTTTTCGAGATACTTTCCAGAATTCAAAAAAGTATCTCTTGAGCTTTGCATGACTCTATCGGGTGCATTTCTTGCCCGATTAAAGAATGATATAGCATTTTCGACTCGTAGGAGGCACGACTATCAATCGGCATTCAAAAGATACATATTTGAAATTTTTCCATTTTTCGACAAAATTGTGATGTAACCCCTTATCATTTTTGTCAAAATCCCGGTTGAGTCGAAAAAATTAGCTATTATCAAACTTTGACATCCTACTACTGGCGTATTTTTTGTCTGATTTTTAAATGAGATACCTTGTTGGAAGCGTATTTAAGCTGACTATCCATCTGCATTTACCGATTTTCTACGCTCCGTAAAACTTTTCTAAATACTTACCAGATTTTAAAAAAATTGGTTATTATCAAACTTTGGCATCCTACTACTGGCGTATTTTTTGTCCGATTTTTAAATGATATACCTTGTTGGAAGCGTATTTAAGCTGACTATCTATCTGCATTTACCGATTTTCCACTTTCTGTGAAACTTTTCGAGATACTTTCCAGAATTCAAAAAAGTATCTCTTGAGCTTTGCATGACTCTATCGGGTGCATTTCTTGCCCGATTAAAGAATGATATAGCATTTTCGACTCGTAGGAGGCACGACTATCAATCGGCATTCAAAAGATACATATTTGAAATTTTTCCATTTTTCGACAAAATTGTGATGTAACCCCTTATCATTTTTGTCAAAATCCCGGTTGAGTCGAAAAAATTAGCTGTTATCAAACTTTGACATCCTACTACTGGCGTATTTTTTGTCTGATTTTTAAATGAGATACCTTGTTGGAAGCGTATTTAAGCTGACTATCCATCTGCATTTACCGATTTTCTACGCTCCGTAAAACTTTTCTAAATACTTACCAGATTTTAAAAAAATTGGTTATTATCAAACTTTGGCATCCTACTACTGGCGTATTTTTTGTCCGATTTTTAAATGATATACCTTGTTGGAAGCGTATTTAAGCTGACTATCTATCTGCATTTACCGATTTTCCACTTTCTGTGAAACTTTTCGAGATACTTTCCAGAATTCAAAAAAGTATCTCTTGAGCTTTGCATGACTCTATCGGGTGCATTTCTTGCCCGATTAAAGAATGATATAGCATTTTCGACTCGTAGGAGGCACGACTATCAATCGGCATTCAAAAGATACATATTTGAAATTTTTCCATTTTTCGACAAAATTGTGATGTAACCCCTTATCATTTTTGTCAAAATCCCGGTTGAGTCGAAAAAATTAGCTATTATCAAACTTTGACATCCTACTACTGGCGTATTTTTTGTCTGATTTTTAAATGAGATACCTTGTTGGAAGCGTATTTAAGCTGACTATCCATCTGCATTTACCGATTTTCTACGCTCCGTAAAACTTTTCTAAATACTTACCAGATTTTAAAAAAATTGGTTATTATCAAACTTTGGCATCCTACTACTGGCGTATTTTTTGTCCGATTTTTAAATGATATACCTTGTTGGAAGCGTATTTAAGCTGACTATCTATCTGCATTTACCGATTTTCCACTTTCTGTGAAACTTTTCGAGATACTTTCCAGAATTCAAAAAAGTATCTCTTGAGCTTTGCATGACTCTATCGGGTGCATTTCTTGCCCGATTAAAGAATGATATAGCATTTTCGACTCGTAGGAGGCACGACTATCAATCGGCATTCAAAAGATACATATTTGAAATTTTTCCATTTTTCGACAAAATTGTGATGTAACCCCTTATCATTTTTGTCAAAATCCCGGTTGAGTCGAAAAAATTAGCTATTATCAAACTTTGACATCCTACTACTGGCGTATTTTTTGTCTGATTTTTAAATGAGATACCTTGTTGGAAGCGTATTTAAGCTGACTATCCATCTGCATTTACCGATTTTCTACGCTCCGTAAAACTTTTCTAAATACTTACCAGATTTTAAAAAAATTGGTTATTATCAAACTTTGGCATCCTACTACTGGCGTATTTTTTGTCCGATTTTTAAATGATATACCTTGTTGGAAGCGTATTTAAGCTGACTATCTATCTGCATTTACCGATTTTCCACTTTCTGTGAAACTTTTCGAGATACTTTCCAGAATTCAAAAAAGTATCTCTTGAGCTTTGCATGACTCTATCGGGTGCATTTCTTGCCCGATTAAAGAATGATATAGCATTTTCGACTCGTAGGAGGCACGACTATCAATCGGCATTCAAAAGATACATATTTGAAATTTTTCCATTTTTCGACAAAATTGTGATGTAACCCCTTATCATTTTTGTCAAAATCCCGGTTGAGTCGAAAAAATTAGCTATTATCAAACTTTGACATCCTACTACTGGCGTATTTTTTGTCTGATTTTTAAATGAGATACCTTGTTGGAAGCGTATTTAAGCTGACTATCTATCTGTATTTACCGATTTTCCACTTTCTGTGAAACTTTTCGAGATACTTTCCAGAATTCAAAAAAGTATCTCTTGAGCTTTGCATGACTCTATCGGGTGCATTTCTTGCCCGATAAAAGAATGATATAGCATTTTCGACTCGTAGGAGGCACGACTATCAATCGGCATTCAAAAGATACATATTTGAAATTTTTCCATTTTTCGACAAAATTGTGATGTAACCCCTTATCATTTTTGTCAAAATCCCGGTTGAGTCGAAAAAATTAGCTATTATCAAACTTTGACATCCTACTACTGGCGTATTTTTTGTCCGATTTTTAAATGAGATACCTTGTTGGAAGCGTATTTAAGCTGACTATCCATCTGCAATTACCGATTTTCTACGCTCTGTAAAACTTTTCTAAATACTTACCAGATTTAAAAAAAATTGGTTATTATCAAACTTTGGCATCCTACTACTGGCGTATTTTTTGTCCGATTTTTAAATGAGATACCTTGTTGGAAGCGTATTTAAGCTGACTATCTATCTGCATTTACCGATTTTCCACTTTCTGTGAAACTTTTCGAGATACTTTCCAGAATTCAAAAAAGTATCTCTTGAGCTTTGCATGACTCTATCGGGTGCATTTCTTGCCCGATTAAAGAATGATATAGCATTTTCGACTCGTAGGAGGCACGACTATCAATCGGCATTCAAAAGATACATATTTGAAAATTTTCCATTTTTCGACAAAATTGTGATGTAACCCCTTATCATTTTTGTCAAAATCCCGGTTGAGTCGAAAAAATTAGCTATTATCAAACTTTGACATCCTACTACTGGCGTATTTTTATTCTTATTTTTAAATGAGATACCTTGTTGGAAGCGTATTTAAGCTGACTATCCATCTGCATTTACCGATTTTCTACGCTCTGTAAAACTTTTCTAAATACTTACCAGATTTTAAAAAAATTGGTTATTATCAAACTTTGGCATCCTACTACTGGCGTATTTTTTGTCCGATTTTTAAATGAGATACCTTGTTGGAAGCGTATTTAAGCTGACTATCTATCTGCATTTACCGATTTTCCACTTTCTGTGAAACTTTTCGAGATACTTTCCAGAATTCAAAAAAGTATCTCTTGAGCTTTGCATGACTCTATCGGGTGCATTTCTTGCCCGATTAAAGAATGATATAGCATTTTCGACTCGTAGGAGGCACGACTATCAATCGGCATTCAAAAGATACATATTTGAAAATTTTCCATTTTTCGACAATATTGTGATGTAACCCCTTATCATTTTTGTCAAAATCCCGGTCGAGTCGAAAAAATTGGCTATTATCAAACTTTGACATCCTACTACTGGCGTATTTTTTGTCTGATTTTTAAATGAGATACCTTGTTGGAAGCGTATTTAAGCTGACTATCCATCTGCAATTACCGATTTTCTACGCTCTGTAAAACTTTTCTAAATACTTACCAGATTTTAAAAAAATTGGTTATTATCAAACTTTGGCATCCTACTACTGGCGTATTTTTTGTCTGATTTTTAAATGAGATACCTTGTTGGAAGCGTATTTAAGCTGACTTTCTATCTGCATTTACCGATTTTCCACTTTCTGTGAAACTTTTCGAGATACTTTCCAGAATTCAAAAAAGTATCTCTTGAGCTTTGCATGACTCTATCGGGTGCATTTCTTGCCCGATTAAAGAATGATATAGCATTTTCGACTCGTAGGAGGCACGACTATCAATCGGCATTCAAAAGATACATATTTGAAATTTTTCCATTTTTCGACAAAATTGTGATGTAACCCCTTATCATTTTTGTCAAAATCCCGGTTGAGTCGAAAAAATTAGCTATTATCAAACTTTGACATCCTACTACTGGCGTATTTTTTGTCTGATTTTTAAATGAGATACCTTGTTGGAAGCGTATTTAAGCTGACTATCTATCTGTATTTACCGATTTTCCACTTTCTGTGAAACTTTTCGAGATACTTTCCAGAATTCAAAAAAGTAAGAAAACTCTAGTCGGGCGTAACCGACTAGGGTATACCCTGAGCTTTGTCGAACCTGTGTTTTCCAATACACTTATATTTAGCGTAAAATTATACAAAAATTTCAAGCTTAAAGCATTTTTTTCAAAAAACTGACATTGGCGAGGTTTGAACCTACGTTAACTAAGAAACGCGCATCACCTCTACCAACAACGCCACTCCACTGTCTTAGAAAGCGATGGCAAATGTAAACTAAAGCAGCAGCTGATAACTCAACAAAATTCAAACGTAATTTGCGATTCTTCGAATCGACTAGAATGCGAGCGTTTGTATGTGTGTGTGCACAGAATAGAAAAAGTGCGTTCGCTTGGCGCTGCTGCCGCGTGTTTTTGCAAAGTAGCCAAACGTTTTGCTTAATAACTTTTTTGCTATTTAACGAATTTCAATGAAAGTTTCGGCATATGATCAACATATTCTATGGGCATATTTGTCAGTTTAGTAAAAGTGCCAACTCATTCGCATTTTGGCTATATTTGAGACTAAACTTCAATTGGGGAAAATTTGGGGCCGGTATCCAAAATATAACAAAATTCGAAATTGCATAAAATACATATAAGGCTAAATATAAAATTTGGTATCTCTAGCTTAAAAGATGGGCGAGATAGAATTTTATAACTGAATTTCGATAATGTTTTTATTCAATAACAAAAAAACGAATATATTTATCGATTATCGAAAATAAACTTGATATGCGCGCTGTATATAGGGATCTACAAAAAAAAATTCAAGTCTCTAGCTCTTCTGAGAGCTGAAATCGACGCGTTCATACATACGGACAGACGAACGGACGGACGGACGGACGGACGGACGGACGGACGGACAGACAGACGGACAGGGCCAAATCGATTTCTCTTGTCGTCCTGATCAAGAATATATATAAAAACATTATACCCTGATTTCCCATTTTCAATGGGCTCAGGGTATAAAAATAATATTTTTTAACTGAATGTGAGGGCAAACGAAGCTGGATGGGAGCAAAGATCTATGCTGCGCTCTGTTGTATGAGTTCCAATATTTTTTTGCTGAACTATTCGCTGCTTCGATATTATCTCACGACGGTTTCCCACAACATATTATTTAAGCAAAATGCCCAAGTGTTTTTTTTCTTATGTCTCTATATTTGATCGTGCTGATAAGGATGATAATAAATGCTTCTATGCTCTTCTGCACCCAGAGAATATTGTCTGTTTCAGTACATTGCGCTTACATACAAAATATATAATTGATTTTTCATTTAATAAATTAAATAAATAAAAATAAAGAAACGAAATAGAATTTAAGCAACCAGCAGAGCCAACATATTTAGATTGCAATGAACCAAGCAGGACAGCAACAACTTTCAATATTAGTTCTGAGTAAGTGATATATACTTTTATGTATTTCAATATAGAATAAATATATTTTTATGTTGGTAAAAATATAATAATTGTTCAGTAATAAACATAAAAATAAGAAGTGATCCACAAAAAGCATCTCAAGTAGAAGCACTTGCAGCAAGAGATTTTAACATAGAATTAGAAGAGAAATTAAGATATAACTAGATTCTTCCACTAACTAGCGCTAGCTTAAGATTCGTCCGTAAGCCATTTGAGACTAACATTCTAAGCAGTAAAACAAATTTATTAACAATTTAACATTATCAATTTAATATTGACAATTTGAATTCGCCCTTTAGTATCCCAAACGTTCTCGTCCTTGTCCTCGTTTCAAACCAAATTTAACTAAAAGTCGCCCAAGTCACGCTGTCTACAGTACTAATTGCCACTTGGGCAACTTTCTGCCCAATTTACAGCTGAAACTTGGGCGAAATCAAACAGATTTCTATTAAGATTTCACTTATAAATAATATTTTAATATTCAAATGTCATCGTGATTTAATTGAAATAAGTTTGCCTGTCTACAGTGCTAATTGGCACTTGTGTAACTTTTCGCCCGACATTAAGTGCGCAGCTTAACTTATCGTCAAGAACAATCGAGCAAAACTTTACCTGTGCGGCAATTTATGCCGTTTTATCTGTGCGAAATCAAACATAAAGTTTTTAAGCCGCAGACAATTGAGCTTAATATGCAAAGGTGTCAAATACACACACTTACATAGTTGTTGGCCTCGGCATATTTCGACTTCGACTCGTGGCTTAAGTGGCATAAAAATTACGCTTGTTTATAGAACGTCTGTCTAATAGCAGCTTAGACTAAGACTAAAGCTAAGGCTGTGGCTGCGGCTGCGGCTGCGGCTTCAGCTTCATTGGCGCCACGAAATTTCTTACACAATTTTGTTGTTGTTGTAATTAAATGACAAATCTGATTTATGTGACATTTGATAGCCGCAGCAAACAGCAAATAAAGCTTGACCGCCGCAGCACTCGCCTGGCATTTGGCTTATGCGAGATTTTCCGTGTCATTAGAGCCAAGGCAGGTGGGCAGGGGCAGGTGGGCAGCTGAGCAGGTGTGTGCCGAGCAATTTGTTGTGCGCAGATTTCGTTTGGCTTAGTCTGCTGGCACCGACCCGACCCGACCCGACCCGGTTGGCTCCCATAATTTGTTTGGCTTTTGTCATCTATTTATCAAATGCGCTTATTTTTGGCAGCTTATTAGTGGCAGCGTCTTAGGGCCAAGACACCAGCTACTGCTGCCCTGAATGGGCGCTAAGCTCTGACGCCGATAAGCCACACAGAAATTTCGCCACATTTCCTCCTGGAATAAACATAATATAGATTAAGACTGCCTGGCAGATGAGTTGTCCAAAGGCAATTGCCGTTTGCATGGGCATGGCCGAGTGGAATCAGAGATAATCAGAGTGGAATCAGAGGCCGAATTCCCCAAATTATTGCAAAATATTTACGATAAAAATTGGCAATAAAATCTTATGAACTAATAATAATTGATGGAAATATTTCAGGATTTTTTCACATTGATACTTTTTTATCTGATACGAATTGAACTTTTCGCTGTTTTTACCTCTTTTGCATGCCTAACGAAAAAAGCCCATTTGTATATTTATATTATTAACAGATTAATAATTAATAAATTAATCCATCTATCAATATCAAAGCCAAATTCCTTACCCAAACAAAATTTAACTTATTTTGTTACTATTTTTCCGCACACTTTACCAAAATAAATTGAACAATTTATATATTTATACATATATTTTGTGTATGTATAAATATATCTATATAAAAAAACACATAAAATCAACTTTCACTTTTTTGCATCTATCTATCAATAGCAAAGCCATAGTGTTTATTGACACCAAAGAAAAAATATGAAATACTTTTTACCTTTATTTGTTCAAACTATTAACTTTATTTTAAAAAATATGTACTTTAAGCTGGACCGCTTTTTATTATGTATGTATATATGTGCAGCTCCCCATCTGGAGATTAAAAATATATATAAACTACAATTTTTTTTTGTCTTTTTTTATATATCTACTATATTACCTGCGATGCCATAGCACTTAGTAGAGTTAAAGAAAATAAACTAAAAATTGTAATTATTTTATTTTGTTATTTAAAATCAAATACAAATTAAATACTTTATTAAAAAATATACATAAGCGTTTTATGTTATATATTATATATGTTATATATATTGTATTATTGAAATAAGAATACATAATATATGAAATAATCTGAAATAAGTATTTTTTAGCTATATTACAAAAATTGAATATATGCATCTGTTATATTTATATATTTCCAATTTTTTTTGTACCATTCTATATACTTGCCTAATAAATATTAAAAAAAAATGATAATTTTGGTTTATTTTGTCATAGGCAAAGCCTATATAAAATTAAAATAAATAAAAAGTGCGGCGACAAATTAAATATTTGGTATTTTTTATCCATTAAATACAATTTACAAAAAAATAAATCAATTTTTTTACATCTCCCTACATTCTACTGTCTACAAAAAAAACATACATAATTTGCCTTGAAATAAAAAGTAATTAGCATTGGACTCTTCTTTAATCTGTTTTCAACACGTTTCATTATAAATAAATTAATAAAAAAATATATGAATTTATGTAGAAATTTATTTTTTTATGTACTCTTTATTCTCTCTGCAATAAATAAAAACTAAGTAATATTTACGTGCTGCAAGCAGCCAGGACATTTTAGCCAATTTGGCCTTGAACGATTGCTGCAGCGACGTAATATGCTCTCTTCCTCATGGCTATTCCTAAAACAGAGTATCTTTCACTCGAACTACTTGATTCAGTCTAGATTGCCGTTGCCGTTGCCGTTGCATTTGTATTCAATTGTCATCGAGTGTGACGATGTCGTTGACTATGCCTTAACACGACGCCTGCAATTGACAATCAAACTGAATGGGGCGTTAAATACTTTTTGTCGATTACTTATTGATACGCTTACTATGAAGCGAACTGAGCTAAGAGCGCCTCAAAAAACACATTTCATGCAAAACTTTAAATGCTCAAAAAAGTGAATATCCCATGGAAAAGAGAGTGAAACATATTTGAATGCAAATCAATGCTCCAATCGACAGCAGGTGAATCTTCATTTTGTATCACAATTTTGTCAAAAATTTAAAAAGATTGACATTTTTTGAATACCGATCATAGATCAGACTAGTCGAGAAGACTCTAAGACAATACGGTATGAAATCTAGTATTTGTCATTTAATTGAGAGCTGGCATAGCGTTTGGGATCGTCGCCAGAAAATCTTTAAGTGGAAATATTTCAAGTCAACCATCATATGTCCAGTTTAATAGCAGATTTAAGTTTGTTAGTCTATTGCATATGTAAAACTAGATTTTAAATGCAAATTGTGATTAAATTTAAGGCGAAATGTTGAAAATAAACAACAAAATAAAGAAGCTGCAAGAACTGCATTTTTAGTTGGTTTTTAATGTGGGATACTTTCGGGGGCTGCCGATTCCGCTAATTTCCACTCAAATACCAGGCAAACAGAAGGTAAACAAAAGGCTGCCAGAAAAGGAGATTTTTCTTTTCTTTTTTTGTGTAGCATACTTTCAGGCTGATCGTTTGAGGTGTGAATATCATGTTTTGTTGCATACTCTAGAGGGCATCTATTTTTAGCCTCAGGAAAAGTTTTCTTTTCTTTTTATTTTGTGTAGCATACTTTCAGGCTGATCGTTTGAGGTGTGAATATCATGTTTTGTTGCATACTCTAGAGGGCATCTATTTTTAGCCTCAGGAAAAGTTTTCTTTTCTTTTTATTTTGTGTAGCATACTTTCAGGCAGAGCATTTGAGCTCTGAATATCATGTTTTGTTGCATACTCTAGGGGCATCTATTTTTAGCCTCAGGAAAATTTTTCTTTTCTATTTATTTTTTGTAGCATACTTTCAGGCTGAGCATTTGAGATGTGAATATCATGTTCTGTTGCATACTCTAGAGGGCATCTATTTTTAGCCTCGTTACGTCTTTAGCTCATTTGCACTGAAATACCAAACGAACCGAAGCTTGCAGAAGGTCTCCGAAATGTATCAAAAACTATTTGAGTGACATGCAATTGACGCATAATTGCGGGCGGCAACATATATTTAAACTTTGCATGTCGAATTTCTACATAAAAATAAGCAAAACACCAAGCGAACAGAAATCAGCAGAGGTAAACAAAATCGATTTGAGTGAACATTTTTGCAAAGTGAAGCTGCAAAGTCAACCAATTGAGTGGCTTTGTAACTGACTACTCGGAGAGCGCTACGCCACTGCAGGGTCATATAGGGAGGCTGCATTTAGTTGGTCGGCCGTCGCTATTCGCCACCAAAGAGCAGCAGAATCACCAGGCGAGCAGAAGTCAGCAACAGGTAAACAGAATCGCGCTGAGTGAAAATTTGTACAAAATTCGTCTCAAGGTCATCCAACTGATTCCAACGATTCCAAGGTCATTTCTTGAGTTGTTTGTCCAGAATTTGATCTCCGCGTATGGAGGGGGCAGGGCAGAAAAGGGGCATGCATTTGTTTGACCATTTCTTGCGCATTTGCAAGTAGAAGTGCTTTGTGAATTTGGGCTCATTAGGACCGACTCGCAGGTATATTGACCAGGAGCATTAGGGTCATCTAGGAACCTTTCTACAAGCGGGCGTAATTTGCTATGTAAAATGCAAAGTCCACCGTAACTTGAACGAATTTAATCGGTTTTATTTGGGAATTTTGGCTCATTAGGACTAGCACCCAGGTATATTTACCAGGAGCAATAGGGTCATCTAGGAGCCGTTAACCGTTTCGTCTTACACACTAGCAAAGTCAGCTTCAAAAACTAGGCTTAATCGGACGTAACTTTAGCGAATATAAGTGGTCCATTAAATTATTTTTATATTCAATTCTGACATTTGACATAAAAACAAATTATTTATCACCTTACACATCTCACTTTTACACTGTAAATATCTTGTTCCAATAACACACTACTACAAATAATACACAATTCTGATTAGGTTAAGTTGCCAAAATGGTAACAGCACACTAACCATTGTAAATAAGGAACCTACATTTCATAAAAAAAAAAAAAAAAAAATATTTAATTAATTTTAATATTTTATTTATATATACATATATTTTTTATTATTATTTTTTTTTTTTCATACTTTCTTATCGACAAAATAGAATAAAATATAAATTTATATAAATTGACTTTTTGCTCCTTTGAAAAATTTCCTATCAATGCGCTGCGCTGCGCTGTGATGTATGCTACGCTTTTTTACGCTTTTGTAATATCGTGTCACAGGCTCTCACCTATGGAATGTCCTGTCGTTTGCACTGCTTCAAAAGCCCAGCTCTGCTTTTTTACTGCTAAACGGTTTCGACTGTCCTCTTTTTCTTTATTGTCGGTGCTGCTGCTGCTGCTGCTGCTGTTGCTGGGCAGTCGTTGGCTCCAGCCGTCACGTACGCAACGCACATTTTCACGTATTTCGAATATTTTCCTAAAATTACCCAATTTAACGTAAGCTCTGTCAAAGTCTTGGGCAAGACGTTAACATACCGGGTAAAGGCACAGAGTGGAGTGCTCTTCCAATTAGCAGACAAAATAAATTTGCGAGATTTTGAAACAATTCTTTTTTTTTTTTTTTTGGTTTTTATTAATAATTATTTTTGAAGATTTTTCGCTTTTTCGTTCATAATTTGTTAGATTTGTTGTTGTATCATATGCTCGTATCTTCGTTTGAATTATGCTTAAAGATATTTACAGATTTTTGTTTTCGATTTTCGATTTTCTTTTATTGTTGTTAAATTCAATTTAAATTACTTTATGGCATTTGGTTTTTGTTTTTAGTATGCAGCTTGATTTTGTTTTTGTTTTTCTTTTTGTTTAAATCATCGTTTATATATATATTCATATATTCGAATGCATTTTATCTTACTTCTTGTTTGTATACATCTAAGAATTGAGTTTTAAATACACAAATAATTTACACTTACAATTAGCACACGATTTTTCTTTTCCATATACTTTGCTTTAATATTTCTTTAAGTGTAGTTTATAGCGTTGATTAAGTGGGACTTAAAAACAGTTTACAGTTTACAACAATGCACATTGATTTTTATTAAAGTTTGCATATATCGATGTACTTAAATCTGATTCCACACTCGCACACACAGACACAGACAGTCAGTCACGCACACACTCACACTCGGCTACTTAATTAGCATTTAAATGTCTGCACATTGATAATTAATTTATGCATAAATTTATTCGCTTAGTATTTAAAATGTTCGCATTCATTTTATGGCTTTTTTGTTTTTTACTTTTGACATCTTAATACTAATTTAGTTAGCAAGTATTTACACATAACATTTATGAATTCATATATATATATATATTTATTTTACTTTTGTATTTCATGACAATTAAAATTCAAATTAAAATTTTGCAATTGCAATCGGAAATCAAATTTTTTGCATTATGTAAAGAGAAATTGGACAAAGCATTTGATATGGCGCTGCTGCTCTCGGGGCTATTTACATAAATAAAATAATTGTGTTCGGCATGTTGAATGTTGAATTTTGACTCTTCATTAAGGCTTAATCACAATCATTTCTCTATTGTTTTCGTTTTTGTTGTCGTCTAAAATTTGGCTAACTAAAATGTTAACATTTATAAACATTTTTCTCTCGCTTTTGTCAATTGATAGCAAAATAACATGGAATGTTATTAGTAGTTCATTCTCATACACAATTCATCGACTAAATAATATGTATATATATATATTTTTTTTTTATAGGTACGTTGCTGTACATACTAAATACGGACAGAGAACAGATCGAACACTTAATGTTTAAATATGTTTCGCTTCTTCTTTCTTTTTCTTTTGTATATTTGTTAATTGAGTTCACATACATGCATATACATACATTAAAAAATTTGGCAATTTATAAATTTACGATATGTTTTTGTTAGTTTTAAGACCTTGCGACAGTCACCAGCTTTTAAATGCTACATTTGATTAGATTTCATTCAAAAACTTTGCTTTCATTTTAGTTTTATTATTTTTTTATTTTTTTTTTTTTTTATGTGAGAAAGATTTGATTCGAGTGCATTGAAAATGAATTGAATATATTTGAAAACATTTAACAACATTGTGGAAAATTAAATCACATAGCCTAAATAAGTGTTTTGCTTAACTTCAAATTACATTCAAAATTTCTTTGCATTCTTATTTGAAAATTCCATTTATTTTTTTTTAAATATATTTAATGTGCTGCTTATTTGGTTTTTTGTTTTAACTACAGAATGCTTAAAACTAATTTATAATTATATATTTTTATCCTTAACTTTATGCATATATATTTATATTTCTTTTTGTTTTTGTTTAAACTCGTTTTTTCTTTGTTATTTGTTTTTAGTTTTAAGTTTTGCCTTTGTTTATTTTAGTTTTAATTTTAATTTAATTTTGTTTTATTTTTTTCTGGTTTATCTTTTCGTGTGGAATTACTTATAAATTAATAACATACAATACACGCACACATTAATTATTAACTATGTACAGTTTTATCAATAACTTTTGAATACGCTCAACAATTTTTTTTTTCTTCTCCAGCTAAAAACAGGTTTCGTGGCTCTATTTAAAATATATAAATATACGTAGTTTATGTTTTATTAAATTTAAATATTTTATGCATATAAATATGGGTTTCTTTTGTGTTATGTTTATACAAATTAAATTCAAGAAAGCTTTTGTTAACGACATAAATAAATTAGCAATTTTCTCAGTTTTTCATTTTTGGTTTTCATTTTTTTTTTGCTTTTCATTTTTTATTTATTTTTTTTTTTATCTTTTGATTTTCATTTTCTGCGAAGCGAAGACGGAAAATTCAGTGGAAAAAATGGGCGGGGCATGGGGCATGGCTAACTTAATGCAGCTACCGCGCAGTCAGCAGCAACTGCCGCCGCTGCGCTGCTGCTGCTGAGAGAGAATCTTGAAGCGTTTGCTCAACCTGAACGAATGGCGCAATGAGCTCACCACGCGGCTCATTGCCCAGCCCCTGACTAACAACACTTATCGAAGCTCGATGCACTCGGACGACCCCGGGCCCAGCCTGGCTGTGCCTGAACGCCGGCCAGTTGGCGTTGCCAGCGACGGCGGCGGCCAGGGCCAGCGCCAGCAGCAGCAGGGCATTGGGCGCCCGGGCCATTAGGAGCGAGTCCGTTTTGCTGGCTGCATTTGGTTGAAGAAAAAGCGATAAGATTTTGGTAACAAATATTTCCCGGTATGACATACCTTGCACCGGGTCGGCGCGCGAGTTGCTGGCGAAGGCGCTGTCGCTCTCTCGCGACTCCAAGACCGGCGCCTTCTGCGGCCGATCGCCCTCCACGGACTCCTCGTTGCTGCGCCAGTAGAAGGACGAGAGAGCGGCCACACACTGCGAACGCAAAGAGAATGCAAATTGTAATTGGATAGTTCGCATCAAATCTCGCGCGATTCACTCACCTTTAGCTTCATGTCGCCGTTGCGAAAGTGATGCTGCTCGACGCGAAACTGCAGGCCCAGCACCGAGGTCTCCAGGCCCTCGCGGCCCGACACAATCGTCTCGAACTTGCGCAGCTTCTGCGGCTCCGCCGGCTCGCCGTTCACATACCAGGTGAGATTGACGGCCGGCTTGGAGCGGCCGGCGGTGCAGTTGATGCGCACCCAGTCGCCAATTTGGTAGCGCGGACGTCCTCCAATTATTTTCGGCGGTCCCTGATCGGGCAGAGCTGCAAGAGTGGCAGAAGCACAAGGAGAGAGACTGGTTAGTTGCTGCTGCCACGGCTAACGAAGTCAAGCTGTGCTGAATTTAATTTACGGCTAGTTGCAGACAGCACAGACGCCACCTACCCCCACCCCACCCCACCCTCGAAATACCATAATAAACCAAAACCCAGGCCAACAACAACAACAACAACAACAGCAACGACGAGGACAACAAAGTCGCCGGCGCCCATCCGGAAATTCAATAAAAGTTCCAGCCGCTGATGCACTGACAGACTGCTGATAAAATTGCAAAAAACAAACTAAAAAGGAAAAACAAGCGAAATAAAAATAAAATTGAAATGAAGGCGAATCGATGCTGGAACGCATCGCACCTCTTAATACACTAACCAGAGAATGCAAGTTTATAAGTTGAGCGAAGCATATTTAACTTGCTTAAGATAGTTTACGTAACTATACCAACATTGCAATGTTAACAGAGCTGCCTATTGAATCACTTAAGAGTTGCTTAGCTCTGTTAAGTTTACGGAGCTGTTACGTACTTTTTTTTTTTTTTTTTGTGATCGATTTCATTTCTGATATTAAAATCTCTATCATATGTATCAGCCGTATCATGCCCTGAGTCAAACATCTCTGTTATGCGATTCTGTAATGTTTACGTAACTCTTGTAACGTAACTCTACAACTCTATTACGTAATGATATGCTTACGTAACTCTTCTTTGTTAATCATCAGATGTCGCATCTTTTAACAGTTACTCAGCTCTGTATTTGTAACAAAGCTTTTGAGCTTTAAGATGCTGTGATCAGCATCATCCACTGAGCTGAAAATCTCTGTATAACTCAGTAACATCCTCTGATCTAAAAATTTTTTGTTATTTCGTTCTGTACTGTAAATAAACTATTCGATATTGCCCTATGTTTTGCCATCATAGCTCATAGGTTCTCAGAAGAGTGTAACATTTAAAAGACGCTTAGTTCTGGTATGTTAACATAGCTCTTGTATGTTAACTACGTGACATTTGCTTGCTAAGTACTCATATAAAAATTCGTCAATTCTGTAATACCTTTTACATGTTACACAACAGAGACTTTTTTGCAACATTAAACATATTTTAGAATTTTTAATGTTGGCCTAGAATTATATATGCTAATCATTCTTTCATATGTTAAACAAATAAGATATGAATAACAAGTGATAACTAAACAGTTTCTGTTATGCCAACAATGTTCTATGTTACTACAAAAATCATTTAATTCATATCTCTGCACTGTTATTCAAAATAATATTTCATATTGAATGAAAGCTGACGTAAATTGAATTCTATTTGTCTGTAATTTTTTCCCTTTTTTTACTATTCAAAATATAATTATGTTATTCTAAATATTATTTGAATTTAATTCTAATTTCTTATCTTTCTTTTTTTTATACTTTCTATACTATATATTCCTTGTCTATCTTTCTACAAAGTCTCCTCTTTCATGCCCTATCTGCAAGTAAGTTCCACAACGAAATTGTCAAACTAATAGAGGCAATGCAGTTAGCCAGACCAGGCCAGCCAGGCCATGGCAGGCCAGGGCAGAGCTATATGCATGCTGATGCATCCTGACAGGCTGTTGACTGTGCGTCATGACCAAGTTCTAATACCCGCTCGAAGACTATAAATCAGTGCTGAGCAGAACTATGCGAACGGAAACGGAAATGGCTTTTTTGCCAGAGGGCTAGCGGCAGCTGTGGGCGCAGAGAGCTGTAAACTGCCAAAAAACTCGGACTCCTAGCTGCGCCATATGCCCACCTGTTGTTGTTGTTGTTACTATTGTTGTTGTTGTTGTTGTCGTGTTGTTGAAGCTTTTAAAAAGTTTGATTGAAAGCCAAACAGGCAGCCAGCACAATATGAGCAACACAAAAGCCAAAACAAAAGCGCGTTAGAACAAAGACAAAGCCCGTGCCAGATAGGAGCGAGATAGCAAGAGTGTGAGAGCGAGAGGGAGAGACGTCTCCCTTGCCCACGCAAAAGTTTATAATTGAACAAACGAAATGTCAACGCCAGCTCAAAGCGTTCCGGCTTGCCTCGCCCACGTGTGACGCCCGTTGTCCATGGCAATAAGCGTGATTTCCGGCCGGAGTCCTGGAGTCCCGACGTCCTGCAAGCACTTCTCACAACATCTTGTCCGTGCTGTTGTTTGCATTGCGAGTTGGTCGCGACATCTTCGAAATTTTTGCAGCGCCCCAGGCAAATTGCTGAAGCCGACAGACAGTTGCAAAATTGAGTTAGATGCTAAGCTTTGGCAGGTTAGTAGCCAAAGAGGCGGGGGCGGGGGCGTGGCCTGCGTTGCTCCAGGCCACATCTGCGAGTTTAGTTAAGCTTATTATAAAGCATGAAATCAAATGAAGCCTGTCAAATGCAGTTCAACACTTGAGCAGCCAGCAATCAACAATTGAATTTCCCTCCCAAATTGAGTCTGAGACACCAGCAACACCAACAACAACAACACAAGCAGGTCAAGCACTGTAAATTATAATTGCTTGGAGCGTGTTGATAATCACTGAGAGATGTTACATGCGCACAGATTTACGTCAACTATGCAATTAACTATGTATAGAGCCGGTTGATTGGCGCACGAGATGTCGACAGGGCATGAATTATTAGTTTAGTTCTTGGAATTATTGTTATCAACAAGACGCTGCGAGGGATGTGTGTATGACTTGCTAGCAAGGCTTTGTTTCTTACTGGACTGAAGCTATCTTAAGGCTGAAGAGATGTGGGTGGGAAGGAGCTGAAGATACTTTGTGGAATTACAACAGATTAGTTAACAGTTCGCATGCAATAGTTGGCTGTTAGCAGCTCAGTTAACAGTTGACAATTAATGGCTAACAGGTAACAGTAACAAGCTAACATTTAGCAGATAACAGTTAACAGCTAAAAGTTAACAGCCAACATATAAAAGCTTACAGCTAACAATCGACAGTTAACAGCCAAGAACTTACAGCTAACAGCTAACATTTAACAGCTAAGAACTAACAGCTCAAAGCTAACATCTAAGGCCAACACAGAAAAGTTGACAGCTAATAGTTAAGAGTTAACATATAAGAGTTAACAGTCAACATCTAATAATTACCAATTCCCTGTTAAAAATTGACAGCAACTAACAGCTCACAGTTAACATTTAACAGATAAGGGTAAGGAGCTAAGAGCCAATATCTAATATGTCATGTGACATGTAAAATTTAACATTTTACAATTTATTTTTAACACTTAATATTTTTATGTTAAAAGTGAAAAGAAAAAAGTAAAAAGCGAATATTGAAAAGCTAACATTAAGCATTAAACACCTAACTTTTAGAGTTGACATTTAACACTTAACAGTTAGCCATTTACAGCTCATAGTTTATTTATTTTTAACATAAAAAATAAATCGCCAATAATGAAAGACATAATATATAGATGCTTCTTATTTGACTGATCAACCTATCTGATTGAATGATTAATTAAAATTAAAATTAATGATCTTGAAAGACAAGAACATCCTATTTCCCATTTTATGTTTCTTATTCTCATTTCAAACTATATTCCCTCTTAACAGCTCTCAACAGCATCTCTCTTCCACACTCATCGCATCACTTGTACTCAACTCAGCTGCCTCTAAACCCCACTCGACGCCCTTAGACTTCAGCAGTTGATCGATGGACAACTAAGACTTTACTCTCGAGTTCACTTGATTGCACTAGGCAAGTCCAGCCCTAATGGCCACTCTCAATAAACTCTCCATGGCTTCCAATTTCCAATTAGAATTATAAGTTTTCGCCCGAGTTCAATTACCAAATACATATATAGAAACTGTTATAACTATTATTGGCATACTTACACACAACAACCATGTCGCCGTGCTCGGTGACCGTTTGGAAGGATGGCGCCTCGCCGGACACCTCGCAGCGGAAGCGGCCGGCCGACTGCAGATTGACGTTGTGCAGGTTAACAATCGCATCGCTCGAGTTGTGCAACTGCAATTAAAAATTGTTTCAATGTGTAAAAAGTAAAGTAAAGCCAGAAAAAGCCAGCGGAGCGCGGCTAAAGCAATGTAAACGAAAAGTGGCAAAAGTTGTAAGACCAAAAAGGATGTCGCTCGCTGTCCGTCTCTCGACATTGGCAGTTCGCCGTTCGCTGTTGGCTCTTGGCCGTCGTCAGTTGGCCGTTTCAATAGCCGCCACTTTGAACGTTAATGTAACGTAATTGTTTTTGAGAACCGGCTCAAAATGCTTTTTCAATGTTTTTGCTACTCTTAAAGGCGCGCACAGTCCACTTTCCACTCGCTCCCTTTAAGGGTCAGTCGCGTACGTTAGGCGAATATTTCACTTCAACTTTAAGCCATTAAGCTGCTTTGCTAGCCCCTCTGGCTGCTCTTCATTCATACTCGCTCACGAGCCGAAAAGGAGTGTATTTGGTTTGCTTAATTGGTAGCAAACCATTTTAATGCGATTGATACAAGAGAGTGGAGACTAGAAGCCTTTCCTTATGCTATTGTTAAGTCGAGCAAATTATACATCTTTTGCAATGATTCGCTTGAATCTACAGATTCACAATTTGATATATTTATACTTCTATAGGCAACTCAATTGATTTGGTTTGAGCTGTTTAAAATGTGAAGTTCCGTTTTAAATGAAATTCATTTATAAATACAATATATATACTACTTAAACAGAAGATGAAGAAAAAATTCCTCACTGAAATTTTTAATTAACATATAATTTGTATTAATTGTTTTCATATCATAAATAAATGCATAAAAATGCAAAAAATTAAAATTCCAGAAAATTGCGGAAATGCCTTTGCAGTGCTATTTTAAGTAGTTTTGCATTGAAATGTTACACACATGCAGCTTTGACTTTCCATAAAATGATATGGCTACCCACAGCATCCGATCCCACCAATCAAAGTTGAATCGGTGCCAGGGAATTCTGATTCCCTTGCTCTGGCAAGGGACGTAAAACTTGGCAATTGCTTAAGTCCACCTCTAACTATTAACTTGCTTAATATTTCGAGAAATATATCCCTGTTAGTATAATCTCTACATGAATTGAATATTTTACGCTCAGAAAAAATAGGGCAATAGAAATTGGAAATCTCAACTTTAAAAAATATACAAAAATGTAGAGAAAAATATATAAAATAGCTATAAATATAGTAATAATTTATTTATATTTTATTGTGCTAAAATCAGTTAAGCAAAAAATTAAGTAAAAATCAAGTAAAAATATGATCCAAATATGATAAAAATAATTCCAAATATGATAAATGAAAATTACTGACAGTGATAAAAATGCTTTAAAAAAAAGTTACTTTAATCAAATGAATTCCTAGCGATAAAAATGCTTAAAAAAATTACTTTTATGAAATGAATTCCTAAAGTGTTGAAACTTGCAGCTTTCATTCCAAATAATGATTTTTTTATATATAATTCACATATTTTAAATATATATAAATATTATTAACTCTTACATGTAATTTACTGGAGACAATTCAAAAGATATTTTCTTTATTTTTCCATTTTTGAGCTCTTTTTCAATTAGATAAATAAGTTGAGAAAAATATAAAAAAAGTGTCTATCCCAAATAATTTTTATGCCACTGTTAAGCAACTCCAAATGCAAACCTATATATTATATGATATTTCAAATGAATGCTAAGAGCGTTAAAAACAATAAAATAAATTTGATTCATTTAGTTTTTATTTTTATGAATTTTGAATCTTCCTTTAACATTTATATATTCCACATTTAAATCAACTATTTCCCCAATTCACCCAAAATAAATTTTAAAAATGTATTTACTTAAATTTGAATAATGAACGAGCATTAGGCAGTCATTTCTAGCTATCCACAACTTTTTTACCCATGCGAAAAGGAGTTTTTTTTTTGTATTGTTGTTTTGTTGCTTATCTGCCCGGCGAAAAGTGCACTTTGTTATCTTTTATTGCGCATTTTTTGTCCGTCTGTGCTCATTGTGTTGCTGCCCCTTGTGTCTGCCGCTGCTGCTGTTGTTGTCTTACCCTAATTTATAGTTTACCTAGCTAAACACAAACGCAGACGCAGTTAAGCTCGGGCTTAGCACACGTCCAGGCACAGCACAGACACCGACAACAGTTTTTGAACAACTGCAATAAAACAAAACGCAAACGAAAAGCCAGCCAATGGCCAAAAAGTTGTTGGCCCGGCCAAGCCACGTCAGTCAGTCAGTCGCTCGAATCGATTATGCTAAAACAATATCCGCCAAATGTAGTTGGATATAACCATTAGCATGGGCTGCAGCCCCAGCTCCAGCTCCAGCTGCTATCTAGACCTTGCAACATGTTTCGCTTTTATCGGCTGCCCAACATCAAAGTTGAGAAGACCGCCACGACTCCCTCCCTCTCCCCCTCTCTCTCTCTCTCTGTGCCTGGGTGTATTTCCGCTGGTTGTTATAATGCGCATTATAGACACGTTCGAGCCACGCCCATTGCCAGCGGCGGCTGGGAAAAGCGCAACTTGAAAAATTTATTGCACTCGCAACGGGCAGCACACGGCACAGGAACTGGGCACAGGATGCGGGGGCGTGGCCAGGACATGCATGCCAAGCAGATTCACTTTTATTTCTCTTCTTCTTTTTTCGGGTTAGACGATTAGTGTGGTTCGCTCTAGCGCAGTTCCACTGTATGGCGCACTCCCTCTCTCTGTCTCTCACGTGCTTATCTCGAACTCAGCGAGGCGTTTGACCTCGCACCGCCTCCGGCAAGTGTGTGCTTTGTATGCGTACGCTGAATTTTCGGGGCATTGGCGTACCTGGTCGCACCGCAACCTCACCTGCGAGCGAGCGTGCAGCAGTGCGCAGTTTACGTGCAAAACTTTTAGTGGCAAAAATAATGGAGCAATGGCATTTAAGTGCGCCACTTCGCCCCAGTCCATGCATGATCATTGTTCGATTTTTCCCCCTTTTTTTGTGTGTTGTTTTCCTAACTGCCAACTGATGGGCTCTACACCAAAGTGAAGTTGCTCCAAAGCCCGAAATGTTTAAGCATAACAAGCGCAGCAGCAGCACTGCAGTGATGTCATTTTATGCTAGACCTAAAAAGCTAGATCGACGAAAAAGAAAGGCTAAAAAAGGCTGAATCACTAATGTGATTAAGACATACAACTGTGTGCACAAAAATAGCAGTGCCCTTGAGCTTTGATTCCAAAGTTAATAAATCATATTAAAAAGACCATAGGTGCACCAATCTTATATAATTTTAGAATTTATATTTATATATAACAAAACTAATATCATTTTGAGTAGAAAAAAATCCGACATTTTCAGAAATGACCAATTTAGGGGGAAAATGAGATTTTGTGCTGCTCATAAAAATAGCAGTGATTACTAAATGTAAAAATCTTTAGATTCCAAATTATTCTTTTTGAGGGGAAATATTCAATAGATGTAAATATCTATAATTTAACAGTAGAACAACATTTCAACCGTCAAACGCGTTAAGAGCAGCTCCAAAAATTGAGAAAATAGCTCATAAGACTAGAAAAAGGCCAAAAAGACTAGAAAAAGCCCAAAAAGGCTAGAACAATGACAAAAAGGCTAAAATTCCCGCTGCGCGTTTTTTTCTCAAATTTATCCCGCAATCGCATTTCTAAAACAGCCAGATTTGACGGGAAAAAGGCTGAAATATCTAAATATCTATAATTTAACAGTAGAATAACATTTCAACCGTCAAACGCGTTAAGAACAGCTCAAAAAATTGAGAAAATAGCTTAAAAGACTAGAAAAAGGCCAAAAAGGCTAGCAAAATTACAAAAAGGCTAAAATTCCCGCTGCCCGCTTTTTTTTCAAATTTATTCCGCAATTGCATTTCCAAAACAGCCAGTTTTGACGGGAAAAAAGCTGAAATATCTAAATATCTATAATTTAACAGTAGAACAACATTTCAACCGTCAAACGCGTTAAGAGCAGCTCCAAAAATTGAGAAAATAGCTCATAAGACTAGAAAAAGGCCAAAAAGACTAGAAAAAGCCCAAAAAGGCTAGAACAATGACAAAAAGGCTAAAATTCCCGCTGCGCGTTTTTTTCTCAAATTTATCCCGCAATCGCATTTCTAAAACAGCCAGATTTGACGGGAAAAAGGCTGAAATATCTAAATATCTATAATTTAACAGTAGAATAACATTTCAACCGTCAAACGCGTTAAGAAAAGCGCACAAATTGAGAAAATAGCTAAAAAGGCTTAAAAAGCCAAAAAGGCTAGAAAAATAACAAAAAGGCTACAAATTCCCGCTCCCCGCTTTTTTTTTTAATTTATCCCGCAATCGCATTTCCAAAACAGCCAGATTTGAAGGTAAAAAAGCTGAAATGACATCAGTGAGCAGCAGCAGCAGCAGCAGTGAGGCGGGGTCATCTGCTTATGCAGAGCAGCTGTGCGCGTTTTCTTTGTGCCCATTAAATGCGCGCGGCTGCAGCTGCACTTGGCCAGGCCGGGCCAAGAAAAAGACTCAACTCCAAGGCAGCTCATTGTCTGCTCGTGCAGTGATAAACAGCTCTTTCGCTGCAGTTCTGTCTAAGTACAGGGCCGAGCAACCAGGAGGCGGCGCTGCGCAGTCTATTGTCTGGCTGCGCCGCAAAGTATGCTACGTTGTTTTAATGTCGGCTCTTAACAATGCCGCCACCAACGCCAAGGCAGCTCTAATTTTGTGTGTGAACTTGTGGAAGTGGTGGGTATTTTGCTTTTGGGAGCGTGTATGTGACAGGCCGCTGGGGGCGTTGGGATTAGAGCAGGAGCAGCAGGTGAGATAAGAGAGAACTAAGTTGAATTTCTTCTTTAGCTTTTTGTTTATAAGAGTTAGAAAGTTATTGCCCTAATAAACATTGTATTGTCATTAGCGATAACTATTTGTATTTCCATGAAGCTGACTAAAATTTATATCATATATTAGCTTTTGTCAGCCTCGAAGCCTAGAATCATTTCATTATTATTATTATAGTTGGCTTTATTTTTGCCTGCCGCTCTTTTTCTTCAAGATATACTCTCGTCAGATATACTCATAGCATAGCAGACTAATAAAGGTATCGATAAAACTTTTTTATTTGTATAAACTAGGGTAAAATCGATAACATTGCTCAGATGTTGTTAATATTGGAAACTAGAGTCGCTTTTCTATTTCTCTGTCTCTCTTTCTAATCGTATACATATCATATGCCTCGTAAGTCTAATATTTTTGTCGTCCTCTCAGTCTTTCTCTTTGTCTACAAGAGTCAACAAACGCATGCTAAAGCACATTTTAGTTAATATTATTTTGGCCTTTGATAATTGGCCTCCTCTAAATTTTTTCTTGGTTCGTCACTTTCTATAAAAAAGTCTCATAAAATAGAATATATCCATATAGAGATCGATATCGACATTTCAGTTGTCTAATCATTGATGCCTCTTTCGTTCTCTGTTTCTGTCTGTTCATGTTCATCTCTAAGAGCCTATAAGACCCTATACATCACGCTCTAATAAAATTCGTTCTGTACTTATCGATGACTACCTATATTTTTCTGAAATCGACTTGGAGTGATATCATACATCAGAGCTTAAAGCTTTAGTTCTTAAGTCTAAGAAGCTAAAGTCAGCAAATCGAATTTATATTTTATATTATAGATCTTTCCCAAGTATAGAAAATTACTATTTGACTTCTATACTTAGTTTGAGTCTAAATAAAATCGAAAACGAACTTCAACAACAACTAGCCACAATTTGCAAGGTATATGCCAGTCGCGTCACATCACGTCACGTCTCTACAACTCTTGCTTCTTTTCTTTGCATTCTTGTTGCGCTGTGGCATACTCACATCAACAGCAACACCTGGCAAACGAAACGTTTGCGCCGGCGGATTATCCCTGGGCACATAGCGATAAAACTCATTGCCGTCCTTGTACCATTTGACCGAGTAGAGCGCCTCGCCGTCCAAATCGTAGAGGCATTCCAGCTGGGCGGTGGCGCCCTTAATCACATAGTTCGGTATGCGCACCTCGACCAGACGCAGTCCGCCCGTAAAATCTGTGAAATAAATAAAAAATCGAGCATTATTAAATTGCTGCACACACACACACTCACACGCATCGGTGTTCCCTTGCAGGGGCTTTAATTTTTAATGAGAGCGTTGCTCATGATTGATTTATGTTTAAACAAATTGCTGTTGTTATTGTAATGTTAATTAATTATAAAAGTTTGTTTGGCTGGCCAGGCCAGCATAAATGTCAACCCGTTGGCCGAGTGAGCGATTGCCTGGCCCTCGAAATAGCAGTCGACGCTCATAATGCCTCGCACAATTTATGTATTTTTAATATAATTTATAATAACATTTTATCACCGAGTCAGGGCTATGCTTTTATTTCATATTTATTTTGCCAAACAATTTTTTTTTTAATTTACAAAAGTGCAGCTGCAAAAACTACTCGCTCATAATACATTTTCAGATATGTATATATATACTATAAATATATATATATAGATTAATAAGTCACTGCGGCTGTTGGCCGTAGCCTTCGAGCTTGATTGAGTGCCCTGATTTATGTGGGCCCTTCAGAGCTGAGCTGAGCATTTAGCTTGTAGTCTAGTGTGCAGCATGTGTGTGTCAGTTGACTGCCCCACTCGACCGAACGCAACTCGAACTCAACTCGAGTCGACTCAACTCGCCTCGCCTCCATTCCATTCCACTCCACTCAGTCGCTCTCTTGTTACGTTTTATAGCAAACTTGTTTATTGTCAATATTGACAATGAGAGGCAGACACACATATCTACAGATAAACTGCCACCTACTGCTCTTTGTGCGTGTCTTATATTATTAGAGCCCCCAAGGCACACCCACACACATTCGAGTGGTGACTGCTCACTCTGCTGCTTGTAAGGATGATTGAAGGACCTTCGACTGCTGCTGCCGTCGCCGCTCCAATCGTCGTACATTACAAGTGTAATAAAATGTGAAAGGATATTATTGTACATACGTCTCCAAGCAGGCGGACAGAAGACTCTTCACCCGGACTAATAGAGCAGCTGCCAGCAAAAGTCAAGCGAAAATGCATTGCACTCAGACAGCAACAACAACTTAAGACTCTGGCTACAAATTTCTAGAAATTCACTCAACAACCTCGGGCAGAAAGTAATTACAACAGTTTAAGCATTCTATAAATATTTTTTAAGAAAACAAAAAAAGAATAGAATAGAATAATAATAATACTCATGTAAGAGTCTTACTACGACTTATGCTGACATTTCAAAACTTTTTAAGTACCAAACTCCAAGCGTTTCCGTTTGCCTGGAGACGTTTTATTGATTGGCCATATATTGCCAAGAGGCTCGATTTCGAATTGAAGTGACGTCGACTTTAAGTTGAATTTATCTCAATTAAATGATGTCCCATTAAAGAAACTTATGAACTTGGATGTCGAGCTTTGGAGTTACTATTGCAAATTGGCAGTTAAAATTGAAATTAAATTCGAAACATTTTTTTTTAATTTTTTAAATATGACAGAGTTATAAGTCTAACTTAGATGAGATGAAATGCTTCATATGTTTAACTTCTACTGAGAAATGCTAACGATGGGCTTTTAAGAATTGTGTAAAAAATTTTGTATAATTCTTACAAATTTGCCAAATTTAATATATTTAAGTATAATTATATAATATATATATATTTAAATAAAATAAAAATATAATATAAAAAATAAATAAAATAAATTAATATATTTATATAATATGTATATATATTTAAATATAATTATATATAAATACAACTCAGCTTGTGGACCAGGTATTTCTGCATGCAATTAGGTTCAATTTTACACTAGCTAGAAAAATACGCGATGCACGAGTTGCATCCAATGAAATGAAATTGATATTATAATTCTTATAGCTTGACAGGCCTCAAAATAAATTTACTTTTTTCCCTTTTTTTTTGTATATATACATTTATTTTAAATTTAATTATAATATTTTAAACCAGCTCTTGCTCTGCAACGACTACTAAAAATTGAATATACCTATCTATTTCTTAATATCACAAAACAACAAACTTTTTTATCATGAAACTTAACCACGTTTAGTTATGTGAAAACTTTAAAAAACTATTGAAGGCGTTGATCTGGCAGCAGCTGAAGCTGAAAGAGCAATGCCAAACTCCCCTAAAAAAAAAAACAACCTGCCGAGAAGTGTTTCAACACTTGCAACAAAAACAATGAGCCGAAGCTGAAAAGAACTTCAGTCCGGGTTGCATCAAGTGCAAGTGAAAGACATTCAGGAATTTGAGAGTAAGTTTTAGAAGATGCCTGAGATACTAAAGAGAATATATACATATATATAGATATGTATGCATGGTATATATACATGTTTGCATATATGCTAAAGTTAGAAGAAAATGCTTTGCACTTTAGCTGAATGTTTTATATACCTGCAGACATTTTTAGAGGAGGTAAAAAACAGATTGAAAGCGCAACAGAAACTTTAAATCAGAATTTTGATTTCCTTAAGATATATTTTAAATGCAAATTTAGTCTCAAATTTTCTGAACTTTAAATCTATTTAAAGCTGTTGCATGTTTAATCGCAAAGCTGAGCATACCCTAAGCAAGTGTAGAGCAAATTCAACAACTTTAGTTTGTTTGCGTGCGTATATGGAATGGCTTATATATATATCACACACACTCACATATACACACTTATATATATCTGTCTATATCTATATATATGTCTGCATATAGATATGGAAAGTTTGAGTATGTTTGCTCTTAAAGTGAATTTGGGTTGCATGGCTCGACGAGCGCCACCAAAACTCAACTGCCAGCAATGGCAGCAGCTTTTGACTTTTGGCACTGCTGCAGAAAAAAACCAAAAAAAAGTCGGAAAAAAAACTCAATGAAAACAATGAAAATGTGAAAGGAAAACCAACTCTCTACTCATTAATTCTGCTTAAGAGCAGCAGCCGCGCAGAGCAGTGGCTGGGGCGGGAGCTGGAGCTGCACAAAGTAAGCGCAACTAAAGTTTTGGCCTGGTAATTTAAGTAACTTTGTCATTTGGGCACACACACACCCACACACACCCTCACACACACACGCACTATAACTGGAATGTCAACACACAAAGAGCAACACAATGCGCAGTGTATGGGTGGGGGGCAGCGGGTGGCGCCATGGGCGTGGCGGAATTAATATGCTCATGCTGTGACCTCGTCCAAGTGAAAAATCAATTTTGCTCGAACCCCCCACACCACACGCGCCACATGCCCCACAGCTCCCTGCTTTCTTATGCCATCCGCCAGTGACAACTTTTGCAAAAAAGTTTTTCGCCATTCTTATACTTCATTGGGGTTAAGTGATTAAATTTGCACGCAAAAAAAAAGAGACTCGGAGTGTTCTAGGCGGGGAGTGCTTGTCAGGGTGCTCCCCTGGGAATCTATGGTGTTCACAAAGTTAGTAAAAATTGTGATCTGCCTCGTTGTGTTTATAATTTGTATTTGAGACTCAAAATTTGTATTTGAGACCCAAAATTTATATTTAATAATTATTTTTTATATTTTTTTTTCTAGTTTACTTTTTGTTATTATTTATTTTAAATAAATATTTATTTGTTTTACTTTTATTTGTATTTATTTATATTATTTTTGTTTTTTATTTTTTTTTTAAATTTATTTTTCCTATATTTTTATATATTTATGTTATTGTTATTTCTTTTGACTTTTTCTCCCTTTTTTTAGAAGTTATTTATATTTTTTATTCATTGTCATTTTTTTATATTTTCATTTATATATTTTTTTTTTATTATTATTTTTCTATTTCTATTTTAATTTTTTATTCTATTTTATATATTTTTTATTATTTTGTATATAATTATGATTTTTATTATATTTGTTATTTTATTAAATTTTCATTGTTATTGATTTCATTTTATTTTTATTTTTTATATTTTTTATTTTTGATTCATTTAATTTTCTGTTATGCAATTTTTTGTATATTTGTTTATAAATAATAAAAACACTTTCTTTAAACTATTTTAAGAACATATTGGATATTCCGGAAACTCTTTTTAGCCTTATTTCGTTAGTCGATTTTAGCGATTTTAGCCAGCAAGTCAAGAGCTTCTTAGCTTTTTATAGTTCATCAGAATTTATGTACCGAATGTTATGACTCAAGCTTTTATGCGTTGTGCAGAAAATTGAAGAGTAGATCGATGATTTGGCACTTTGCACAAGCCAAGTCTCTTCAGCTAGAACAATGGAGAGACAGAGGCAAGTGCCAACATCTACCTAGATCAAATATATATAGATATCAATCCTTGCCCTGCCTGTAGCAAACAGTCCAGCAACATTCAGCATGCCCTATTTAAGCCTCAGCTAGAGTGCAGGAAAAGGCAGCTGGCAAAAAAGGGAAAAACTTCGGCACATGTGACACTCGACTCGAATGTCGCATAATTGTTGCCGAGTCTAAACTGAAACTTTGTTGCACAAGGACAAAATTTGATTATTTTGATTATGATAACAAAAAGTTTTTTTTTTGTGTGTCGGCAGAGCAGGAGACTGCGAGCAACAGCAAATCATTTGCCGGCAACTTTGAATGGCAATTTACCCTTTTCGACAGCTCCAAGGAATTGAGCAGCAGCAGCAGCAGAGAGAGTGAAAAAACTGTTGCTGGCTGCAGGGTCTGGGCTTGTTTAGGCTATCAGTTGATAAGCAGGCGGTAGGGCCTATTGAAGCGGCAAATGCCAATGGTAATGGCAATAGGATCACAAACAGGAACAGGACAGGCTCCGGCCACGACCACGGCAACGACCACGGCAACGGCAACGGCTCTTAATGTCGGGTCACTTTTGGACTTTGGGCCAAGTTAGCTGGTGCGTCTTTTTCTTGTTTTTTCTTTCCTTTTTGTCCTCGGGGCAGTTTGAGCTTAATATCCGTTGCCATTGTTGTTGCTGCTGCTGTTGCTGTTGCTGTTGCTGCTGCTGTTGCTGTTGGCTGGTTTATTAGTAGTTCGTGCTGGATAGAGGCAGGATGCTGGCATTCTGCACGGCGGTATGCCAGCGACTGCTGTATGGCGAGCTCAGCTGGGAGTCGAGTGCGTGCTGTTGTGGGTGGCGAGCCAACAGCTCGAGCTCTGCCACATAAAAGCAGAAGCTGTTTGCTTATGTAAATGTCTGCATATGAGCCTTGCAACGCATCCTGCGACCCACGTTTCACGTCCTGCCAGCAGCCAAACAATGCCTTTCATGTTGTGCGTGTGTGTGTGCGAGAGGGTGTGCGAGTGTGTGTGTGTGTGTGTGTGCGTGGCTGTGGCCAGCGCCCGAGGTAGCAATATTTGTTTTCTTGCTTTCATCATTTGCATATAATGGAGCTGTAAAAGTTCATAAGATGTCCAATGCAAAGCACTGGCTGGCCTGCATCGGCTGCATCGCAGCGAGGAATTTAATAAGGCCAACTATGCATGCGATTTGAGAATTCTACAATGAAATTGAAATTGATTTTTCAAATCCCAAACTAAGCCACAATAAAATTGCGGCAATGCTGCGTTCGGGAATGAGAAAATATTTGACTATTACGAAATTCGTGGAAAATGAGAAAATATGCCAGAGGTCGTTCGACTGGGATTGGGACTGGAGCTGGGATTGGGATTTGGATTTGGCCTCTGACTCTCGCGCGCTCTGTTCCCTTCGTGACTTTAATGCCGCCGGGCGTGGCAAGCGCAACAATTACTTCAGCGCTCCCCAGGGCAACATCAGGGGGGAGGGAACAAAAACGAGAAGAAAAACTGTGTAGAAAATGAAAAGAAAACAGAAAACATTCGCATGCAGCTTTAAGCAGTGCCCGCCGGGCCTCTCAGGGTCGACGGGGCGGTAGGTGAAACTAGACAAAGCTTTTGTAGTTTCGTTGTTTTGTTTCCTGTTTGTCCTTAACTGGGTTTCCGCCAAGAATTGCATTGCATTAATAATTAATTGCTTCGACGGTTCGTCAGCGAAAGAGAATCGTTGCCCTAATTAGTTTGGGCCATCAAATAATTGTAATGGGCCTCGCAGCGCTGGGAATTGAGGGTGAAATATGCTGACAGCGCTCGTTAGCCTTATAAAAGTCAAAACAATAATGAAATAAACTGCCAGCCGTGCTGCATATTAATGAAAAAATTGGGGAAACACTGAAGCTTCCAAAGCTGAAAGCTCTGGGCGAAGCTTTTCAGCAGCTTTGTTTATATGGATTAGTGAAAGCTTTTGATTGGCGTTGGATTGAAAGCGCGTTAGGTGCTAGTTAAGCTTCTTTATCTCTAGCTAAACTTGCATCTTTCGTATGATATAGGCATTCAACAATAGATAAGAGTTCTTGAAAAAGCTTTAAACAGCTTTAGGCGCTAAGAATTGAGAAAGAAAGATGCTCACAGAACTCGTTTGATATATAAAATCCGTGCATTAATGAAAAATAAAATTAAGCTGAAGCTTCAAAAGCTGAAAGCTCTTGGACAACGATTTTAATCAGCTTTCTTTATGTAAATTAGAAAAGCTGTTGATTAAAGATACATTAAAAGCATGTTTAGTTCTGTAATAGTTCAGCTTTTTTATATGTAGATCAAAACTCATTTTACCAGCTTTCACAAGCTTTCAACGGCAGTAACTTAAGGCGAAAATATTTATAGAGCTCAAAACATTTATGAAATCAGCTCTAAATGGTGTAAAAAATTAATGAAGAACAAAAGTTTCATAAGCTAAAAGACTTTTACTATCTCACATCTTTCTATCTAACCCTTAATAAACATTAAATCGAAGAATATAAATATAATTATGGAAATATGAATAAATTTATATTAGATTAAAATATATAAAACTGATAGCAAAATCAAAGAAAAACCAAAAGCTCATTAGAATATTAAAACAAACTCAGCCAGCAACAAGCTAAAAGCATTCCCACTACAAAACTTTCCAGTTAAAAGCTTTTGTAGTACTTTCAAAGCTTTTATCGCTCATTGCCTTGACTCGTGCTTTGCTTTAATTAAAAAATTATAGAATAATGTTTTTGCAAATCGGTTTAAGCTACTTTGGCTCGCCCACAATGCGCCGTGTTGTGCTATGCTGCGGCAGTCGCTTCATATCTGTGTGTGTGTGTGTATAATGCACATTATCTAATTGTTGCTGCTGTCAAAACAGTTTCCGTTGCACCTTAATTAATTTTTCGCCCACTCTTTGGGCCAAACATTTGCGGTCTATGTACAATGGAGCTCGTGCGCTGCTCATCTATATCGTCTATCGTCTATCGTTTTGTGTGTTTTGTGTGTATTGTATTGTGTTTATCGTTAAACCATGATTTACGCTCATTATTTGCCTTTCTACCCCGAACACAATTACACCAACTTGCCCCCATCTCGCCCCATCTCAGTCTCTGTCTCTTTCTCACTCTTGCAGACTATTTGCAATTGCTTGTGTATGGAACATTTTCCCACACATCAATGCCAAAACAACAACAACAACAGCAGCAACAACAGCAGCGACAACAATGGCAATATCTAGAAACGTTGCTAGAGCTCTCCAAAACTGGGGCCAAGCCGCCATTTATGTAACACCATTATATTCATTAGCGCCCACACACTCACTCACACTCGCGCTCCCACACTCTCCTTCTCTCCCTCACTCACATCTGGGCAAACAAACACCCACACATACACACACACTCGCTCAATACCAAATTGTTGCTATTGTTATGCAGTGTGCGATTTACTCTGCTCCCCCTCTCGCTCACACTCACACTCTCGACGTCTGATTTTATTTATACGTGTGTGTGTGTGTGTGTGTGTGTATATGTAGTTGTTTATTTTTTCGCTAGATGGCGTCAGTAATTTGCTCCTTATTGAGATGTTGTTTATTTACCAAGCAATTTGTATTCATTGTGTGCCGCCCAGGCTCGTGTTACCAGAATTCGCTGCTGGCCCCAGACCCCTCCCACCCCTCCACGGCCTTCGCCTATGTTTTAGGCATAGCTGGGAGGGCAGCGAGTCGCCTCGTAAGTTATAGTTTCCGCAACTCATTTCGTTGTTTGGCGAATTGATTTTGGTTGCTTTGCCACACATGTCTGGCCACGACTCCAGCTCCAGTGGCAGCGTCAGCTACCATTCACATTTAAGCGCTAGATAATTATTTTCTTTACCTTCTGATGCTGCTGAGCTTTGCATAGCAAGCAGCCAATGGCAACCTAAGCCATTAAAAGCCAACTTAATTTATTTGCAATTAGTTAAGCGCCGCGTATGTTGCTTCATTAGCACATTTGCCTCATTTTTGACAGCAAAGAAAAAATACAAAGGGCTTTAATTAACTCTTTAAAGATATCATACAAAGGGAGTAAAATGCATTGCTTTATGGTATGTAGAAGATGGAAATTAAGTATTTGTTTAATCTTTTTATAATTTTTTCCTAATTTTTTAAAGAATCAATAAAGGACTATAAAAAATTTTTTGAAAGCATTTTTATTTTTATTTACATTTTAAGCATTTATTTAAAATATTTTTTAAATTTGGTATTTTCAATTTTTTTATATATTTTGTGTTGCACACAAATAATTACAAATATTTTTTATATTTTTTTATATTTTTTTATATTTTTATTAATACGATTAATATTTATTTTTAATTTCCATTTTATTTGTATTTTATTTTTATTTTACTATTATTTTATTTTTATTCTACTTTTATTTTATTTTTTTTTTACTTTAATTTTATTTTATTTTATTTTTATTTTATTTTTAATTTATTTTATTTTTATTTATTTATTTTTATTGTATTTTTATTTAATTATTTCATTTTTATTTATTTTTGATTTTTTCTGCTAAGCAATTGCATATTTCCACTCAGTTAAATTCGTGGTCAAATGTTGCATTTATTTATTTATTTGTTTTTCCTTCAAAATTCTTGTTTTTCAAGTAAGATGCACTTAATCTAAGAATTTATGGTCAAAGATTTAATCGCTCCTAAAATACGATTTAAAGTTGAAAGGCAAAAACTATGTTAAAAACTTTGAATTGAAGATTGCTTTTAGCCTTTCGCATAACCTGGTCATCTTTTATCTTTTTGTTATTTAAGCTATGTGCAGGTAACACTTGCACTCACACACATACACACACATGTGCACGCACACGCACACACTGTCAACTAATTTATATATAAATTAGCCAGGGCTCGCCTTAGGTAAGCAAAAAGTTTTCTTCAATGTCCGAAATTTGCCATAGCATGTAATATGCATTTCATATAATAGACCAGACCAAGCACAATAACCAACTTTTGTTGCACTTGAACTTTGCACACGCACACACACAGACACACACACACCCATTCACACACTCACATACATATGTCGCCTCGGGTGCGGTGGCTGTAACATTTTGCTAATGGAGCTTAAAATTTATGTAAGCCATTGTCGGCCACACACAATGTGTGTGTGTCTGTGTGTGTGTGTGTGTGGGTGAGTGGATAGCTGGATGTCATGCATGCATAAGTGCAATTGCATCTTGCGGCTGGCAGAGAGAGAGACAGTGAGAGAGGGAGAGTGAGAGAGAGCGAAAGAGTGGAGGATCGACCAAAAACATATTGCATACTTTTGTGCATGCAAGCTGAAAATTAAAAGCGCTTACGTTGGCGAAACTGAAAAAAGTGGCAAAGGACAATGAAAACGAATGAAACGTATGAAACGAATGCACAATGCTAGCCAAGTAAATGAAGTTGTCTTTCAGCACACACGCACACACACATACAAAGTTGATAGTAACATGGACACAATCAACAAACACGAATAACACGTCCAGACGGCACAGCAGACAGACGCATGACAATTCTCTTTTAAGAGCAGCTGCAGTGGAGTGCATTTAATCAAAATAGAAGAGTTGAAAGAAAGCTTTTGTAACATATGATATATATTATATATAATATACATCATAATTAATTAAATTCCTATCTAAATGTTAGTTTTGTAGTCGCATTTTACAAGTTTTTATTTTAAGGAGTAAAAGGAGTTTAATACATTTCAGCTACCCAATGCAACTGGCCATTAAAATAAACACGCAAAGTGAATGCTAACTTCACTTGCGTTGGCCTTGGGTCACTCTTCACAAGTTTTAATCATATAATACTGAAATAGTAATTGTTTGTAGGAAGTCAAAAGGCAACAGTTAAGGTCTAGGCTAAAGGAAAGTCTTTTGCAAAGAGAATAAGCACCTGCATCAAATATAATGCAATCTCTATAAAGTCAAAGACTGCAACAAAAAACTTCTTTAAAAAATATGTACAAATTAAAAAAAAAGAAATTAAATGAATAATAAACTAATAGCAAAAAAAAAATTTAAAAATATATAAATAAGATCCAAATAAAATAAATAAAAAATACATATATTAAAAAATAGTTCAAAAAATTATTCAAAAAATAAAATAAATTAAATTAAAAATAAATTAAAATCAAAAAAAATAATAATATATAAAAAAGATCAAAATTATAAAAATAAAAAAATACAGATGTTAAAAAAAATTTCATAAAATTATTCAATAAATGAAATAAATAAATTAAGTAAGAAATAAAATTTAAACTAGTTAATGTATATTTTATCCATTAATAAATAAATTAAAATTTTGAGAAAAAAAATATTTAGCCCACTTTTAGAAGACATAAACATTTTATAAGGATTACGAATGCCTATAAAGCATTAAAATATTAAATAAAATAAATATCTTCACATAGAATTTCCCTTTTAATTTATGTAAAGAAAAGGATATTCATTAAATTTTCTTTATTTAAGTAAAAGAGTATATTTTTCCAGCTTATTAATATTATTTATTTGTCTCTTTTGCTATTCATTAAAACCTGTAATTACTCCCAATTGCATACTTAAAAAAAAAACTATTTATATATTTATTGTCTGACAATTACCTAATGATAAATATCTTAACTTCAGTTATGTTTTCTCTACAGCTCTCTTATCTGCTTCTTAAAATTTCTTCATTTTAAGGGCAAACTATAAATCGATCTTTATTATCTTATTCCCCGCTCGTTCGCTTATCTGCTCTCTATAATTTGTGCATATTAATGAAAGGCGCCAAGTTGTGTGTATTCTCTAACTCGATTCTCATTTCTCACTTCTCACTGCTCACTTCTCACTTCTCGTTGCTCGTGCTATATGCTTTTTATGGCTTTTTGGCACGAGCTGCCGTCGGGGCGACGTGATGATGATGATGAGGACGATGAGGATAATGTCGCTGATTTGCCACGAAAGATACAAAAAGACAGCAGAGCAGACTAAGCTGCCAGCTGTAGGTTAAGTTGAGTGCATTCATTCGAAATTCGCACACACTCACACTCACACTCAGTCGCATTCGCATTCGTATTCGCATTCGTTTTCGTACCTTTTTGTCTGTGCAAGTCAAGCGCGCTCGAATAATTTAGTGCTCTCTGAAGAATAAATGTTTCAGTTAAATTTGGCAATTCGTTGCCGGAGCAACAGCAACAGCCAGCGGCAGCTAGGATATTGTTTAATTTTTCATTTGTCTGCCAACACACACACACACACACACACACACACACACACACACACACACACATACACTCCCTTGCAGCTGCACATCGTTTTTGTTCTTTGGCTTACACTTTCGCCTCTCGTTTGCGTTCTTTATGGCCTTGCCTCTGGCTGTGCTTCGGGTTTGTAATTACTCTGCGGATCCCGTTTTAGCCATTTGTTTGACTTGAAATTTGTCAGGATATTGCGTTTTGTATTCGCATCGAATTGAATTAGCGCGCTCGGGTCACGTAGCAACTGCTAGATACACTTAAGCGCTGGCAATTATTAATCAATTGAGTTAACAAAGCTCACCTAAATCAATCAGTTACACTAGCCAACAAATCGTGGGGCGACTAAAGTTAATCAATCGAATTGAGACTCGAAGGACGCTGATTGGAAATTAGATATGCGAGAGGCGCATATGAAAGCTGTTAAAATTTTCTTCAAGTTAATTCACTTGAAAACATAAAAAATAATTGCCAAATTCGGCTGAACAGTGTAATCAGATAGCTTAATGGCCGCAGAGCAACAGCCCTTGAGCCGATAGCTATCAGCTGGCCGGGCCTGGGCCTGGGCGGAGAGCTCTTGCGAAGGAAGTGCGTCTTGTCGCTGGCTGCTTATTGAGGCTTAGATCCGATTTGGCAAAAGACAAGCCGCCCATGAAATTGTTTGTTTATTGAAAAATGATTGTGCGCTTGGGGTAGAGACAGTGCCAGACGTATATATATATACATTTATATATATATAAAATAAAATAAAAACAAGAGCAAGCAACCGATACGGCTACAGCTGCGGCCTGGGCAGACGGCAGACGCGGCGGCCTCTGCTGGCAGCAGCCGATGCGATGCGATTAGGCGATAACCCCAATGCGAACCTTAAGCCGCCAAATGGTCTGTGAATGTTGCCAGTTGCCATTGCCATTGTTGTTGTTGCTTGTTGATGTTGTTGCTGCGGCTTTGCGGCTTTGCCAACGAGCCGGGCTAAAGCACATTATCATTTTCAAAATCAATCTGTTAACAACACTTTGTGCGCTGCCAAACAACAGCTACAAAAACACAGATACATTTTCGTATCTTACAGCTGCATTTGTGTTTGTTTTTTTATTGTATTTTGATTGCCTGCACTTTTTGTTGATTTGTAACGAAAAACTATAAATTTTTCTCTACTCTCTTTTTGTGGTTTGTTGTGCTGCCGCTGTTATTTTTGATGAGTGCTTTTTGTGCCGAGTGCTTGGCACAAAAGGCGGCCGGCCGGCTTTTTGTTTGTGCGCATTGATTGAGTGCATTGAGTTGTTGAAGTTGTTCTCGCAGTGGCCAACAAAGTTTGCTGCTTGGCTTTTTTGCGGTCGCCCAATATCGGCCAAACAAACCGAAATACAATAAAAGCAAAAGGAAATGCAACAATAGTTGACAATGGCCAACAGCCATGGGCCTTGTCTAAATGGACAACTAACTAAACACAGTTTGCCTCAGTGACTCCATATTTTATAGCTCCACCTGGCTAATAAAGCTGCTCTAACTAAGCTCTAATCCCACTCGGGTTGTACATTAAAATTTAGAAATTTCCCAACAAAACTTTTCATTGGCATATGAAGAGCTTTTGGGCGCAAGCAGCAGCAGCTGTTGTTGGCTAATAACTGAAATTAACTCAACTCGGCTGATGCGGTTGCGTGTCCCATGTTTTCTCTATAAAGTGCACTTTCAAGCACTGATGTCATTTTAGCTTCTTTCCCGCCAAATCAGGCTGTTTTGGAAAGGAAACAAGTGTGAAAACAGCGGGAAGTGGTCATTCTAGCCTTTTATCTAGCATTTTTCAAGCCATTTTAGCAATTTTCTCAACTTTTTCAGTTTTTTTTTAACGGAAACGGTGGACGGTTGAATGTTGAGTGTTATGATATTGTTAAAGTGTCGATATTTGGATCTATCGAACAATTTCCCTTTGAAAGAATAATTTGGAATCGACAGATTTTTATACCCTGAGCCCATTGAAAATGGGAAATCAGGGTATAATGTTTTTGTTGGATGTATGTAACAGGCAGAAGGAGGCGTGGCAGACCCCATAAAGTATATATATTCTTGATCAGGACGACAAGAGGAATCGATTGGGCCATGTCCGTCCGTCCGTCCGTCCGTCCGTCCGTCCGTCTGTCCGTCTGTCCGTATGTTTGAACGCGCCGATTTCAGCCCCCATAAGAGCTAGAGACTTGAAATTTTTTTTGTAGGTCCGTGTATAGCACGCGCAGATCGAGTTTGTTTTTAAAAATCGATAAGTATCCCCAATTAATTGTTATCGATTAAAAACAAAATCAAACAAATTCTATCTCACCCATCTTTTAAGCTAGAGACACCAAATTTTATATTTAGCTTTATATGTATTTTATGGAATTTTGAATTTTGTTATATTTTGGATACCGGCCCCAAATTCCCCCAAATTCGAAGAAAAACGCAGATTCGACGGGGCTCAGGGTATCCCCTAGTCGGTCACGCCCGACTAGAGTTTTCTTACTTGTTAAATTTAATAATAACTGCTATTTTTATGAGCAGCACAAAATGTAATTTTTCCACTAAATTGATTATTTCTGAAAATGTGGGACTTTTTTTCAGCTTAAAATGGTATTGGTTTTTTTTTTATATATAAATAAAAATTCTAAAAGTATAAAAGATTGACGCGATTATGATCTTTTTAATATGATTTATCAACTTTGAAGTCAAAGCTCAAGGGCACTGCTATTTTTGCGTACACAGCTGTATGTCATTATTGATAAGAAAAAAAAAAATGAAAAACAGTCAGCCTTTTATCAGAATTTTTTGACTTTTTATCCCGCAGATTCAGCCTTTTTTAGCCTTTCCCTCCCGGAGATTCAGCCTTTTTTAGCCTTCCCCCCCGCCGTTTTTAGCCTTTTTTCTCGGTTGTGAAGCTTTTTTCGTTTATAACATCACTGACATCACTGCCTTCGAGTACTTGCATTGGCAGCCCATGGGCTAGATATAGTCAATAAAGGCATTAATGCAATTAGTTCGACTTCAACTCGAACGAAAGTCGCCTCCCCCCCGCTGGGTGCGCCTCAATTAGGCCAGGCCAAAGCCAAGCTGCACATAAAACCAAATTACCAAAAAAAAAAAAAAGGAGAGATGGAGGGGCACCCTCTACCTCTAGCTCTACCTTTTTCGACATTCATTAAACTTTGTGGCTTTGCTCATGCCACGCCCTCCATTTGCATTCTAGCGTCAAAAGTTCAAAAATCATCGCACCTCCTACGGCTCAGGCAAAGGCAAAGGCAGGCAGGCAGGCAGTCAGGTAGACAGCCAGGCAGACGGCAGGAAGGAAGCCAGGGCTCACCTGACGAAAGTGAAGTGGCTGGCATTAATGTAAGGCAAGCGGCAAGCGTCTACGATTACCAGAAGGAGCTCGGGCAGCTCACCTTTTGACTAATTGTATTAGATAAATTGTGAAACCTTAATCGTGTGGGCTGATGGACGACCTGCCTACCAGCCAAAGTGCAGTGCCGGAGCTACAGCAACATGCAGCTCAGTCAGCTAGGAGGGAGGGGAGTAGGGTGGGAGTAGGGTGGGCGTAGAGTGGGGGTGGCTCTGTAGCCTTCCTTCTTCTTCCCCTTTTCAAGGCTGTCGCACGGTCGCCTTTGTGCTCACGTTTTGTCGTTGATTTTCGTCTTTGGCATTGTTTTACATCCTTTGTCTCCATTCGTTGCGCTTCCGCCGCCCTTCGACCACGGCGCGGTCTTTATTCAATTTCAAGTTTCACTTACTGTGCACGGTTTGTCTTTCCTGTTTCTTATTTAACTTCTCGGTTTACCTTTTTTCTTATTTCTTATTTAATTAATTTGCAGATGTGTGTGTGTGTGGGTGTGTTTGCCCTTGGGCATGTGGCCCGAAGCCCTTTGCCTATGTCAGAAAACTGTCCGCTGCGGGTCATTTAATTTAAAGTCGCTTTCCGTCTTTTCTAGCCCCAATTTAAATGGAGTTTTTTCAGCTTTAAATATTTGCTCGAATTTGTATAATGATTTCTAGCAGCAGCTTAATTAAATTTACGCATTTTTAATCTAATTGATAATCCAATTAATTATGCAAATCTTAATGAGAGTCCAGGCGGAATTTCATTTTTAACTGCCACTAAATATTTTCAGACATTTATCACAAACACACACACAGAGAAAGAGAGAGCGTGCTCCCTCCTTCGCCTTTTCTCACTGTCAATTAGTGCGTCGTCTTGGGCCCAGCCCAGCTGCGCCCATCAGTTTAAACTGTGGCGCAATTAAAACATAAAAGTCACTCATACGTCATGTAAGCCAGACCCAGCGTGCGCGTGTGCGAGTCTTAATAGCATTTGTGCACAGCGTGAATTATGTTTATATGACGCATGTCTCGCCTGTTTGTCCTCCGCCTACGGAGCCCGGGCTGCCGTCGCTGCGCTGCAACAACCCCTTTTGTGTGGCCATATAAATAAACATAGCATACTTTTGCGGGCGAGCTGACTGCCTGCTACATGCACAATGGCCACATGCCATGTTAACTATGCCTCGGGGGGATTAGCCAGTGAAATTATATTAGCCAAATAAGTTTAAAGAACGTTAAGTAGAGCAAGAGAGAATGTAAGCTTGCCTTAGCTAAACGAATGTCTTTACATTAAATGTTATTGTTTACATTATTCATTTAAAATTAAATTTATAGTATAAGCTTTCTTTGATTAGGAAATTTCTTTAAAATAAATGGGATATTTTTTTTTAATTATCTGACTGGTGTAAAAATTAATTAAATTTTTAAATGTATTGTACTAGCACTTAAAATCTAAGCGAGAGTGTAGCGGCTTTCTTTTGCTAATAAAATCCTTTAATTTAAAACTTTTTCATTATTATTTATAATTATTTTAATGGACTTAATTTGAAAAAAAATTGAAAACCGAGAGAGTGAGTGAAGGAAAGATTTCTTTAGCTAGGAAATTTGTTTAAGTCATTTATCGGACTTATATAATAAAATTTAATTTAAAAAAAAAAATTGCTTAAAAAATTCTTTAAATTACATTTTTATTTGTATTGTTAATATCACTTTCGAATATGGCATTTTATTTTTTAAAACTAACTCGCACACAAAATCGAAAATTATTTTCTATTCATTCTGGATAAGTGGCGAAATCATATTTAATTTAATTTAATTTGTAAGCATATAAAATTTCATTTGTTCAGAAGTTTCATTAAATTAAATGCATTTAAATTTTTTATATGACTTGTGTAATAATTAAAATTTTGAAAAATTTACCAGTAGACAAAATGGAACCGTAAGACTGAAAACTTTCTTGAGCTAAGTAAAATTATTTTACATTTTTCTATTATTTTTGATTAATTTATTTAAGCAATCTATTTAATTAAACAAAACTTACTCGCATATAAAATCGAAGCGAGAGAATGATTTAATTGTTCTACTTTTAAAATTCTTTAAATTAAAATAAGTCATTATTATTTTTATGATTTATTTAACGCATGTTTTATTTATTATTTTACTATTTATTTTTTCCTCTTTTTTATATTATTTTTTTTTAATGGAACATTTAATTTTAAAAAATTGTCGCCGCACAAAATCGAATTTTATTTTCCATTCATAGTGCAAAGAAGGTTTATTTTTATTATTTTGTTTTCACATATTTTATTTTTGCTTTTCTTTGCTCCTTATTTGTTTTAAGCACAGCAAACACACGCGCGCACCATATATTTATGACTCTTTTACACACACGCACTCTCTCTCTCCCCCTCTTTCTCTCTCAGTCTCTCCCTCTCTTTCTCTCATTTTTTGCATTGTTGTATTTGTGTTTGCTTTACAACGGAATATAATTTGCGCCTTTTTTGCGCCTTTGCCAACGAGCCGGAGCAACAACTTCTTTCACTTCCGCTATGCGACGACACTTTTCATATGTGTGTGTGTGACTGTGTGTGTGTATGTGTTTAACTATGTAAATGTGTGAAATTGCTACGCGCCGCATGAAAATTCCCATACGTGAAGTCTCCTCTCTTTGGCTAAGGGGACTACTCCGGGAGCGCCGCGCTGTTTGCTGTTTGTTATTATTATTTCTTGGCTCGCCTCGCAGGCACTCAACGTCAACATCATCGTCACTGTTGCCTTGCTGTTGCTGTTGTTGTTTTATTTCCTTTTGTTTTTTATTATTATTATTGTTGCCGTTGCCTTTTACAAAGCAAATATGAGCGTCGCGCCGTGAGCTAAATATGTTGCTACTCCTTGCGTTCATTTTTTTGAAAACTCTGTCTAGCTCTGCCTCAGCTGCCTCTGCTGCTTCTTTGTTGTGCCTGTGTGTGTGTGTGTGTGTGTGCTCCCGTGCAGCACCATCAAATGTATTTAAGACACGCGCTGACTTGTCTTCAATGACGTTGATCCTGTTGCCGAAGGTAAGCCAAAGCGGCTTAGTTGTCAGGCAGCAGCTGCAGCTCGCCAGCTTTGCAGTTGCAGTTGCAGTTGGAGTCCTGCTCGCAGTTGCATTCAAGTTGTGAAGGGGTAGAAGGGGGTGGGGGGTGGGGGGTCGGGGGCCTCTGGGCCGCAGAGCCTTGGCAAAGGTTCAACAGTCGTCACAGTTCTTGCCGCTAGACTTTTATTTGTTTGCTCGAGCGCTATTTCTTCTGCTCTTACATTACAAAGCGCAAACAAAGGGGAGCAAAAGGCAACGGCAACGGCAAAGGCAAACAGCGCAGCGGAGGAGCAGCAGACATGGCGCAAAACTGAGAAATCCCTCAAGGAAGTCGCTGACACAGAGCAGCGACTCCGCTCGCACACAGCCAAACAATAGCAAAAACCGAAAAGCATTATAATGCTCGGGAAAAAATGTATATATAGCTTTAAACTGGGAGCTGCGAGCTGCGAGCTGTTAGCTGCCACGCCCACATGCTGACAAGCAACAAGGCGCCATGTTTCAAAATTCATTTATTACATTCGCGTAGCATGTGTGGAAGCTCATCAACTCCCTCCCTCTCTCTTTCTCTCTCACCTCTGACATTTTGGCAGTGTACGAAAAAAAGGCTAAAAAAGCTTCAGCTCCCACAGCGCTCAGGGAAACGCCATGTGGCGGCGGCAGAGATGCGCATAAAGTGTGTAAGTGAAGAAATTGCATAATATTTCTCAACAGGCTAACGCACACACACACATACACACACAAAAACAGATCGAAAGACTCAGCCACGTATCGGGTTAAGCGAGCAACTTGTGACAAAGCCAAAGACAATAGCAAAGCAACTAAGGCAAGTGACGCGACTTTAGTGTACCCTGCATTACAGTCTGCTTGTGTGAACTTTATGTTCATTTACTTTAAAGATTTAACTGAATATAACAAGATAACAATTTTAAGGGAATTTTATTAAAGTGTTCAAGATTCAATACATTTTTAATAAATATTTATCAACAAGAAAAATGCAAGGAATTTAAATTTATTTATAAAATATTAGAAATTTTAAATATTTAAGCATAAACGTATTTTAGAATGCATTTTTAAAGGATAAAGATTGGAGACTATAAATAAATGTAAGAAATTGATTCAAAAAGTTCATAAATAGTAAGAATAAACCTATTGCATTTTTAAAGGACTTGACAATATAAATATATGAAGAAATTATATTAATAGTTCAAACACATTTTAAAGAAATTATTGTAAGGTTATATAAAAAAATGTCTCAAAAATATTTATATTGTTGTCTAAGGTGACCACATGGGCCTCAGGCCATTCCAGGACGGTCGATGATTTTTTTATCGAAACAGTTGAAAACCGGGACAGTTTCGTATCAGATCGGGACACCAGTACATTACCTACAAAAGCGGGATAAGTCCTGGAATTCCAGGACGGATTGCAACCCTATTGTTGTCAGCAAAAGAAAATCTTAAAAATTTTAGTTTATTCTACAATATTTATTTTATAATTCTGCGTTGCATTTTAGCTTTTAAATATTTTTCTTAAATATTTGTTTTCTTATAGAAGTTCACGCAAATGATCCCAAGTGTTTCGGCTTGCATTTTTATTTAATATCTTAATTTTTTATCTTAATTCGATATACTCAATGGCATGTGATCAGGTTTTGTATGACCAATCTGGCCTTTGTGAAATATTTCTTTAACTTTTCTGACAAACTCCCTCACTTGCCTCAGCTTTATGGCCTGCTCTCCAAAGCTGTGAAACAATTATTCAATCTGCACTCTGTTTACTTCACAGCACTTTCAATTAACACTAGTCGCTTTACCTCTAAGACACTACACAAATATTCTTTAAATCTAGCTAATCTCTCTCTCTCTCTCTCTCTCTCTCTCTCCCTCTCTCTTTCTCCCTTTCTCTATTCTCACACACTAAGCTTCTATCAATCTCTTCACTCTCAGCTTTTACAGGGCATTCCAGCAGCGAGCTGCCATAATCAGACGATGACAACAACGAGACAGGACCTGGCCGGCGGGGCATGCCGTGCTGGGGCAGAAGCTGACGCTGAAGCTGGGAGCAGGACGAAATTGCAGTAAAAACGGCAACTCAAGTGCGCTGCCTTAAATGAGGAAAGTTTAATGCTTTCATAAGCACAACAAATCCTAAGACAAAACCCCGACAGACCCGACCGAGTGAAAAATAGACGCTGCGTGAAGCCTTGCCGCATATCTTGGCGTTTTATGAGCGTTATCCTTTCTGCCCCCGAGCTGGGGGGCCGGCACTGCTGCTGCCGCCGCCGCCGCCGCCAGGGCAGGTAGCTCCACCAGCCATTCGCATACTTCTATAAAAATCAAGAGTTTGTTGTCTCTGCTTCGGGGCAATATTTTCTTTTGCCGTTTGCATTTGCCGCACCGCCACACCCAGCCCATCTCGCGCCTTTCGCCCCTCCTCTCAGCAATGAAAGTGCACAAGTTTCGCGTTTAATGGCTCATTTGTCTTTTTTTATAGGCTCCCAGCGTACCCAAGCAGCAGAGCTGCGGGCTTGCCTTACAAATAGGCACCGGGAAAAAAGTAGGCAAATTAAATATTATGAAAATGCGGTCGAAGCGATGATGGGCCACACTATTTGCCTATATAATATGTAAGTAACTCTTACTATTTTCAAACTATATTAAAGACTAGCAAATTTGCATGAAATATTAATCTGGAATCATGGCAAAAATGAGGCCAATCATAGAAATCGCTGGGCTCTCGATTAAATTAGAAATTTGACATATAAATTGCGAAAATCCTTTTGCAAATAATCCTTACTTTGTTGCAATTTTTACTCTATAATTAATACGAAAAAAATGTAAATAAAATAATTTATTTACTCTTTGTTTTGCTCTTCCAAATTTGCATTTGAATATTATTGAATGAATTTTTAATTTTTAATTTAGCTCATACAAATTCCTATTTAGTTCAATTTATTATTGAACAATGGAAAATGTTGTTGCAGTTGACTCTTTTAATCAAATCTCAGATGTAGGCCAGATCCTTTTTTGTGACTGCATAACTCACATTTACATGCAACTGGGGAGCTTAAACAATTTACTACGCCTAATGGCCCGCGCACAGCTTGGCAGCCATTTTGCCACAATTAAACGCACGCAAATTATGTGGCACGTAAGGAAGAGGAACAGCAAAAATTACGGTCTCAAGTAAAAATTAAAGCGAGCTTAACGAGCCCTACTCAAAAAATGAAAAATAAAAAAAAGGAGAAAGAAAAGCAAAAGGCGAACAATAACTGGAGCTGGCGCTGGAGCAGCAGCAGCAGCAGAATTGATGCAGCTGGCAAAAGACAGACGCAGTGGCCATTAAAATGCACAAGGAGCCACGGGCAGAGGCCGAATGAAATGTTGGTGCGGCGGCGCCGAGGGAAAGTGAAATGGATATTAAAAATACACGCAGCAAAGAGCAACGAAATAATCATAATTTCTGCTAATAAATTTTATATATTGCTGCCCCGCTGACCAGCAGCCAGCCAAGCAGGCAACCACTCAAACCACCCACTCACCCACCCAGCAGCACAATCAAATGCTGAAAGCTGTTTCAGCTACTGTTCCAGCTCCTGCTCCAGCTCCTGCTGCTGCTGCTCAAGTCCAACTGGCGTGGCATAATTTCTCGCTGAATCGGCTAGAATTGTAGCTGGTGATGGTAATGTGGCCGCTTATGTGGCCATAAAACTTGAAGAGCTTTCAAGCAGCTTGCAGCATGTGAACAAGCATTAATGCTAGACGCAGTCTATGGTAACCTACTACACACACACACAGACTCACTCGGGAGCATCATAAATTCACTGACAGTCATTGGCAAAGAGTTCCTGCAGTTTCCCTTTTTGAACTTTTCGCACTGCACAGAAATTAACTCGCACAAAAGCGAGCAACACAAAATGCACTTGCAGCCAAATGAGTAGCAACAAAAAAGAAAACCAAATAACTGTATCAGAGTATGCGTGTATATGTATGTGTGCGCGGTACATTGCAATTTAATTAAGTTTATGCGTTGCTCCCTTCATTATGGAATACTTGCAATTCATGTTAAGCCGAAACTCTTTCAACACATCATAAATGAGAAACATTGCATGGAGAGTTGCGGTGAAATAAAAAAGCTTAGTATTTTCTTTAAATTCTTGGCAAATTGTAAAGCCAACAGTAAAGTTAACAGAAAGCTCGGCTAAAAATAACACATTTCCATTTACTTTTAATACCCGAAACAAGTCGTAAAAGTTAAGTTAAAAGATATTTTTACTGCAATATATGAAATGCTGAGAAATGAAATTTTAATTAGGACAAACTGAAAGAGCTGAATACATACTTGAGGAATATTTTTAGTTTAAGATATAGATTGAAATATATATTAAGAATTTTAATTTTTCATAAGGTAATCAATGTGATAAACTAGAAAAGAAATAATAAAATGTAAAAAAAATGTTAATAAAAAAAAATAAAATAAATAAAAAACATAATACTAACTTTTTTTTAAATATATAAAAATATTTTTAAAAATTTCTTAAACTAAAATGATTTATCAGTATAAAAAGTCAACTTACAAAAATAAGGGAAAATGCTTTCAATTTAGAATTTCAGATATGAAAGCAATATGATTCATATATAAATATTTTTAAATTTCATAGATCATAAAAAATGAAGAGCAATTTAGAAGCATATAAGAGAGAAACGATTTCCACAATAATATATTTGAGCCATGTATTTTAATATAATAAATTATATAGATGAAGAAAGCATATCAAAATGACAGCTAAATTAAAAAAAAAAATTTAAATATATAATTTTATGAAGAAAAATTTTCAAATTTGAAATTTGCAATAAGTTGGGGATTTTCGTATTTATAAAATATAGCTGCAAAAAGTACTCATTTTTTTTTAAAGTCTCACTTTAAGATTTGAATAGAATATCGAGAAAATTATATTTTAAAATAATTTATTATTTTAAACATATATTATTTATATGTATTTAAATATTCCGCATACAGTCTCAGATAAACTTAACTCATTCTGCCAAAAAATGTACAGCGTTTTTTGTCAAGTGTAGAATATTGAATATTGCACTTTGCCTTTGGGCAATTTCACGAATATGCAACGCATAAACCCAATTCAAAGCAGTTTTTTTGTATGCAAGGGCATGAATGTGTGTGTGTTTGAGGGAGAGTCTTGTTTGTGTTTGTAAAATGTTACGTTTCATAAATTCCGTTGCTTTAATTACAAATTTGACTTGGCTGCTGCACAAACGGAGACCGGGCAATAAGCCAACACAGCCCCCCAGTCAGGAATAGCGGCAATTGGCCCCAACGTCACGCCGAACATGATGTTGTTCTACTACACAACAGCACGACAAGCCACCGACCCACCGACCCACTGACCCACCCGCCCACACACAGACTGACTTCTCAGGCGTTCAGTCTAACGGCATGTAATTAGTGTGGCTCTATTAAAAGGCACCGCCTGCCACCAGCAACGACGGCGCAGGCTAAGCGAGTGGTGGTGCGCGGTGGTGCAGCGTTTCGTTTTTGCTACTTTCATGGAAATTAGTATTTTAATGTATGCTAAGCGCGCCATTATCCCCAGCCGAGTGGCCGCCCCGCCAGGCACTGCAATTGGCCAATATCATTAACTGGACTGTCCTCTCGTCTCGGCCAGCTGCCGCTCAGCTCGCTCAATATGAAGACATTCGATGGCTAATTGTGTCAACATGGCTCTACTCGAATCGAGTCTAATGCACTTCTGCTTATTAATAACTATCAATTAGCAGGCGCCTTCGCTCCAGCCCTGAGCCGCATTGTGCCAAGCCAATTGCCTTCTAATTGACTTAGCCAGCGGCAGCTGGCAACTTGCACTGCCATAAATCGAGTGAAACTAGCTCGATTTTTAAGTATTATACTTTTAAAAGGATATTTCCAGCACGCTTGGCAATCACTATAATTCACCGAATTATTCAGATTTGTTGCACGCTCTTGTCTCCTGATATACACTCTGCAGCTCTCGCAAATAATGTCAAGCTGCACGAAAATTCTCTCTCAAAATAATAACGCTTCGCCTTTTGTGCTGGCTGCCTGCATGCCTGCATGTGTGCATGTGTGTGTGGGAGTATCCTTGTTGCCAATTTATGACAAGTAGCAGGAGCAGGGGGAGAAGATGCTAAACCAAAGATAAGCTTGAGCAAAAAAATGCCAAGCTGAAGAGCGGAAAGTTCTTGGTAAGTGTATAAATTACGCTAAATGAAATATTTATGAAAATTGCAAACACAAAAGAGAGCAAGAGACCAGCTTGACATATGTGTGTGTGTATGAGCGCGATATCATTCAGTTGGCATCTCGATTTATGCATGAATATGCAAACAGAAATTCCACTCCAGCTCTTGTTATAGAACTATGTGGAAGCAAAACTTTTTTTTTATTATTTTTTTGGTCAACAAAAAAATGAAAACAATTTTATTTAGCAAAAAATATAAAGAAAAACTTGACAGCAGCAGCAGCTCTTTAAAGGTAGTCGCAGTTGCACTTGAAACAATTTGCCAGCGAGCTGTCAATATTTAGAATGAAAAAGATAAAGGGAGAAGGGAAGACAGATAGAGAGAGAGGGAGAGAGAGAGGGATTGGGTAGTGAAAAAGGAATTGCAAGTGCGACCCTGACTGGCCTGCACGCTTCGCTGTCCTCTGTCTTCAGCAGATAAGAGCAGCAGCGTAAAGATGTTGCAGATGCGAATAAATGCGAACTCAAGATGAACAAGCTGAAGTGTGCCAATGTGGATGTGCATGACTAGGAGATACTGTGTAATGGGCACATAAGAGTTGTATATAAAGGAGAAAAGATTTCGCTTGAAATAAAAAAGAAAAATATATTATAAAAGTAACTTTACACAAGGAAGGTATGGCTAAGATTTCTGAGAATATTATATAATAGATTCGATCAGCGAACTGAAATGGAAATAAAAAGTGTATGGCAATAGAAAGTAGAAGAATTGATCTATTATATAATAGTTATGCTACAGTAACTTTCAAGCCTTAACAAAAGCATTACAATGAGGAACAGATAGAGCTGTGTTCATAAAAAGAGTAGCGAAAATGAGTACCTAAAATTTTCTATAAAAAATGGTAGTGCAACTGCTACTATTACAGTACATGTTCATAAAAATAGTAAGACGACTGAATACTAAATGTTGCTCAAAAATGTTCATAAAAATAGTAGTACGATTGATGACTAAATGTTGCTCAGAAAAATAGCAGTGTGCTAGAGCCGATGTGGTTCACAAAAACAGTAGTGCGAGTGAGCACAAAATGTTGATCACAAAAAAAGTAGTTTAAGGGTTTTTAAAAAATAGTGAAACTGTTACTATAATAATAAATGTTCATTAAAATAGTAGTACGGCTAAATACTAAATGCTGTTCACAAAAATAGTGGTGCGAGCGAGCATAAAATGTTGATCACAAAAATAGTAGCGCGACTCAAAGTTATGTTTTAAAAGAACAAAAAATATTAGGGCAAATGGTACTACAATAATAAAAGTTCATTAAAATAGTAGTACGACTGAATACTAAATGTTGCTCAGAAAATGTTCATTAAAATAGTAGTACGACTAAATACTAAATGCTGTTCAGAAAAATAGTAGTGCACCTGAGCAGATGTTGTTCACAAAAATAGTAGTGCGAGAGAGCACAAAGTGTTGATCATAAAAATAGCAGTGCAGCTACTACTAAGTATTCACAAAATTAGTAGTGCAACTTATTATATATTGTCCACAAAAATAATAGTGCTCACTAAATCTGATCACAACCAAATTCAACTAAAATGCATAAATATTTAGATTAGCATATTTTCCATTAATTTGCCAGTCACGCCCTCGCCCGCCTGTCACACACACACATTATACCCTGTTTACGCATTTCCAATGGCTTCAGAGCATGAAAAAAGAGAAAAGGGCAAGACGACAGCGACAACTTCTCTGGCTTTGGTCTCACTGGTCCAAGTGGCAACAAAAACTGTGGCAGAGCATTGCATAAACCAGACAGTTCAAGTCGTAGCCATGGCTGCTGCCGCTGTTCCTGCTGATGCTAGATAATTTTCAGCGCTGCGATTCATTAGGGAAAGTGCGCACAAATGTGGCAAGGGAAAATTACTCAAAGCTAAATTATATAGTCTATATATATATATATACCATATTTCTATATATCTTGGAGTATAATTGAAAAATGGAAAAGAAAAAAATAAATCTTAATTCGCGCTGCGTATTGTCAGTGCGGCGCGTCTGCCCCTGCCTCTCGCTCGACAGCAAATCAATTTTAATTGATTTATGACTAAAGTGTTTTCGGCTGCAATCCGCTTGGCATGCGGCGGCATGCGGCATGCGGCATGCCCCAAGTGCCACGCAGCCACCATTTGATTGACAGCCTTCGCTGTGTGGTCGGGTCAGCCCGAATGCCAACTCAAGCCCAGAGATTAGTGACTCATAAAGTTGCACTCCTAATTGCACTTGAATAACGGCGGGTGTCGATACTTAACAGTCCAGAAGGTGAGGCCCCGCCTGAGCCACAGAGTGCATTCGCCCCAGAGTGCAATGCACTGATTACAGAAATGCTTGAGTAGCCAAAAAATAAGTGTCTGTTCGCATTTCCCTCGAAATAAAAGATGCCAGAAATATTGAGATGAAACATTTCTGGCCTTTTGCCTGCTGCACAGTTGGCAGGTGTCAAAAAAATAATAAAATCAATTGAACACAATCTTAATTAAATGCAAACATTTTATGGGCATAAAATGGGAAATATACCAGAAACTGTTGACCCAAAACAAAAGTAGAATAATCTAAGAAAATTGCCAAATTGTTTGCCGCTGACAGTTTTTGATATTAGACAAATCTCAGAATGTTTAATTGATTTTGCAAAATGTCATTTAATAAGGGAAATGTGAGAAAAATGTGAGATCCTGATTTGTTGTTAAATATAACTGTCAAAATTGTAGTCAGAAAATGTTTAAGACGGCATTGGTTAAGCAATTAAGCCCAAGAGAGATAAAGATTGATACTAGCGTCGGAGAATAGAGTTCGAGATAAGAGTTGGAGAGTAGAATTGGAGGATTGTAGAGGTGAAGAAGAGACTAGAGTTGGAGAGTAGTGTTGGAGAGTTAACTCTAGTTGTAGAGTGTAGAGTTTGAGATTTCAGTTGGAGAGTAGAGTTGGAGAGTCGAGTTGGAGAGTAGAGTTGGAGAGAAGAGTTTGAGAGTAGAGTTGGAGATTAGAGTTGGAGAGTAGAGTTGGAGAGTAGAGTTGGAGATTAGAGTTGGAGAGTAGACTTGGATTGTAGAGTTGGAGAGTAGACTTGGATTGTAGAGTTGGAGAGTAGACTTGGATTGTAGAGTTTGAGATTAGAGTTGGAGAGTAGACTTGGATTGTAGAGTTGGAGAGTAGACTTGGATTGTAGAGTTCTAATGCTCTCGAGCGCTGGGATTGTAGAATTGGAGACTAGAGTTAGAGAGTGGAGTTGCTAACTAGAGTTCGACAGAAACATTTTAGTGAAAAATTGGAGACTTAGATAGTTGTGCTGGAGAATAAAGTAGAATTAGAGAGTTAAAGAGTTGTAGAGTTGTACAGCTGTAGACCTTTAGAGCTGTAGAGCTGCAGAGTTGAAGAGTTGTAGAGTTGTAAAGTTGTAGAGTTGTAGAGCTGTAGAGTTGTGAAGCTCTTTAAATCTAGAGTTATTTTCTTGTAGTGAAAAAGCTTCAATGCAAAATGCCATATCTTGTCTTATATATTATACATTCTCCGCTGAATGCCAGTTTATATAACACCTTTATAAATACCACCAAACAGATCAAATATTCATATCTTCCTTTATGATCATTCTCATATTACCTAATAAAATACCTCAAGAAAAGGTCTCAGTCCAGAGCTATAGTCTACGTTTCTTCTTCAATTTGCGGCATGCTAGCCGAAAAAGTTGAGGTTGTCGACATGTTAACTTTGTTGACAACACAAATTAACACTCATAAAAGTTTTGTGCCACACACACACACACACACACACACATGCACAGTCGCAGAGCGAGAATGTAACGAGAGTGCGAAACGAAAAACTTGAACATAAACAACCAAACAACAAGAATTTATGTGCATATTTGCGCAGCCGACCAAGTTTGACCGACAAAGGGTGTGTGTGTGTATGTGGCATGGGTATGGGTGCAAACATTTACTTTCAGACATTGCAATTTCTTCTAATTGACGCATTTCGTGGCTGACAGGCAGCCAGCCAAGCAGCCCGAGCTGCGCACAATGCAGCGTGCGTGCAGCACAACATGCCACATGATTTGGAGGCAGCCACTAACGAAGGAACTGACTCGAGCTGCCGCTGCTACAGCTACAGCTGTAGCTGAAGCTGGACACTGAAGCTGGGCTGTAATTGAAAATGTCTTACGCTTGTCGAACCGCAAGTCACAAATGCACACACACAAACACACATAGACACACTCACACATAGATCTACACACACATACACATGTATAGCTCGTGCTGAATGTCATTCCCTGGGCATTTGCCGTGAGCCCTAACAATGCAATTTGAGCAAAAACACACACAAAACAAGTCAGAGCACAGCAATCGGGAGTGCTCGACTAACAGATGCTGTGCATTTTGTGTTGAGCTGGAAATTTAGAGAAAGAAGGGCAGACATGCAAGAAGTAGAGCTGCTTTTCCACTTTGGGGAACTTTTGCTCTAGTTTAATATCAATTTGAATCGATAACATGGAATTTGAAGAAAGTCATCGATATATTGAAATATAAACTTGATATGCAATTAACTGTCTACTTTGAAATTTCTAGTCCTTATAGTTCCGCAGACAAGCAATCGAGCACTGCTTGTATTTTGCTGACTGTTGAAGACTTTAGCTCTAGTTTGATATAAATTTGAATCGATAACATACATGAGCAAAGTGATCGATAAATTTATATGTAACTTAATCTACTCTAAGCATTAGAAGCTTCTAGTTCTTATAGCTTTGGAAGATTTGTCAACTTCTTATATAACTTACAGACAGATTTCATTGCCAGATCCCCCTTCAGCTCACTCCGATTATGAATCTATCTGCTTTATGGCATCGCTCACGCTGTCCTCGCTCCGTGACATCCACTCTAACAAAGACTTGATACCCTGTTTAGCCATTTGCACTGGGTTCAGTGTATAAAAACGCCGCCATTGCGAAAAGCGAAAATGAGCGTAAAGCTCAAAATGACAGGCAAGCGAGACAAAGACTGTGGGAGAGCGAGAGAAAGAGAGAGTGAGAGTGAGGGAGAGAGATAGAGTGATGTAGTCAGAGTCGTGCCATCATGCCACTTGCACGGCTGCCAACTTGTTTATCTCGTGACTGCACACAGTTTCAATTCGACGACCCAGCGACCCTTCTTCGGGTGCACTGTAATTGCCCGCAACAACAACAGCTGAAACAGCATCAGCAGCAACAACAGCAACTAGATGCACAACTGGAATTGAGGCTGAGCCAGAGAGCAGCTTTAGCAACTTCATTTGCACTGTTTCGCTCCGCTTTTCATCTATTTTCCTCTTCCACTCTCTCTTCTTCTTCTTTTTTTTTGTGTCTGTCATTTTGATGTCCCTTGGCTGGTTGCTGGCTTGACAGTTTCTTCTTCTGCCTCCACTTGTTTTTTGGTGCAGCGTTCTGGCTACTTGCGCTGAGGTCAACTGGTTGACACTTTGCCATCTTTCTCTCCACTTTTTTTTTTTTTGTTTTTTTGCAAACTCTGCGTGTTGCTTGTTGTCTGTCAGAGCATTTCTGGAATTAGTCGGCATTGCCCCATGCGCCGGGTGAAATAATGCGGAACAATGTTGAAAGCGATTTTTATCTTATTAAATATTGCATATTTCAGCGCGACATGCGAAGGCATTTGAGCTCCACTGACAATTTTTTTCTTTTTAAATTAAACATTTCTTCAATTAGCGCGTTAGGCCACAAACGCAAAACGTTCGGAGCAGAGAGCAAATTCACTTATTATCTCCCTTTCACTATCTCTCTATGGATGTGTCTTTTAAGTGTTTGAAGTTTTACTCTTCTTTCCCCTTGTCACACTCTCTCCCTTTCTCTTTCACTCTCTATCCCTGCAGGTATAATTAATGTCTCTTCTTACTGTATTAAGATATAACAGCCTTTTTTAGTTTGCTTGAAGTTTGCAATCGAGTTTTAGCTCCCTCTCTGTTATGTTCTCTTCCTTTCTGTTTTTCTTCATCTGTTTTTATTTAGAGCTGAACTTGACAATACTTGTAATGCATTCCTAATACTACTAAGCCTCTATCTGTTCGTCTCTCACTCTCTATTTTAGCTATTGTATTGTTTTCGCTATTGTTCTCTCCCTCCAACGCTATCACTCAAGCTGTTTCCACCTCTCTCTGCAATTCTCACATCATCTCATATTGAGTCTGTCTCTTTTATTTTCCCTTTCGTTCCCATTTTCAATCTCTTTTTACTCTTCCACTTTCTTTTTCTGTCTCTCTTTTGTTCGATCTCAAATTTTTCTTCACCATCTTCCTTTTACTCACTCATTCGCTCCCTCTCTCTCTTTTGCTCTATCCCCTCGTATTCTCGTATTATGTTGTATTATGTTGATTTTTCCTTCTTTTCTACATGATTCATCATGTCCGTTGTCTGTTAGTCTCTTATTCCTTCTCTCTCGTTCTCTCTTTCTTTTCTACTCTCTCGTTCTCTCTTTCTTTGCTTCTTTCTCGTTTTCTTTTTCTCCATTCCTCATACTTCCTCCTCTTCTCCACCTCTTCCTCTTAATTTTTTCTTTCGTCTTTTCTTGTCTCTTTTTTTCCTCACTTTTCCCATTTTTTCCTCTCTCTTTTCCTCTCCTCCACTTTGCTTTACACCTCACATTCGCAAACGTTTTCATTGCCTGCAGCATTGCATTTTATTAAGAACGGCTATCAACCCCGCCTCAACATTTCGTTAAATAAACAAGTTTACAAATCAAATCCCGCTTCAACTTTCATAACTCAGTTCATAACCAAGTTTCACTCGTGAAAGGGGATAAAAAGCTAATTTCTAATTCCTTTGATTACCGCATATAGAGTATATTAGTTTAATTAACTCACACTCGTGCAGGGGCTCAACTTCAATTAGCTGAGCAAATTCGTAGTAAAGAATCAAATCAGAGACATGCGCTCCTCCAGCGCATAGTTGAAGCGCCCCGTCAAATGTTTTATAATATTGCCTTTTCCCATGAATTCCATAATTTATTATTAATTGACTGGGGGCTAGGCTGGAGGGAGCATGGCGAGGCGAGGGGGGTTAAGAAGTGGCCCCAACATGCGATGCGACTATGGCTCGCTGAACATTTCAATTAAGGTCGAATCGCACTGGGAGAAATACATATTGATAAAATCACAATCAAATACAAATAAAACAGATATTGCACATAAAAATTGACGCAATTTAACAGCTGCGCTTAGCAGGGGTTGAGGGTTGAGCGGGGGGCGTGACGGAGCGAGGGCGGGGTAGAGTAATCCACAAGGGGTTGTGACCATAGCCACGAGGCTGGAAGCCAACGCAGCCATTGGTAGTTGCGTGTGAAAATGAAACAATGACATGACCACAAAAGCCAGAACGGACGGAAGGACGGACGGACAGACGGACGGACGGAAGGACGGACAGTCGGCTGACTACAACAACAAAGTTTAATGCCCATGAAAATCGAGCACACAAACGCTCCGATGGGGTTGATGGAAATGGGCCAAATTGGGCCAGTGGAAAAGTGGGCAAATGCTCTGTGTGCGCTGACCAGACTAAGTCAATAATTGCAGCAGAGGGAGCGGGAGGACAGCGGCGCAGGGTTAGACAAAACAAACAGACTGCATTATAGTTTGTAATCGTTTTTCGATTTAATAGAACGGGCCCCGGCGAGGGCGGCCAAATTGCGGTAAATGGAAATGTCCGTTGCAGAAAAAAGGCGAGGAAGGGGAGGAAAGTGCGTGCCCCGTGACAGTGGCCTGCCAAAATGCGCCATGGGGACACCATTTTGGGCCTTAAATGAGTTTTTGGCTCACACTAATGCGACGACTGTGTGCGACTGACAGCCAAACAACGGGCAGCAGCCAGCAGCAGCAGCAACGACAACGACAACTAAACAAAACACTCACGAGCCCAGTTTCAGTTGCCGCTTCGCTGACTTATTTATTTTTTTTTGGGTGGGCCAACAATTGCCAAAGCCTAATCCAGAGTCGAAATCCGCACGCGCCCACATAAAAACTGCAATTAAAGCGTATTGACCATGAGAATTTTATAATTGAATTACAAGTTCGAAGAGATACAACAGCAGCCGGAGCAACCTCACCGAAAGGGGGACGCAGACACAACTCACAATTCTCGATCCGTAAACATTCACTCAAGCGTAACTCCTGGCCAAAGGTCAAGCCGGCCAGCCAGCCAGGCGGAAGGTCGGCAATTAAAACGAGGCGTGGGCCTTCTGCTGAAGGCTTAATAAATAGCCAGAAGATTGTGTCGGACAGGCGCTCCGAGCGGGCTTGGCTTACACATCCAATTGTTGACCAATAGTCCGCTCTAAATTTGTGTCATCTTCAGCCGCCTCTCGTCGAGGGCTCGGCTCGGTGTGTGTGACCCCTGACCCTCGCACACTCCCCCACCTCCTCCACGCCGACGGCCTGCTGAGTGAGTATTTAATGCGCTCACAACAGATGTTTCTGTGGCAGCAGGTTTCAGGGTTGTTTCCCGCATGTCAAAGGACTCCTGTCTGGCCCGAAATCGTCCTCGATTGTATTCACTTCTTGGTAAATAAACGTTAAATGAATTTTTGTCTCTCTCTCTCTCTCTCTCTCTCTCTCTGACTGCAAATAGCATTAGGTCTAATAATATTAGTCGACTTCTGGGATAAGAATATGATTGAATTGCGACTTTATATAATGATTATAATAAATATATTTTTAGGCCGAGGAGATGGGAAGTATGAACCCAAGAAAGAAGAGTTTTAATATACTCGATTTTTAGCTCAGAGTTTTAAAGTCAACTTAAAAAATATTAATAAATTAATTAGATTATATATAAGAGCATTATTTTGTTTTTAATGAATCTTAAAGCGATTGAAAGACAGAAGTTAAATAAAAAAGAAATCTTGTGGACAGAAATGACTCGATTTTCTGGCTTAGAATTTGGAAGTAAAAATATTAATAAATTAATTAAATTATTTTATTAAAATATAGTCTCTTAAAGACAGAAATTAAATAAAAAAGAAAAATTCTGAATAGAAATGACTCGATTTTCTGGCTTAGAATTTTATAGTCAAAAATATTAATAAATAAATTAATTTTTTATTCATTTTTTTTAATATTTTTATTTGTTTTTATTTTTATTATTTATTTTTTTAATCAATCTTTAAGCGCTTTAAAGACAGAAATTAAATAAAAAAGAAAGCTTGAGGATGTAGAGAAATAATTATTTATTTATTCATTGTTACCAAGAATTAATTCTAAATAACAATTTCTTTAAGCCAGAGCGACAAAGGCCTTCAGGCATAGATAAATTATTATTATTATATTATATTATATTATATATAATATATTTTTATATCTAGAAAAGACTCGACTTTTGGCAGATAGAAAATTTCACATTCTGCATTCGAGCATACATTTGTCTTAGCTCGCTTTAATGAACAAAACTTCGCTTGTATAAATATATAAATCCATTATGAATATATATAGTCAGCTAGCCACTTATCTAATTTGACACAACTCTTATCAAATTTTCTATAAATAAACCAAAATATTTACAAGTTCACTGTAATTGTATTATGCTCTCGGTAACCTTTCCCGAAATAGATACAACTGGCAATTAGCTGGATATATAAAGTGTCTGAACAATGGCAGGCCACCAGCCTGGCAGGCCGGGCACATTCCTTGTGTTTCCCAATTGCGTAGCAGGAGCTAAGAATAGCGAAATTTTATTGATATTTTATTTAGTTAGCAGCTGTGGGACAGGTGAGCAGAGCAGCCGCAGTCGTGGCTGCTGTTCAGGTAGTCACATTTAATCAATACAAATATCAATATATGAGAGCAGGGCCAGGCCGGCTGAAAAGGTGGCCTGCACGTGCTAATAAATTCATTAAACATTTATGTGAGTGAAAGAGAGATACAGAGAGGGAGAGAGAGAGAGAGGGAGAACTCTCTCCGGCAAGTGCAGCGGCAATAAAACTATTAGCATAATGATAGCATTAGGGCGATGGGCACAGCTGAATGAGGCTGACAGGATGCGGGTCGTCCTGGCAGTTAGCTGACATAAAAAGGCCTCATCGGGGGGCAAATTTGTAATGCTCAGATAAATTGTTATTTTATGTGCCATCGTAATAAGCGCATTATATAAGACAGCAGTCGACTAGGAGCGTGTGTGAGCGTGTGAGTCCAGTCATACAGAAAACTACGCACGTCCTGTGACGCGAGGTACTTCAGGACGTCATTGAGACGAGGACGGCGCGGACGGCGATGACGCCTTGGGGACACTGAACCCTACTATAATTTTTGGTTGGAGCGGCGGAGCAGCGGCACGGCGCGTGCCGAGGCCAAATGGAGCCAAGCACTCTCGGGCCCAGTGGCGCAAAGGTGCAGACGTGGCCTAGACAACCGAACGCCACTCAAAAATTATAAACATTTTTTTAAAACACTCTTTTGACAGAGTGTTGAGAATTTATAGCCAAGTAAGAAAAAAAGGAGAGAGAGAGACGGAAAAACGGGGAATAAAAATGAAGAAAAATTCGTACGTGCTGCGGTCACGCATCAATTTTTGGCCACCGCCAGCAGTTGCTCAGGCGTGCGTGAAAAGGACGAAGGACGACAGCGCCATACACTTAATAAAGTGTTTGTTTGGCGTCAGCTCCAATCCTGGGGGTTAGCCAAAAACCCCATATAGAGCACATATATATTTTGCAGCCCCATGACTGAACTCTGCTGCTGTCAGCCGAGACACTTTGACATTTCAATTTCGATGCTCAAACTGCTCACAAAACAAATGACGGAATACGCAGCAGCGCACTATCAATGCCAACAGCTGCAAAAAACTAACGCAAAAAGCAGACATCAATGCAACAATTAAATGGCAAATACAAGAGCAAAAGGTTCCAGGCGAAATTTCAATCTATTTTTGACTGCCAACTAATGAAAAAGCAAAGAAATCACTTGCAACTCACTTCTGTGAGCTGCATTCGAATATGTCTATCTGGAGGGCAGGCATCTGCTTGGTGCATCAAGTCGGAGAAGAATGATCAAGTGCAGTTTTGTTAAAAGTTAATTTAATAATTATTTATTAGTGTTTATTATTTGTTATTATTTATAATCTTTTATAATTATTTATTATTATTTATAATTTTTTATAATTATTTATTATTATTTATAAATTCCCAACTATGAAATTAAATTTTTCAGCTGCCTTGACTTATTTTTAATTTTGATTCTTACTTCAGTTCGAAATAAGCTCAAGCTAAAATCTTTATAAAATAATCCAAATTGTAGAAGAAATCTGGGAGACTTGAGTAGTTCTCTGAGCTAAAGCCTAGAAGCCAACTGTTAAGCGAAGCTTTGTCAATTCTCTAGAAACCCTACATTTATTATCTTTGTATCTTAATGTAGAAGAAAATGTTCTAAGTTGAGCTTGCAGAGGTCGCAGCATATATCTTTTTCGAGCTTAAAATGTTCATATATAATGGTGGCACTTTTTATATTAATTATTTTTTAGAAACTTAGGCAATTCTCTTACCTAAACTCAGAGCTTTAGATTATCTTGTGTTTATCAAACTCGTTTCCTTTTTAAATTTTCTAACCCGGAATTTATTATCTTTGTTTCTTATTGATGTCTTTGTTGGGCCTAAAAAATGGTTATATATTTTATATTATTATAATATTTAATTGAATATTAAAATATATTATTTTCTGCTATAAATCTGCTATAAATTAATACCCAAAGGGCATAGCCATCCACATAAATATTCTAACTAACTTTCCCTAAGCTAGCACCCATCGAACAACAACTTTCAGTCCCCACTTCAACCTCTCCAAAGTTAATCAAACTTATTTCGCCTTAGTACCCGCCGCGCTAACACTCTCAATACATGTTCACCTTCACCTTCCACTTGTCTATTGATTAGCCACTTAGTTTTGATCGTATCCGCAACACTGTTTAACAAATTCAGCCGCAAGACGATTACACATCATTACACGGTTTGAGCGTTTGAGCGCTTGAGGCGCCTCCGGGCTCAATTGGTTGGATGCTCTAGAGTTTTATTTACATTAAAACATCATCAACGTGTTTATATCAACATCAAACTCATTTTACGCATCACCAAACTTTTCGTAATCCTTTGATCCGATGCAGCAAAAGGGTTTGCCCCAACAAAAAAAAAAAAAAAAAGACATGCGAAGGGCAAAACCAAAATCAAGGCAGAGCTCATAAAAAGCTTCGCATGCTATTTTTTTTTTTTTTGCTCCTCTTTTGGGCACACGCACAGGAAGCGCACGAGGCTAACAACAAAAAGGTTTCGTGGCATGTCCCGGTGCCCCGTTGTTCTTGTTGTCAACCCACTCGTGATGCTGCTCTACAGCTGCATAATATAAATCCAAAATAAATCAGTATACTTTTCAGAGTCGAGTGGTTGTTAATTTGAAATTTATACGAAAAACAATTTAATCGGTTCGAGCCGAAAACTGTGGCCCTGTAACTGTAAACGCTTGGGTGTGTGTGTGTGTGCGCGAATGTGTGTGTGTGTGTGTGCGTAAGTTTATGACCTTGTCGCTGCCAATGAGCTATGGCTTTGCTGCTGCTGCCTTTTTGGGGTAGGTCTGGCCTGTAAACAATATTCACACATCCCCAACGCGTGGGAGTATCAGATTTAATACCTGAGCTGAATCAGCAAAAGGTCACGGGAAAAAACTGCAAAACAATTCTTGGAAGCAACCTGAATATATGCGAGCAAGTTGAGTCTTTAAGTTAGCTAATCAAAAAGAGTCTTTAAAGAGACCAACTACAAGAAATATTATAAAATGTCACTGTACAGCAAAGTAAGAATATGCTTTGTTTTCCTCTATCCACTACAGTCAAGTATGATAATAATGTCAAATAATTTCAAGCATTAAATTGAACAAACTTCCTATGGATATATTTTTTTTAATTTTACTATTATTATTATAATTTTTTTCATCTTCTTGGAATACAATTCTTGGAAGCAGCCTGAATATGCGAGAATGTTTAGTCTTTAAGTTAGCTACTCAAAAAGATTATTTAAAGAAAAACAAGTCCAAGAAATTTACTGTCCCTGTACAGCAAAGTCAGAATATGCTATGCTTCCTCTATCCACTAAAGGCAAGTATGATCATATTTTCAAATAATGTCAAGCATTAAATTAGGTTTCCATTGGATATTTTCTTTGCAATTTTTCTTTGCTATTTCCTACTTTTTTCTATTTTTACATCCCACACTATTATTTTTATGAACAACTGATTTTTAACGTATATCTCTAATCTATCTATATCTATCTAATCTATCACTAAATAATTAATTCTGCCGGGTAATAACGGGACTTTTCACTATTCTTTGATTTACATTAGATAAAAAAATTAATATTTTTATTTTTAATCGGAAATAGTATTTTTTTATGTGGTTTATATTTTGTTATTTATTTTATTCAATTTCATTTCAACCCACACTATTATTTTTATGAACAGCTAATTTTCAATAAATCCCTCAAAAATTGTCTAAAACTAATTAAATTTTGCATGACAGTACCAGTATTTTTTTAATTCTCTTCTCACATTATATTCTAAAAACTAAAAACAGTTTTTATTTTCGATAGAAAAAAGTCCTGCTTAGCTTAATTTGTACAGCTTATGATTTATATTTTGCAGAGTGTAGCACTATTGTTTTTTTGAACAAGGATTTACAGTATATGTTCACTTTTTTAACACAAATCCTCAAATATAAAAGAGTCTCACTAAATCTATTCTCAGTCTACAAATCTTTAAATTTCCTTCAACTTCAATAAATTTCGAGTGTTCTTTTCACTACGCCCCTTCTAATTATAGTAGAAATTTCTAAATTTGCTTTAGCCAACGCCAGTGTAGACTTTAACCACAACCAGCTCAGCTCTGCTTGTCGAGCGCTGTCAATTAGCCTACCCGCCAGCTGGCTGGCTGGCTGGCTGCCTGGTTGTCTACCTGCCACACCTGTCTCATGTCTGCCAGCTCGCTCGCTCGCTTTTTGGGGCCAACTAGCAACAAACAATGTCAACGCCATGAAAACCGCAGCCTCATTACGAAATATTTAATCATATTTAGCGTGCGCGCGCGCTCTCTCTGGCAAAAACGAACAGAAGGAACACGGCGACTGTGCGGCAGGTGAGAGCCAGCTAGCCGCAATTCGAACAATACAAGCGGGGAAAACCTCAGCAGCCACAGGCCACAGATATCACAGCTGCCTTGGCAGTTAAGTAAATGTGACAAAATGGCAATATTTTCTACAAAGACAGAGACAGAGAGAGGAAGGGAGAGGAAGAGGGAGACAGATACAGGTTGGTCTTTGTAAGTCCCCGCTAGTTAGGAGACAAACTGCTTTGTGTGTGCTGTGGCGCTTAGAGTATTTGCTGGTTGGCAATAATATCAAATTGCACTTTTCTGCACATGCACACACACACGGAGTAACAATGGCAAAAAAAGATACACAAATATCTGGCAAATACAAACAAATGTGCAAACAGAGCTCGCAGGAGCACAAGCCAAGCAAACTGCCAATGCAGCGAGGCAAACTGAACCCAGTCGAACCGAACTGAGCGGAACGTGAACTGCAGTCAGTGTCGCTCTGCGGCTTCGTAAACATCATTTAAGTCCATTTGTGCATAGAGCAAAGCCACACGAGCAGCTACTGAAGGAGCAGCTCAGTTCGTGTGCTCAGCAATTTCTGCTGCGCTTGCAAAGTGTGTGCTCAGTTATTTGATATGCGCGGTTATTTGATAATAACAGCTGCTTGACGGCCCACAAACAGCAGCGAGTGGGGCGGAGTGACTGGGGCCAGCAGGAGCGACTGTCTGTCAACACGGCATCAATCAAAAGGGCCACATTTGCCATCTAGTTGGCTGGCTCTCGCTGCTGATGAAGCAATACAATTGTTTGATGCCTGATTGGCCGGGCACAGCCAACGCAAGAGCAGCAAAAATGCAGCTAAAAGATGCTTCACCTGCTCGTTGAGAATGAGTACTGGGAAATGATAATCAAATGGATGGACAGTTGCATGTTTAGGCAGTAAATTGTAGATAAGATGGCAAGTGGGCGTAATTGATAAACAAGTATGTGAATATTATATGAGACAAATAGATTATGGAGCTGCTAAGGTATCACCAAAAATTGAAATAAATTCATAAGAATAGTATACCGTATAAAGTAAAGTAGCCTCAAAAATTGAAATAAATTCATATGTATATTATCCCATATAATGTTCATATAAATTTATTGTAATTTTTGAAATTAGGACCCGGCAGAATTGGAATTACACATTTCTATATAGTCTCTTTTAAGCATTTAGATATGCATCTATATTATTTAAATATAGTCTCATTTAGGTATTAAGTATCTGTAAATAAAGTTACTTGGTACCAATATCTATAGTACAGAAAAGTATCTCACAGATGCACAGATGCTGGCTATAATGTAAAATTCTGGAGTATAAGATAAATATAAAATATAGACAATTTTGTATGTGAAAGATACTTATGACTGCTATGAATATTTAAGTGTTAGGGTATTAGGTAGCTGTGAAGCTAGCCAACTTTTAGAGAAGAGGCAAAGGCATATTAAGCCAAATCTCATCTACAACAAAATTAATTATCTTTCATTTAAGCAAGCATATATTTGAAGCGCGCTTTACCATATGCTAGATACTTTATTATATAATATTTAATATATATAATAGGTCGGCAGATTTGTATCTGAAAGATAAATATGCCAAGAATATATAAAAATGATATTAGATAGTGTATATATTTTAGCAAAGCTTTGTATAGACGTCTGTATAGACAGATACAAATAAATATGTATAATATAGGTTCAATGAACCCATTGAGTTTTCTTGTTTATATAAAACGTAATATGTATTTGTATAGTATGTTTAATATAAATGAGAAAAAGTATCTCTGGCAAACTCGAACGTTTTTCATAGAACCTATGTCTATTTATAGATACTTTACTATCTTTTTCATCATAATACAACTCAAGCCGACAAGTAGGTAGCTGAAAGATATGTTTGTTTACCTGTAAGGTAAAAGATACTTCCGCCTGTTTGCCATATTTTTTGCCGTATTTTTTACATGCAAAAGAAACTCTAGATACGACAAAAGCTACTTTGCCAGCTTAGTCCGAATAAACAAAAAAATACTAAAGCTGCAACTGTACTACTATCAAAGTATCTATTTTTTCGATATGAAAAAAGATACTTTGACAGTTTTGTATAAATAAATATATAAACATTCTAAAAACTGCAACTGTATAACTATAAAAGTATCTTTCAGTTAGCAACCTAATCTGACAGCTAAATATTATAGTAAATATGCAGCTAATTAACCGCACATCCATTGGCTATCAAAACGTGTTTATATGAACAGATATGACAGAGTTCGACATTGTGAATCATGAATAGCTGAGAGGGAAAATGCATTCAGATCAATATCAAATGGCTAATTAGCAAAATATCTATCAGATAAATTGGCCAACTTTGATCTGACATTTGGCCACAATGCGAATGGAAAATGTTTCGAATTTCCACTTCACTGTCGAGAACTGGAAGTTTATTTGTAATCGCATTTAGATAATTTATCTGTTAGTTCTGACCTTTCGGAGCAAATCAATGTTTGCTCCAAATTTCGAGTCGAGAAAAGCTGTTTACAATTTTTAATGGATTGCCCGCCCAGTGCTCGGGCCCAGTTTCCGTTCATGGTTCGTCTTTATGTATGTCAATTAAATTCAATTGAGATTAATTTAATGTTGTTATTGTTTTTTCTTTTCTTTGGGATTTCGTAAGACGACCGGCCGAAGCCACTTAAGGCTGTCCAAACAAAGAGCGGGCGACACTCGAAAGTAGGGGAAATCAATGAATTGCTGCTACCTGACGAGCGGCAGGGCTCAGGTCGGTCACTCAATTAGATTTGGGTCGCAGTAGAAGTGGAATTCGAGCAGCGACTAACTAAGTTGCGCTGCTAAAATTCCAAGAGAGTAAATTTGGTTTGCATTAGAAATGCATTTGGGTGCCTGACAGCTAAATAATTCATGTGCCGACGATAATGTAGCCGTAGCCGTAGCTGTAGCCATAAGCATATGTATCTGTGGTGTGTGTGCATTTCTCCACGCTCTTTATGCATTCGAAAACTCTGCTTTTGTTTTCCGAATGCGCGCGGTATTCGGTATTCCAATTCGTATTCGTTTGCCTCATTTGCTTTGCTTTTGTTTTTCACATTCCGCATTCGTTTGCTGCAATCGATTGACATAGTTCACTTCTAATGGATTTTCACGCCACCGTTGACACAATTGCGGCCAACAGCAGCAGCAACAGCAGCGGCAGCAGCCGCAGCCAGAGTCAACTCGAGTGTTGGCTTTTTGCTATTGTTGAGCCAACCAAGGCAGAAACTTATACCATAGACATACCTGCAACGAAACAGAGAAGAGGTGAAAATTGCATTAAAGTTTCAGTTTTTCGGATTTTTGGTTTTGTTTTGTTTCAGTTTTAGTTTTAGTTTTAAATTTATTTTTTTAATTTACTCCAACTTTTAAGAAAGTCGTAAAGAAGTCAGCTATCAGTCGGCTGCATATAAACATAAATTTCTTGAAACCTAATTGCCAGAGAGATTATCAAGAGGCGCGGCGACCCCAAATCAAATCGAAGTCGCTCTATACCAAAATAAAAATACATTTTTGATATATTTACGAGACGAAAGACTTGTGGAGATTACGCATGTCGAGGAACCCAAAAGGAGCAGCGACACACAAAAAGTTATCAGCGATGCGCGTTGCGTTTGCCTGACTTGCTTTACTTTTAATTAAAAATTTTCGAGCTAAATAACCCCGAGAGTTCGTCTAGAGACAAAAGTCGAAATATATATATTTATATTTTTAGTCGAAGGCTTTATCGCAGCTGTAATCTGTCAGCGGGACAGTGAAGTTGTTTAGGGGGCACAAAAGTCGAGTGCTTGGGGGGCATAACACACAGACAATGCCAGGCAGATCTCTCTCTCGCTCTCTCTCTCTCTTCCATTGATGAATGCTGCGACAACAACAGCAACAACTTCGTTGGAAGTACATCAAGTGAAGTGCACTTGTTGCCTCTTTAGTTGTTGTTGTCCCTTTTGTTGTTGCCGTTGTGTTTAGTTATTAAAACTGACAGTTTTATTTGTCGACTCGCAGTTCCATCTGGAGTTGGACTTGGAAGCCTGTCGCACACCCAAATGCCTTATGACACTTTTATTTTCTTCTTCATCTTCGTCTTCAGTTCAGTTCAGTTCAAAATAGATTTAATATTTTTTTGTTCGTTCGTTCATGTTTTTGACATGTGTCTGGCTAAAGCGAGTGCGAGTGCGAGAGTTCGGTATTTTGGGGTTGAACACAATTGATTTTCCCTCATAGTGAACTTTTAGTTTCTGATTCTGGGAGTGCGAGTCTATTGTCAGCTCGCAGCGGTGGTTGCAGTTGTCGACAAACACACACACACAAAGTGCCAGTCGAACTTGTAGCTGCATCTCTGACATTGGCATTGCGGACAGCTCGACAGCCCTTAAAGTGCGCCCAGCACTCGGCGAACATGGAAAATCAATCAAATTCGAAGCGAAGAAATATCGGGCGAAGTTTTAATGCTTTGGCAAAAAGTTAAGAGAAAAATTTTTTTTCAACGGTTTTGATTTTTTATTTATACTTGGAGTATTTCTAAATTTTATTGACCTTTTTATTTTGGGGATATAAGCGTGGAAATATTTTTCATTTTTCAGTGAAGAATCAATGCAAAAAAGTATTTAATTTATAACTAGAAATTTAGATGAAGAGAAATTCAATGCAAAATATATTTAACATAAAATATAATTAAAATTTTGTTAAAAAATGTTTAATTTATTAAAAAAAAAAATTTTTTTTTTTTAAATATGTTTTGAGCTCATCGACTCATTCTTTTGAAATATATGCATAATTATACATTCTTATTATCTGATGAAATAAAAAGAATGCAAATAAAATGACTAACAAATATTAATTTCCAGACATTTTTTTTTTAATTTTTTCTAAGCTTTTATATTTTTAATTTATTTCTTTCATTTCACCAATATGTTAAATCTCTCTTTTATGTTGCCTATTAAAAACACTAATTTATGCTCCTCACACATAATTAAATTCTTAAATATTTTCCATTCTTCTACCCCCGCAGCTAGTTAAAGAAACTATGCGTTCTATTAATTAGTATTCATTTCAGCATGAGGAAAATATCATAATTTGTATAAATTAAATGAGATGCCAACAAATTAGTGTCAGAAGTCGTTCCAAATCTATTTAACTAATGATCCACCTAGCCGAACACGAAAGCGAAACAAGAATGCCGTGAAATTGACTGAAGATAAATATGCTCGAGAGCGACTTTTCGCACTGCGCTTCCTTTATTTTTCCAATTTTCCATCTTTGCCGGAAAGATTCAAACAAATGAGTCGCGTAATATTTGTTGTCATTTGTCTATTTATGATAATTAAGCTTTGACATTTTTATGATATTAATTAATTTGATGGCTGGCCGGAGAAGTGTGAAAAGAGATGCCAAATGCCACGCCTCCACTGCCCTTAGCATCCACTCCAGCGCGACCCGCCCACGCGCTTCTAATTTTGTCAACGCTCGACGGATGTCGAGACGACCACAAAAAAAACGAACAACGAACAAGAAAAAATTAATAGGCCTCGGCGTGACCCCAAAAGACAAAAAGCAAACACGAAACACAATTGAAACGGGAAGGTGAGAAAAGTGTTGCTGCAGACGCATCCACTGGCGTCGTTGTTGTTGCCCCACTTAATGAGGGGTCTTCGTCTGCGGCATTAGCGCTGATCGTCAAGCATTTAAAACTGCAGCGGGGGCGACTTGGCTCATAAAACTGACAATAAACCAGACAGCTAGCCATAAAGTGAAAGCAACTAAGTGTGGCTGACTAAGAGGATACCCTGCGATATGCAATGCGGTTGCTAATGAGAAGATTCTAAGCTTTTGATATGACATAAAGTGAAGGTGAGACTGACTGACTAAGAGATACCTTTCTGCCCGTGACTGGAATGCTAATGTAAAGATTCAAGTATAAGGCGCTTTCTCTGATGTTAGAATTTTGGATTTCTTATTACAATTATTTTATTTTTTTTTATTATATATTAAATTTTTTAAATTTTATTAATTTATATAATATAATTTTTATAAGTCTAATTTTTTACTTTTATTTATATTTTATACTTCCTTAAATTCGATAGAAATGAGATGCTATCGATTAATTTAATAGCTGAAAGGTGAACTCAAACCAACTCGACTATAAAAACTGAATCAGAATTGAAACACTTCCCCTCTACGGTCACAAGCCAAATATACCCTCTCTCAATCGCTATCAAGGCATTAAAAAGTAAGGATAGTTCCGACGTAGTTGGCGCTCTGCTGGCTTATAAATGTGTCTCATCTCTGTCTGCTCGACTGAAGCTTGTTTTAGTTCAAGCATTAAATTAAACAAACAGGAATGATTCAGTTGGGTGCAGCTAGTTTCTAGCACTGCATTAAAAGTATCTAGATACACAGATAAATATATATCTATATATCTAGATAGGCAGCTCTAGCTGCATCAAATGGCAAATAGCAAAGAAATGTTGCCAACTCTTCAACCTTTACGAGTACGTGGCGCTCGTTAGGCAAGTTGTGAGAGTCATAAATAAATTCGAACTGCGATTGCGTGAAGGAGTTCTGCTTCCGCCGCTATGATGGATGCGATATACAAATTTTTTTATAATCAAATTTCACTTTGCGCCAGCTTTAAAATCAAATTTGTGCCGCTGCCTCAGCCTGCGCCTTCAGCATATGTTTCACAGCAAGAATTATGTGGCGCAAAACTAATGCACAAAAATTTATGCGTTGTGAAAACTTTTTTTCCTCAGCTCTTTTTTCTTCTCTTTTTTTTTTGGTTGCTTCACCCACTGGCCAGCTGTGAACCACTCAATGGAGCTGGCCAGCCGTAAGACAGGCCCAACAATATTTTTGGCTGCCCGCCTTTTTGGTTTCTTTGCGTTCGTTTTTTTTTCTCTTTTGCAAAATGAGGCGCAACGAAGCGTATGACAAACAGATTTTTCTCCAAACGCAAATCCGTGCGCTGAAAAGAAAAGGCAAGGAAAAAGTGTAGGAATTTCCATAAAATTAGAATAACAGCAGTGATTCTTTACGGAGACCCCGTCGCCCCGCCCCAAGACGGACGAGCGCCGAAATTTATGAGCAGCAAGCACCAAAAAAAAAAACATATATATATATATATATGTATGTAGGGCAAAAGAACAAAATCGAAAGCAAGAAAAAATAGCTGGAGGAGAGTGAGACGGCAGAATAAATGAGCGCTGCCTTGAAAGAGGCAGCAATAGCTTGTAAAATATAATTGAAGCTGAGGCAGGGACAGATTTTTATGCACACACGCATCGAGGCAGAGGCAGAGACAGGCTAGGGCAGCCGCGAAGGGCAACGCTATAAAATATGTAGGGTGAGAGAGAAAGAGGAAAAGAGAATGAAACCCTTTTCCGCCCCAGCCCTAGAGCCTATACTCCTTTTATTTCATGGTGCCTCGCCATTTTTGGCACTCATAGCTTGGCCCACTTTTCATACCTTGATGACAACTGAAAATTGCTAAAGAGAATATTCGTTTGAAGAAGAAGAATGTCAAGGACAGATAGAAAGCGATCAATGATAGAGTGGATTGAGATCACTTTAGTTCGACCTTAGACACATTTCTCCGTATACATATAGAGATTATTATTAAAGGTCACGGTATATCCTAGTCAGTCACTCCCCACTAGATTACTCTTAACTCTCTCCTTTTTCTGTACATTTCCCTTGTATTTTTTCGCGCATTTTTCATTTTGTGCACCGGCGGCTGCTTCAGCAACTTACATTAAGTCATTCATCTTGATAGTGTATGTGTATGTGCGCCTGTTTGTGTGCTGGCACATGTATTTGCTTTTACTTTAATTCGTTTACAGTTGCCTTTTTTATGCAGCTGCACAAATTCTGATGTCATTTTCATGCCGCAGCCGGCAAAAAAAATGCACAGCAGGCGCCAGCCACGAAATCTATACACGATTTTTAATTTGCAAAATAAATTTCCCAAGCCCTGCAGCAGAAATTTTACAACCAATAAAATACCCTTCTGATAAATAATGAATTGAAAATATGGTAAAACAGAGGGCTCAAATTACGTGCATAATAGGATTAGGACTTCAATGATATACTAAACTTGTGTTGTAAATTTGGAGGATATATTTTAGAAACACACAAAAAAAGCTAAGATTTTTTGCATCTAAAAGCTATATATAAATATAAAGCTTCCTAATTAAAAATCTAGCATATCATTTTTTTTAAATACAAATTGTAAATATAGAATTTGTAGAATACCGAGAAAGATATTAATATTTCTTCCATATTATGAAAAGTCATGTCTAAATTAAAATAAAAATCGTATGGCAGATATGTATTCCCATAAGAAAATTAAGCTAAAATAAATAATATACTAAAATTAATTACAATAAAAAATATATGTAATATGATAAAATAAAATAATAATATAATATAATATATATATAATAATATAATATAATATATATAATAATATAATATAATATAATATATATAATAATATAATATAATATAATATATATAATAATATAAAATAATACAATAAATTAAGCATTGCAATAATATAAAAAAATAAACAAAATAAATAAATTACAAAGGCAATAAATAAATATTAAGCTTTATTTAATAAATATATTTTTTAAGGAAAATATTTTATATTTATAAAGAAGCATTATATTTTTGTAATATATGAAAAACAATTATCATTTATTAAAAGTATTACAGTTCCTTTTCTGTCTACAAATTATTGTCATGTTAGAGCATATACTATTCGTTTGGACCCACTGCGACTGCAATCGCTTTGCATCATGTTGGTCATTTGTGGCCAACGCATTTGTCTGTGATTTTTAAAGCAATTTTTTGCGCACTGCTTTTTGAACTTTAAACTTTGTGCGCTTTTTTTTTCATTATACGTTTTCCAAAACTTTTTACCCCATTTTTTTTTTACTTTTTCGTTTTTGTTTTTGTTGTGGGGGGTTTTGTTATATTGTTACGCCGTTTGTGGTATTTTTGGTGATATTTGGCGCTGAGCAAGTTTTTTGTTTAGTTTTTTATTTGATTTTTTCCGCTTTGCCGTTTGCTGAATTGGAATTACATTTTTTTTTTATTACTTTGCGGATTTTTCATCTCTCTCTCTCGCTCTCTTGCTCTTTTTCTCTGTGTGTGTGTGCGTATTTTTTTCATAAATCTCTAAATTGAGATTTATGTTAGTTTTGCATATTTTAGCCATGTCCAAAAAGCGGTTTTGGCGGCAACAGACGACGGAGAGAGAGAGAGAGAGAGCGTGAGAGAGAGACAAAAAGGACGCAGCGCGCTTACAACTTGGCTTTGCTTTAAAAGTTCATTTTCCTACAGAGTGTCTGTGTGTGTGTAGGAGTGGGTGCTCTGACGGGGATTAATAAATTAGTTTGTGGTCGAAATGTCGTTTGACTCTTAACTTTTTGATTGCCGCCGGCAGCGCGGTTAGCTAACATATGGGAAGCAATTAGGTGTTAAAGAGCAGTTGGAATTACAGCTGAGCGCATTTAATTTGCGCTCGGGGAAAGTGAAATTGATAAGTAGCATCTTCTCTCGTTTTATTTATCCGCTCTGAGACCCATAGAGCTGATTTGAATAGGTCGAGCTAACAATCAACTTAAGTCCAAACGAATCATGCAAATTGACAGGCAATTCTCGTGAAATGCCTACGCCCAGCGACTGGTCGTCGCTGCAGCCAACTGGAACAATAAGCCAATAAGCAATATGCAGCAAATGCATGGCTAAGCCTGCATAATGAGCCAAGGCTCTTGACCATATGTTCAGCCAGGTATCTGTACTATATATATACATATCTCAAGCTGATAGCCAACCGCAGAGAGTGGGAGAGATTGGGAGATCTTGGGCAACTACAGCAAACAGCTAACCGCACTAGCCAAACGCCTCACACTTGGCCAGTCTTTGGGGTCCAAGGGATTCGAGTTTAGGTTTGCGGCTGGGCCGAGTCGAGCAATTTAAATCCCTGGCTGGGGCTTAAACAAATTTTGTGTTTAGGCCAAGTGAACCCAAGCACGCGTCCAGACATATGGCATAATTGAAGCTGAGGCACAAATACACGCACATGCACACACACCGGAGTCAACCCCAAAACAATAACAAGGGGTGATATAGTGGGAAATGCACGACTTGGAGATACCCTGAAGCACTTGTTAAGCTGTCTTTGTTAATATATTAGGTTTTATTTGAGGGAGATATCAAAGAGAGTAGTAGATGACTGTAAAATTGTGAGATATATGTTATAAATCGATTTAAATCGATCGGAAGAATATCGATAACACTTATCGATCATATGAAATACAACTCAATGAGCATTTTCTGTATAAAAACTACATCTCAAGTTCAACATCTCGAGAGGCGAGTCACCTATTTATATCACTTTGACCTTTTCATCTTTAGCCTTTAACACATCTTCTAATAAAAATCAATATACCCTTTTTAGGATTAGCCAGGGTATACAACACACACACACACACACACTCACACACACAGCCCTATTGTATTTGCATTAGTGTAATGCAAAGTGTTATAAGCTTTATTATGGTTACCAGTCGATCCAACGAGCGAGCCAACAAACCGGCCTGTCTAACTGCTCAGCAAGGGAGCTGGGCGCAGGCTCACTTTGGGGAATTTTATGTAATGATGTGCTTAAATCCCATACACACACAGTGGAAGTGGGAGAGAAAGGTTGAACTATGCTCGTAATGCTAATGCCCTGGCTAAGTAAAGGGTCGCTTCCTTGGGCGGCAAAGCCCCAAAAATGGATTGATAATATCCCACAAATGATTAACTTGGCTGGAAAGTTTCTCCTCTTTTTTTTATTTTCTTTGGCATGCCTTGGGGTTGGGCCTGGATATTGGTAAATGGAATTTGCGCCTGTGTGTGTGCTTGACTCACATATGCTAATAGTTTTTCGGTCTCGCACAGATTTGTCAGGCTGCCCTCGTTTATCTCGAGCTGAGCCTTGAGAAATTTGTCGCACATTTAAATCAATTGGCATTAGCATCGGCCCCAAATTTCGTTAACTGATGCCCAAGTCAACGAATCAGAGTTGATTGCTATCGCTACCCAAATTGACAAGCATAATAAGCTTAGCTTTCTTTTCTAGCCGCAGCCGGCCAAAGGGTTGAGGGAAAGAGAAAGGGAGAGAGTGAGAGTGAGAGTTCATCTTATTAGCAACTGATTTATGCAACGATGTCAATGTCATATGGTTGCCATAACTCAGCTGGCGAGCAACAGCAGCAATAAATATTGTATCATATGGCATCATAAGGAAATATAATGATAAATAACCAAATCAGCGAACGAAATGACTTCATTTCATTGCATGGCAGAGTGTCGCTGTCTCTCTCCATCTCTTTCGCTGTCTCTGTCTCTGTCACTTGCTCTAGATGCGACACATTCGCATTCATATCCATAAACATAATACACAATGCTAAGAAACAACTGTGAAAAGACGCACACACTCGCTCAGGCAGGCAGTGTCCAAATCGGATTGTCGGGATGAGTTGGGGCTGGAGTTTACCCCGCTCCTTGATATGCGTAAATCTTTTATCCGCATGGAACGATAATAAATCTTTGCAGCAAAACGTACAGATTATTAGGCAACCCATCCACCACTTCAAGCGCTGCTGCGACAAAACATCTGGCAACGGCAACAGTAACAGCAGCAACAGCAACAGTAGCAGCAACAGTAACAGCAACAACATTAGACATAATCGCATACTTAGGAGTGTGATGACATTTTTCCACTAGCTGGCAGAGCAGACAGCATTAGCATTATCTGATTGGCAATGGAGCGTAAGCAAACGAATTCAGCAAGTGTGCCAGTGTCTATATAGGAATTTAATTAAACTTGCTCGCAAGTAGGTACCAGCTTTTTGCCGCTTTAGTGGCCATGCATAAATTGGAAGAGATACACGGGCTCAGATACGAATATCCTTAAGTATTTGTGGGCGGGAATTACAGAGGCAGCGGAAGACGTAGGGAGTAGAGTGGAGAGTGAAGAGTATGGAATAGAGGGGAGGGTGGAAAGTAAAGAGAGTAGGGTGGAGAGTGGAGTGTAGAGTTTAGAGAGTATATAGTAGAGTGTAGAAAGTGTAGAGAGTGTAGAGAGTGTAGAGAGTGTAGAGAGTGTAAAGAGTGTAGAGCGTGTAGAGAGTGTAGAGAGTGTAGAGTTGGAGAGTTGAAGAGTTCAAGAGTTGGAGAGTTCAAGAAATGGAGAGTTCAAGAGTTGGAGAGTTGAAGAGTTGAAGAGTTCAAGAGATGGAGAGTTCAAGAAATGGAGAGTTCAAGAGTTGGAGAGTTGAAGAGTTGGAGGTTTGAAGACTTGGAGAGTAGAAGAGTAGCAGAATTGCAGTCTCCTAATCTTTACCACTCTCCAGTAGGAGAATAGGCGAGTTGGAGATGAGTAGAAGAGAGGAGAGTGGAGAGTATACGAGTAAAGAATGGAGAGAGTAAAGAATGGAGAGAGTAGAGAATGGATAAAGTAGAGAACGCCAGGAAGAATTGCGAGAGTGAAGAGAGTATAGATAGATTATAATTAAGAATTTGTAGAGAATGGATAAATGAGAGTAAAGAGTTTGTAGATAATGAAAAAAGAGAAAAGAGAATGGAGAGAATGATCGCAATTCAACAAGCAATTCAACAAGCGTCGTCTCCTTACAGCTATCACTCCTCATAGCTTAAACTAATAAGGCATAATTGAATCGCAAACCCAAACTATTCGTCGCCTTTGATAGTTTGGCCGCTGCTCGAGCCCCTCGACAAATAATGCGATTTGGATACTTGGCTGGGGGCTTAGAGCAAGTTTTGCGGTTTCGCATATTTGTGCAATTTTTATGGCACAGCCGCCAACGCGCCGTTTTGTGCTGAGCTAACACTTTAAGACTGCCGCACAGTGTGGCACTCGGCCCGATGATTTATGGCTTGCCAGCCAGCGAGCGAGCGGGTGAGCGAGTGAGCGGGTGAGCTCGAAAGTATGCAACAGAAAAGGCAGGCGAAGGGTTGAGTGGGGGGCGTTGGGGGCGCAGTTTGTTGTTGTGGGCGGCAGTCAACAGTCGCGACGCGGTGGCAAATGTCGTCGGCAAGTCACTTAAAAATGGCTCGGCACTAGGAGAACACACACACTCGTAGTAACACTGAGTCTGAAATGTGTTTGGCGTTGCGCCGAAATGCACTTAAAATGCACGGCAAGCCAGCTGAGCGAGGCAGAGAAAAAAGTATGTGGAAAAAAATATGTGAAAAAAAAAATATTTAAAAAAATATACGAAAAAATATATATATATATATAATATATATAAAAAAAAATATATAAAAAAATATATATATAAAAATATATATATAAAAAAATATATATAAAAAAATATATATATAAAAAAAATATGAAAAAAATATAAAAAATAATCTGTATAAAAAATAGCGTCAGAAAAAGAAGAAAAAGAAGCAACAGAAATGAGCTAAAGGCGGGCCAGAGCCAACGCCAAAACTAAAAGGCATGTCATGGATAGTGTAGAGTGGGGGAGTGGAGCAAGGAGTTTCATGTGTGTCCCAGTGTGTGTGTGAGTGTGTTTGTGTGTATGTCGAGTGTGCTATAAGCAAACACTTTCGAGTGCATTTAAAGTGTGGCACAAACAGCGGCAGCTACTTCAGCGTCTGCTGCCTGCACTTCATGGCATGTTAAGCTCAGACACACTTTCGAACGGCAACATTCGCGAGGGCTGCCGCTCCCCCTCTCTTCCCCTTCACCCCCTTCTCAACCTCACACAGCTGCCATTGTCAGCAGCACATCTTTTTATTTTCTTCAACGACCCGCTGTGTGTTGCCAATAATATTTAGCAAAAAAAATAACAAAAAATAAAAAAAAATTAAAATGAACACATTACACACACACACACACACACACACACACACACACACACACACACACACTCTCGCACACACTCACACACACACACTTACACTCACACGCGCAACAAGTGGCTCGGCACAGCCGCCAAGTTTTGCAACTGCCACTCAGTTGCTCACTTCCTGGCTTAAAATTCACACTTGAGCGCGAGGCGGCAGCAACAACAACAACAGTCGGGCTGAGCCCTTGGCAGAAAGGACCTGCTCGCTCTCGCATATGGCTGCCAAGAGTTGTGTGCGCCACGCCCCCTGCGCAACACTGCACATCCGGCCCACACTCGACTCGACTCTCGGCCAGCTGTGCAACAGTTAGAACATTTTTGCCTAAAATATTTTCGCCTAAAAGATTTCCGGCCAACTCTCGCACTCCCTCTCGCTCCCCCCCCCCCCTCCACCTTCCGCCCATGTGGGTGCCTTAGTTTGCTAATTTGTGTCATCCTGTGTCGCAAAACTTTCCCAGTTGCAGCTGGCTGCGATTCAAAAGCTCCGCTCACAGCTCCCATCAGCAGCTGAGTAATTGGACTAAAAGCTAATGAGATTGTCAATGGATTAAGCAGGACTTTTAGCTGCGCAACTGAGACATAGGTCAGATGTCACTCTTAGTCTGAAGAGCTTAGAGCAGCAGCGAGAGACAAGAAAAGACTTTAACTTTAATGTTCATTCGTAGAATTTAATAATCTCATTTAATGTCTCCCCGCTCGTCGCTCAACTATCCCCAAAAGTTTTCCCTGCCTTCGTTTAAATGACGTAACTTATTTGCTCACATTCCACATTTATTATGCCTTCGATACATTTTCATGTGCCCAGCCCCCACACAAAACTTCACCCGGGCGAAAGAACAAATCTAGCTACCTGTGCCCGCCCTGACTCCCCGAACACCTATGCGGAATTTGCTGAATCGTCGCAAAAATCACTTTTACGATTTTGGTTTATATAGCAATAAAATGAGACTCTTTCTTCCTGTTGTTGTTGCTGTTGGTCGAAACTAGCGCAATACAACTGAGAAATCTTTTGTGACTTGTGCACAGCTCACCTGCAGCAGCTGAGATTCACGAGCTGTGTGAAAACTTTTCGGCAGCTCAATAAAATTGCATGTGAGGCAAGGCAAACAAAGTAATTTTTATGGCAACTGCCAGATACAAGGGAAGCACACACACATCTCGCATACTTTGCTCTGATTTCCTTTGCTCAATCTTTTTTTTTTTTGCCTTTCGGCATCATTACGGCCAGAGCTGCCTAGCAGATCTAGCCTCAGAAAAGGCCAGAAAGGAAGTAGATAAAAAAACTTTGTTTTTTTCCCTCGGAATTTCCATTTAAATATTTAAACCTTTTATAATTATTTATTGAAACTCGAAATAAGCTCTAAATATAGCCGAAAAAAGGCCAAATAAAAGGCTAGAAATTAATTAGATAAAAAAAATAAAAAAAATTTTAGATTTTCTATTTTTTTTTCTTTTTTAAATATTTATAAATTCTATAAATATTTATTGAAACTCTAAATACAGCTGAAAAAAGGCCATATGCCAAAGAAAAGACCAGAATGAAATTAGATAAAAAAATAAAACTTTGTTTTCCCTTTTGATTTTCCATTTAAATATTTAAAAATTATATATATATTTATTGAAACTCGAAATAAACTCTAAATATATCCGAAAAAAGGCTGCGTGACAAAGAAAAGGCCACAAAAGAAGTATCTAAAAAGTAAATTAATAAAACTTTGGTTTCCCCTTTTGATTTTCCATATAAATACTTATAAATTTTATAAATATTTTATAATAAACTCTAAATGTAGCCGAAAAAGGCTATATGCCAAAGGAAAGGCCAGAAAGAAAATAGAAAAAGAAAAAAAAACATTGTTTTTCCCTCTGAGTTTCCATTTAAATATTTATACATTTTATAAATATTTATTCAAACTCTAAATAAACTCTAAATATAGCCGCAAAAAAGCTACATTGGCAGCACTGCTGCACAAGGCATTTGCTGCTTCAATCTGTTGACGCTCAGCCGTGCGCCCTGGAGCCCTCAGCATTGCTTACGACCAAAAATTCAACGCGTAAAAGGTGGAGCTGTAGTTCAATTCGTTAACAAGCTGTGAGAGTGGCAGACAGAGAGAGAAAGACACACAGAGAGAGAGAAGGAGGGAGGCAGGACTACGTATGTGGAGGAGTGGCATTCACATTCGCGCTGACTGAAAATTTACGCGTCGCATTACATAAACTTTGCCATTTCATTCAGGCAGCGTCTCAGGCAAGGGTAGCGCATTGATGACGCTCCAAGAAAGTCAGCATGACTCTTCAGTTGCCCCAGATATACCAGATATATATATACATGTGTGGCTAAAGGAAACTCTCGTTGCGCTAATTTCGCCTTGAATATTCCTCTGTGTGTGCGGCGTCGTGTGTGTTGTCAAGTTATTGAAAGCGAATGGTGTGTGAAAAATGTGAATTACGCGTCTGTGTAAAAGTTGTTCCTCATCCTGCATATGCCCTAAGAAAAAAGGCTTCCTGAAAGCCCGCCTGCTGCCTGCCCCTGCCCCTGTTTGCCTGCCTGATTGTCAGCCTGCATGACTCTCCTTTGAGCTGCCGTCGCTTTGTTTTGTTTTGCAAACAAAGAACGAGCCCTGATAAGACAGCCGCGGTAAGTGAATGCGATTTTTCGATGTAATAATCAACTGTATCTAAGCACTGCCACATGACACGAATAATCCTGAATAGTTGGAGTGAAAGGACGCAAATTTTCGTTATTTCTTAGTTGTAGGTTTTAGATGGAAATTGAATTGGCGAGTAGTAAAATTAATTTTCCTTAATTTTAACCAAACAAAATCTTCTATTTTTAACTATTATTAGTTATTTAATTGTTCATTCACTTATTTGTTATTATTTTCTTATTATTTTATATTTATTATTATTTCATATTTTGTAATATTTTATATTTAATATTATTATATTTTATATTTATTATTATTATTATTATTTTTATATAGATAATTTAATAGTTTTTATACGTACAAATTCTGGTTTAGCTGTTCAAAATAATATTTATTATATTAAGTAAGGTCTATAATATATTATTTATATTTTTAAATATTTAATAAATTCATTTTTGTGTTTATAAAAATTAATTAGGAATTCATATTCTCAAAATAAATATATTCTTTTTACATATATACATTTTTATATAATTATTGATAACAATTTATTTACCAAAAAAATTAGTTGAATTTGTTATGAAAATGTAATTATTATTATCAGATAATATAATATTAATATTAATAATACTTTAATATTTTGAAATGTAATAATTTTGCTATGAAAAAAAGTAAGTTATGTTTTCATAAAAAAAATAGTTTGTTTGTAGTAAAAAATAAAAAAAAAATTATATTTATATATATTTTTAATGTCTATTTATTATATATCGAATATTTCGATAAATGCAGAAATTCGTATTCTGATTCGCTTACAATAAGAGCAACTTTTGCTGTTTCATTTACTCATATATTTCATGTGTTTTATGCTTTTTCAGAACTGAGTTTTCAAAACATGTCGTTACGCTCGTGTCTCCAATATCCACTGACCTTGACAATGCTGTTGCACTCAATTCGAAACTCGAAATCGCTGCAAGCAAGTGGATAAAGAGTCGATGGCGCGGTGGGGTTAGGGGACACCAGACGCCCCCGTTTGGAGCAGCTGCCGTTTAAGCATTCAACACCCGTCTAATTAACCCATACAGGGTTAGTCAATATACCCGTGCCGCGTCCTGCTCCCGCTCACTCTCAGTGTCTCTCTCTCAGTGGATTACTGACTCAGCTGCTATTGTTCGCTGGAGCTGTCCGTCCGTCGCTCTCCCGTCGTTGCCCAACATATGTTTTTAATTATAGCCACACACATATATATTCACAGCTTTCAATTTCTGCTGTCTGCGAATCCAGACTGTCGCCATCTCACTCTCACACTCTCTCTCTCTCTCTTTCTCTCTCTCTCTTTGTGCTCCACTTTTTGGCTGCGCTGCGCCTGCCTCGTTTGCCATAATTTTGCGAATTTATGATGCGTTACATTTACAACAAACGAGACATTTTATAGCAGATCATCAATCAATTTGTCAGCTTCTCAGAACGCGCCTGTGCACACATTGACAGTTATGCCACTAGACCCCATACCACCCCCCTCCCCCGCCCCCTTTGTCAGGCAATAATTAAACATTCAGCTTGGGGTCGCGCGCGTCCATAAACTTATTTATAACGCCAGGGCGCAACATGCTATAAAATACAAGTTTATGGCACAAGACCGCAAAATGCAACGGGCTATGGGAGGGGACGGGGGAGGGGAGCAGAGTTGGCATAGCAAAGGGGCCAAAAGGCGAAAAATGTCAAAAGCAGCAGCAAAAACGGACGAGGAAGTTGCCTTGACGGCCAGTCAGCGCGTCCGATAAGGGGGCGGCCGGGACCGAAGGGGGGCGTGGCTGTGCTACTTGCAAGTTTACCACATTAATTTCCGCAGCGCCAGTTTTTTTTTCCCCTTACTCCTGCTGCTGCTGTTGACTGAAGATGGCGACGCGGCTGTCGAAGTTGCCGGCGTGGCGAGCATGTTGCTGGCGTGCCTGTCGGGATGTTACTGCTGCTGCTGCTGCTGCTGCTGCAGTTTGACAAGCACAAACAAACAGTGAGCGATGCTGCTGCTGCTGCTTTTGTTGTAAATGTGACAAAATGAAGACACATGCTGCCTTGCTGAAAGCTGTGCAAAGTAATTAGACAAACATTCGCCCGCGGTCGAGGCCAGCTGCAAGCTGCAACCCTCAAATACACACACACCAATACACACACGCACAACTGCTAATTGCTTCAATCAACACGTTTGTTGGTTTTAACAGCTGGACAGACGGCGAGACGCAGAGACAGCCAGCCAGACGAACGCACATTTATGTGCCATAAAGTCAAGTCAAGCCGAAAGTTTTTTTTTACAAAAAAAAAATTTGCTTCCATAAGCAACAGCAAATGTTTTCAATATGCCACGCCCACGGCGCCCACTCGCAGCAGACGGCATTTATTGCACAAATTGCCACGAAAATTGCGCTTAAATAACAAATTATGAGAGGAGAAGCAGGAGAAGAGCGAGAGACTAGAATGGAGATGAGCAGCAGGAGAAGAGAGAGAGAAGGAGGAGAGTGGAGATGAGTAGCAGCAGAAGAGAGAGGAAGATAAGAGCAGCAGGAGAAGAGAGAGGAAGCTGAGCAGCAGGAGGAGAGTGGAGATAAGCAGCAGCAGAAGAGAGAGGGAGGAGAGTGGAGATGAGTAGCAGGAGAGAGAGAGGAAGCTGAGCAGCAGGAGAAGAGAAAGAGAAGTTGAGCAGCAGGAGAAGAGCGAGAGAGAGAGGAAAGATGAGCAGCAGGAGAAGAGAGAGAGAGGAAAGATGAGCAGCAGGAGAAGAGAGAGAGAGGCAGCAGGAGAAGAGAGAGAGAGGCAGCAGAGTGGAGACGAGCATCTGCGAAAGAGGAAGAGAGCTAAGAGTAGCACTTGGCGCTTACAGAAGGGGCATCGGCTGGTAGCAGGGGGAGTATTAGGTGAGTAAGGCGACGCCGCGCTGGTCGCGTTAATGACCACACTGACGCCATGGACCCCAGTCGAGCATGCGACGAGGCGCGGCTGTTTCTAATTGTTTTCGCACTCAACGGAGGCAACTGGAGCTGGGTGAAGCGCATAGTCAGCTTATTGCTATGCGCGCTCAGAAAGAGCGCGAAAAAGAGTAGCTAGGCAGCCAGTAGGCTAGCCGAAAAAGATTTTTAATTATTTTGGACACGCCCACTGAGGAATAGGCAAAGTCGTAGAGCCCCAATTTTAGCATATGAATCACGGGCTGATCTCACTTTAAGCATTAATCATCAATTTATAGATCAATTTAGCTACTTTTTGGACACTGTTGAAAGACTCGGTAGATTACGCATAAGGCACTTCCGTTACTTTTAATGTTAACTAACATTTCTGCTATGAGATCATATTTTGCAGTTTCTGTTCTACAATCCCAGTACTTATGCAAAGCTTCAGCCAGTGCTCCGAAGCAAGGAAAATAAAGCAAATGCTATGAAAAAATAAAAATATAATATAATAAAAAATTTTATTTTATATAATTTAATATAAAATATTATTATATATAATATAATAAAAAATATATTTAATAAAGAGACCAATAAAACAAAATTAAAATAAAATTCTAATACAACAAAGCTCTAAAAAAATTGATAAAAACAAAAAAATCTACAAAAAAATCGAATACCAAAAAAAGGAATTAAAAAGTGGTATTAGCTAGAGAGAAAACGTTTCCGCCTGAAACAAATTCTGAAATTAGAAGCTTTAGCCCCCAGTATTATGTGAAATTATGAAACAAGATGTACGAAAAATGTAAAAACAAATTAGATTTGGCATACCAACGTCTTTGAAAAAGTTTCTAAAGTTGTTCAACACCTAAAACTAAAATCGGCTGAAGGATAATAACTTTAATAACTTTATAGAAAATAGTTGATTATATAAAATTGTAAAATAATAAGAGAAAAATTTTAGTTTAGTCATAAAACAAAATAAAAACTTGTTAACTGTTATTTTGTTGACTGGACTGTTGACAGATACTAGTCAAATTTTGTTGCATTTGCCAGCATAGATAAAAAGAATTTTGAATATATAATATCACATATCAAGCTACCAGACCTCTCCATACTGTTTCTTGACGCGCATCGAGCAGTCAGCTACGCCCCATCTCAAAATTAGTTTGTTGTTAATGGAAATGACGGGTAATGCGGCTAGAAGCGGCACAAGCATTTAAGTTTCTGGCTATGTGTGCGATTGTTAATTACAATCCTGCGACAATTTGAAAGGTTTGCCTCGCCGCCCCACCATACCCCTAGCTCTCTACTCTAACATACTCAGACAAATTATTGGCGATCTGGCAGCGCTACGGCCCAGCATGCAAATGGGCTTGCGGCTGCTGAGGTTAGGTTTGATGGCGCAACACAGTGGGCCCGGTGCTTGGGGCTTGGAGGGCTTGGGGGGCTTGGGTGGCGGGAATTAAACGCAGGCCGCTTTGTCGCGCGTTGTCAGTGGCATGAGATTCGAAATTCAGGTTTGTTTGTTGAATGAATCTCATTAGGGTTGCGCGCACAGCTAGCAACAGCTACGCGGCTTAATTGGTTGCCTTTGATTTCGAGTATGAGTCAGCGCTAATTAATTTCAACTTCAATTCATATCGAGCGCTCATATTTAGACTTCGCATCGATTCAGCGGAATTTCGAAATCAAAGAACTTTTACTTGGAAGTGAAAAGCATGAAAAGGCCAGAAGATTTACTCGAGAGACAGGACATTTACAGGATTCCAGAGAAAAAGCAAGCGCAGATGTGCGCCTCACTTATCTCTTTTTGCCAAGGCAACTTTATTATACAATATATTTTCCGTCTGCATGGAAAACCTATAAACTCTTCTTGCTCACAATTCTCGTCTCTAAGTGCTTCGCATCGCTTGTCAGCTCTGACACTTGTCGCTCATTGCCACGCCCACGATGTTTGTCATACTTGAGGCAGGCAGGCAAGAGCTACAGCAACACTAACGTATTAATTTGCACAATTCAATGTGGCACTTAATACCAAAGACGTGTCAATTTCATGGCTGACAAACCATTCGAGATGCCGCAGCCCGGCCGAGCGCCGGCGTCGCATGCATCGAGACTCGACCAAACGCTTATGGGAATTAATTACAGCCATCAAAAGTTATTAGGCGCAATTATCACAATGTTGGCGACGTGCAACGTGACGTTGGGAAAGACAGCGCATTGCGACGAGGAGGCTACAATTTGGTCAGCAGCTCGATGAATGATGGCTGCGAGCGTCTTTAATGGCCAGCAATGCGCATCAATAAGATGAAAGCGTGGCGGAGGGTCGGGGCTCGGGGCTGGCTAAATAGCAAATGAGTTGTGCACTCGTCGCTCGACACGCTGAGACACGGCCCTTTTTAGCCGCCGGCCCCCAAATGGCTAAAAAGAAGCGGCAATGCGAGAGCGCAAAAGGCAGCTAGCAAAATGCGCCATAAATTAAAGCTAAATGCCGCTGCCTGTCAGTGGCAGCAAACTGGAGACAGCGGCGACTGCAGCCAAGATTAACGCACACACATACCGTGGCACGCCCACAGCATGCAAAATGGGCGTTGACACCCACACACACGCGCATACACGCATACACACATGCGACAGGCCGAAAACAAAAGTCAGGCATTGGACGCATGATTTACGGCCCAAATGGAAAATTGCGCATACGCGACGTAGCCAACGCACAGAACAGCAAAAAAAAAAGTCAACAACAAAGGGAAAAGGGCAGAAACAAAAAAAAAGTGAACATACCAAAATAAGTTAGTGGCTTAGTTGGCATATTAGACAGGGAATACCCTGTACGAATGGAGGGTCAAGTGGAAGGGTAGAGCAGCAAGTGGAAAAGAAACGAAGAATCCTTAGAGAAGACAGCTCACTTCAGGCTTGTTTTCTGTCTTTACGACTTTGAGCGGACATAATCTTATCCATTAGATCAGTTTTTGCCAGCAAGAATCACAAGTCTTATGAGCGTGGAATAAATCTTGTGCCAGAAAGATGGCAAAAGGTATTACTAAAATGGAGACTACATAATTTTCGGAAATGTTTTACATATTAAACAAATCGTGTTAAAATTCCTTAAAAAAAAAAATTACTTAGTAAACGACCTAATAATTATTTAAATTTGGTATATTTAAATTATCGGCAAGCTATATGGCCACATTTATTTTGTATTGACTTGTATTATTTTTATTTTATTTAATATATATATATATATTTTTTTTTTCATTTTATTTAATATTTATTTTTGTATTTTGTTTAATATTTTACTAGATTTTTTTTATTTATATTTTATTTTTTTAAATATATTTTTTTTCTAATTTTTTTTTTTTGTATTGTAAATTATTGTATTGTAAATAATTTTATTGTATTGTAAATAGGTCTTTTATTTTGTTTTTTTTTTTTTATATTCATGTTTAATTATCAAAGACAAGTCAACAAAGAAAAGTTAACAAAGAGTTAAAACAAAATATGCTGCCCTAAATAAAACATGAAAATATCACATAATAGCACCTAATTTCATATCTTTATAAGCGAACTTTTTTCAATCGCCTCAGCTAAAGATATTGATGTATATATATATATCCCATGAAACCATCAACGCGTCTCCCTCTGCCTCTAGCTTAAGCTTAAACACAAATAAACACTCCCACTATAAGAGCACTTGCAATGGGTATCGCAGCTGCGAATGGCTAAAGAAAATTGCTCATAAATTGTTCACGCACATTCAATGCAAATAACTAGAAGAAACATTTGCCCCTGGCCAAAGGATTGCCAAATGCGAGTTGTTTTTTTTTCTATTCAGAGCCTGCGAATGGGTGGTCCTTCGCGTTTTGCTTTTTTGTTTCTATTTGAATGCTAGGCAGACATTTGGTCATTTGTTGGCAACGCTTGTTGCTGCAAATTGCAAACAGCAGCAACAACAACAACTCCAGCAACAACAACAGCAATACCAAGAATATATGGCCGCGCTAGAGTGGGCGAGCACGTCAGAGACACATCATCTTGTTAGCATTTTGTCAGCCAGCCTGTCACATTCGCTGTTCAACAAGTTGACAACGAGACAGGGGGCACCTCCGACTCGGAGAGCGGCGAACTGTCGCCTTTACTCTAGAGAGGGCGATCCGCATTCATGTCTCCTTTGCACGCACTTCACGGCTCACTTGACTTACATTTGGGCCGACGACGGAGACGGAGACGATGATGATGACTCCGGAGCGCAAAATCTTTAATTGTCGCGCAATTTTCCAGTTACTGCATTTCTTTTGCTCTCAACAGCACAGGCCACGCCCCCGCCCTCGCCTGCTCGCCTGACTGCCTTCCTAGCTGCCCAATTGCTATGGAATTCATGTATTCATTCACTTGCCACCCGCTTGCAAACAGTGGGGAAAAGAGCTTAAAAGCGAAGCATAAAAAAAATTATGAATATATTAAAAATTATCATTTATTTTTTAATTAAAAATCAGAGACTTTAGAAAATTTTAGAAATTTTTCAATACAAAAATTTAATAAATATTTTATTTTAAATATTTTTTGTAATTGAAAATAAGAAACGGGTTTCTTATCTCAGAGATTTATAAAAAAAAGAATATAAAAAATATATAAAAAAATATATAAAAAATATAAAAAAATATATAAAAAATATATAAAAAAATATATAAAAAAATATATAACAAAATATATAAAAAAAAAATATAAAAAAAAAATATAAAAAAAAATATAAAAAAAATATGAAAAAATATATAAAAAAAATATAAAAAAAATATAAAAAAAATATATATAAAATGAAATGAAAAATATTGAAAACTTTCAATATACAAACGAATAAAAAGAGGTTTTATAAAAATAAATGCTTAAAACATTTTTTAAAAATATTTTTGTATTATCTTATAGTTCAAAATAAGTAAGAAAATTTTCTTAAATTCAGTGTATAAAAAAGCTTTTTTTTAATAAGATGAATGTGCAACAAAATATTAAAGTTTCATATATTAACTTTAATAGTTTAAGCTTATTTTTGAGATTTGAACTAAATTACAAAACTTTTTTGAAGAAAAATTTCTTAAAATCTTAAAAAAAATATATAAAAATTTAAAAATGCATTTATGTTGTGAAAAAAAAACGAATTCTGAGCACTTTCCTAATACATAATTACATAGCAAAACTCATTCGAGAGTCTATAAAAGAAAACTTTGTAATCCTTCCATGAGCCGACTCTGGTATTTCAAAAATGTCACAATTTTCGTAGTCAATTTTCGTTTATTGCTAAGCAGCACGTAATCAAAATAAAATCATAAACTGGAATTAGTTTGAGTCGCATTTACGACCATTGAGCAAATGTCGACCACAATTTTATCACGATCTGTTGGCCACTGTGCGACACTGCTTTAGATATTCATTCATACGATTCGGTATTTTTTTCTTGTATTTTTCCTTTTTTTTTTATTCTTCTCTTTTCATTGTGGAGTCTCTGCCGGTTGCATTCATTTGGACGGCACTTGCGCATGCAAGCGATACGCCCAAGCCTCCGGACCGGGTTCCCCAAGCTACGGCGACGACAATGGTGGAGCGCACAGTAACTACCAATTAGGCGGGTAGCGAAAGCAATTTCAATTAAAGGAATTAATTGCGTGTGCGAGAGTCAGCTGAAGTGCCACCCGCTCCCAAAACGAAACAAAACAAAACTGAGAGAAATGCAGGCGGGCGCGGCAGGCGGGCGGCAAGACAGACGTGCAACGTGCAACACTTTTCGGCGCGATAAGCGACACTTATCTAAATACATATTTACTTAGCTGCTGCACAAGTGAGGCATAAAAGAAAACTAGACTGCACAATACTCGTTTGCAGTTTTTAGAGGGGAGAGAGAAGTGGAGAATATTTTTGAGAGCTCGCATTTTAAATGAATCATGATTCTTTTATATAGGTCAGCGTTTGTCTTTTGTGATTCGTGTGTTAAGATTGCTTAATTGTCAAATTTTAAGCGGGCAAGTCTGATGAATTTAGAGTTGAGGAGAATCTTTGATGATTCATCTCACATGATTCGCCTAGAAGCATCAACATTTACCTTGATACAATCTTGAGAATTTGAATTGAGAATTTGAGCTAAAACCCAATTGCAAAGTTGTGAAATTTGAGCTATGAACTGAGCTATAACTACATTTTGCATGATATATATTTCCGTTTTAAGACTAACTTTTTTCTTTAAAATATATTTTGAGATTATTATTTTTTATATTTTGTAAATATATTATTTTATAAATGTTGTATATATTATTTTAAATATTTTATAAAAATTATTTTATATATTTTGTATTTTTTTTAATATTTGTATTTATTTATTTTTTTTTATATTTTGTATATATTATTTGATATATTTTGTATATATTTTATATATATTATTTTATATATTTTGTATATATTATTTTATACATTTTGTATTTATTATTTTTTACATTTTGTATTTATTTTTTTTTTTATATTTTGTATATATTATTTGATATATTTTTTATATATTTTGTACATATTATTGGATATATTTTGTATATATTATTTTATATATTTTGTATATAATTCTTTTATATATTTTGTATATATTATTTTATATTTTTTGTATATATTATTTTATATATTTTGTATATAATTCTTTTATATATTTTGTATATATTATTTTATATATTTCTTGATTAATTTGATACGTTCCATTGACTAAAAAATTTATAATACGCCGATATATACGATCTTATGTATGAAATTCCATGTTTCTAGCTTCAATCACAGCTTATTTAGCATTAACTTACTTGTCTTAGTATACAAAATTTCTGAATATTTTATTAAGAGTATCAAGAATATTAAGTCAACAAGATGAGCACTTAGCCAAGCTAATATGCTCGCTTTAACTAGCCTGAACAAGTATTTAAGCAGCGCGCACTTAAAGCCTTTGTTCGACTCGAAGAATGCAACGCCCGCATTATAGTTTTACCTGAATATATTTATGCATATATACATATATACATATACGTATATTTATATATATTTATATATATATACACACATATAAATACATATACTATGCGTGCGTTGCTGTGCATCTCTTTAGAGATGGCGCTTGTGATTTTTATCGCATTTCACGCAGCTTGACAGGCGCCAGCAGCACTGACACCTGAAAGAGCTTTTCAGCCACAGCCACAACAGCAAAAGCAACAACAACAACAGCGGCAGCAACAACAACACAAAGCTCTTTCCGCTTCCGCTGTGGAAGCTGTGGAAAGCCGCTTTCGACAGTCGCCAAAGTGAAGGAGATGAAAATGCTGCTTGCTGCTGACGAAACCGGAACAAATTGTACAATGGACCGAGCTAATTAGTGGGCAGGCACACAGATTAGAGATCAAAGATATAAGGCATTACATAAACCAACCGTAAGATAAACACTAAGAACTTTAGCTAAACAAAGGCCGATGCAGTCGATGTGCCAAGGGACGTGGGAGCGAGCCATAAAAATAGTCAATCAAATCAATGCAACGCCGAGGCGAATGGAAGAACATAAAAATAATATATCTATATATGTATATAGGTATTTTTACGATCAACTAAAACTAAGCTAAAAGCTTTACTGAGTCATGGAGAAAGAGAGAGAGAGCGAGAGAGAGTGGGAGAGAAATGTAGCTCCGTTTGCTCCACGTGTAAATGCGCATGTAAAATGTCGCTTAAACTCGTTCAATATTTGATAGGGCCACAGGCAAATTGAGTCACCTACGACGAAATGCAACCGGGCGCCACTCAAATGCAGAGACACACACACATACAAACACACCCACACACTCATACATATAGCTACATTGTGGCTGCGCTTTATAAAAAATGTTTTACGATTGCGGGGCACAAAACCCGAAAACAAAGACTCGCCAACTGGGCATAAAGCGAGTTTTATTACGCTCGATAACAGAGAGAAAGAGAGAGAGCGCGGGAGAAAAAGAGAGAGACAGAGAGGGAGCGCTGGTGCCGCTTTGCATGTCGCGACTTCTTCTCGGGCTAAAAGCCAACCGGCATTGCATTAAGCGAACGGCCACTGGAAGACGTCTGGACATGAGCGTGAACAACATGAATAGCTGCCGGCAGCTTAATGGATATGGATATGGATATGGAAACGGGGATATGCTAAAGCAACAAATAACAAACAGCAAACACCAAGCAACAGCAGCAGCAGCAACTGTAGCAACAGCAACAACAACAATGAGCGCGACAACGAACAAATGGAGCGAACTCTTTTGGTTTTCTTTTATTATTTGCTGTGCCCTAACAAAGAGTTTTATAAATTTATGACTTAACACACTTCCGATTTCATCAACTTTGTAACTGAGTATGAATAAACTGAGTTTTTTATTTATTTAATAAAATTCTTTTTGCAAAACGTTCAACGACTTTTATCACTTGAATTGTTTAACATAAAATTACAAAAAAAAATTCAAGTTCTGTATTTCAGCTTTTGTGAATGAAACTTGGCAACTATGTAAAGTGAAACGAGCTGGATCCACATGTATGTATTTTATCTATTTATTTTATTTATTTTACATCTTTATATATATTTTTTAAGTGGAACGAGCTGTAATCACGTGTATATATTTTATTTATTTATTTTATTTACTTGCATTTTTTATTTATTTTATTTGTTTATATATTTTTTAAGTTTTTTTATTTTTTATTTTATTTATCTATTTTATTTTATATTTATTTTATTTATCTATTTTATTTTATATTTATTTTTTTATGTATTTTATTTATTTTTTTTTATTTATTTATTTTTTTTTATGTATTTTATTTGTTTATTTTATTTTATGTTATTTTTTTATTTTATTTTATTTTTTTATTTTATTTTTCATTTCCATTTTTTAATTTGTTTATTTATTTCTTGTTTTAAAAAAATATTTTTGTTTAGTGTTTCTTTATCACTTTTTTATTTAATTATTTTGATTCTATAATTTTATCTTTTAATTTAAAAGTTAATTTATTAATATTTTTTTATATATTTTTTTTAAATATTTTTTTATATATTTATTTTATTTTTATATACAAATATGAAGCAATTGGCATATGGCAAAACCAATTCAATAATTATATTAACTCTACTACACTTGACTCTTACTCCGTGAATGAAACAGATTCTATGAACTACATTATTCCCTAATTCCTACGTTAGGGTATTCAATCTTCTTCTATCTACTTGCACATTTACTCCGCACTTTAAAGGTATTTTTTTCGCGTGTGGCTTTTCAGTTTCATTATCACGTTTTATGTGGCGCGCATCGTTTTACTTAGCAGCTGGAGACAGATATGTGAAAAGGCAACGCGGAGGAGGCTTTTGTGGTGACCTTTGTGACGTCGCGACGCGTCGTCCACTTGGACTCCAACGAATTGTGACCCACTCGTCGTTGTTCAATTCTGCTTTTCGATTGTTGTTGCATTCAATTGAATGTTGTGGCTGACCAATTGGCGACTCATTGAGCCATCGAGTGACTGAAAAGAAGCAACCGCAACATCAACAACAACAGCAGCAGCAGCAACTCAAACTTTATTCGCGCTGTTCTTGCTGTCACCATTAAGCAGGGCGCACAGCTGGACGTGTGGCGCGGCTTTTGATACTGGAGGGAGAATTTTTGGTATTTTTCGTAAACTATATCAGGCAGGCTTTGAGATGGAAATGAAGCAGGTTGCTTTAAGGAGACTTTATGAGGTGCATAAAATATATAAAAATATATGGGGACTACTAGTAAGACTTATTCTGTCTGTTGAAACCTATCGAAAAATTATATAAATATAATAGAATAGTTTAAATATCTCCTATACTAATGAAAAATAAATGAATAATAATATTATATAATTACTAATTATAATTGATATTTAAATACTTTTTTCTCTTTTTTCTCTAATGGAAAATAAATAAATAATAATATATAAATTTTAATTATAATTAATATTTAAATACTTTTTTTCTCTTCTACCCAACAAACTCTTCCTCCAAAGTTTGCCTAAAGCTTCGATTACAACTTCGAAAATTCTGCGAAACAAACAAATCGTATTCCAATTCCAATTCTTATTCCAGTTTATTTGTCATACAATTCGACTGCGAGTCGATGTTTAATTTCTATGAAATAAACCGTGCAAAGCAAGTAAAATCCATTATTCACATGAATTTTGCGTCCACGTTAGGCCCTGGAGCATTGATCACTGTGTGCCCCAAATGCAGTTGATACCATTCGGGTCGGTCTACCCTTTACATCCAAAAAGCAGCTTTAAGTGCTCAGCGACAAGAACAGCAATTGTTACGGTTGTTGCTGTTGTTGTTGTTGTTGTTGTTGGGTGCTCACAAAAGGAACGATAACAGCGATAACATTTTAGCACATAAATTACAAATTCATGAAAAATTTTACGCTCGTGTTGTGCATTTTTTTGTTATATACCCTAAGCCCAATTGGAAACGGATAAGCGGGGTATATGGAGTTTGTTGGGCTGTTTTGTAACAGGTTAAAGCGGGTGTAAGCGAAGCAATATTGGATTTTCCATATGGATTTGTTGTCGAGTGGATTTAGCCCTAGAAGGAGAGTATTTGTCTCCTTACTTTTCTATACCCTCTTCACTATAATCTCTTCCGACTATCTCTAGTCTCTTCTTTCTTTCACTCTCCACTCTTCTCTTTCTTTAATCTTCATTTTCACTTTTTTTCTTCCTTCCTTATTCTTAATATTTTCGTCTCTCTAACAACTTGTTTCATCTATATTCTATCTTTTCAATCGTCTATTGCCTTTTCTATTTTCTGTCTTCTATCTATCCTCTTCCATCTATTTTTTTTTTCAATTCATCTTCTATCTAACCTCTTCTATCTGTCCTTATCTATATATTTTCTGCTATCTGCCCTTATCTATATATTTTCTTCTATATGTCCTTATCTATCTATCTTCACATATCTTCTATCCCTCTTCACCTATTTATCCTCATATGTCTTCTATCTATCTACACCATATGCAGTTGATCTATTATATATCCTCACCTATCTTCTATCTATCCACACCAATCTATTATATATCCTCACCTATATATTATCTATCCTCACCTATCTTCTATCCATCCTCACCTATCTTCTATCTACACTCTCTTCTATCTATACACCCCTTTATCTATCCCCTTTTCTCTTGCAGGGTATCTTCCAGTCTGACACTCTCCACTTATTTTGTTGTGTTTTATTTCCTTGTTTCAGCTGTTATTGCTGTTGTTGTTGTTTGTTTGTTTTCTGTTTTTGGCGGTAAACGCAATGCATGTTGCCGCTGCGGCGACGGCCGCCGTCGCTGCTGTTGCTGCTGCTGCTGCTGGCATTTATGTTGCTCGCCGGCAGCAACATGCATAGAGCAGGCCGACAGATATCGCGCATGCATCTGCACGTGTGCATGCGTGTGAGTGTGTGTGTGTGTGTGTGGGATTGGCCGTGCCTTACTTTGCCGCAAAAGGTGCCTGCAAAGGTTGCAGCGCGGTCAATGCGTTATTTGCAATTCATTGCTGCTGTTGCCGATTGCCGCAGCGATTGCCACTCGGCATCTGTTTAGTCGGCATTTGGCTGAGTTTTCGCTTCTTTTTGCCGTTGCTGGCCGCGCTTATGACTTCATTTTAGGCAATTTAAATGTTAATCAATTGTGGGCTGGCCGACTGTTAGTGCAAATAAATAAGACTGGCATAAATGTTGACTTTCAAATGGAATTTAAATCAAAATAAATGAAGACCGAGCAGCGAGCAGCGAGCAGCAAGCGAGCGAGCGAAAATGTGTAAGACAAGCAAACAAGGGAGTCTGTTGCATTGTTTGATTTATGCCGCCTGCCTTGCTTACCTCCGGAGTCCCAGCTGGCAACGTTTGCAACTTAATTTGCGAGGCGCATCAAGCGAAAATATTTGCACAAAATGGACGCGTTTTTTCCCTCTCTCTTTCTTTTGCTATCCCCTCCTGGCCTAGTGGAGCATGCAAAATGAACAGCAGCCAAGTCGCAGTCGCAGTTGCAGTCGCAGCTGATGCCGGCACAACGAAACGAAAACGAAATACGGGCCAAAGAAAATGATGGGAAAAATTCTAAAAGCCAAAATTGCATTATGTCGATTTTGTGGATTTTTCCATTTTATATGCTAAAGAGAAATGACAAAAAGAAAAAAAGAAAATGGGGGAAAATAGAAGAAAAATAACTGACAGAAGCTGCTTAAGCTGCAGCTCCGCCTCAAGACACAGGAAACGTCAACACCAAAGGACACGCGGCAAACATTTCCGCAAGTCCTTTATTGGCTTAAGCGATGCACAAGCAGCTGCCAAAACAGCTGCTCGACAAATTGTCCACAAAAAGCTGCTAAACTAATATAGGTAAATAGCATATACAAATATTTATAGTCGACAAATATTGATCAAGTCTTAAAGTTGTTTCGGATTAAGCTCAAATATGTTATATATTTTGTAGACTTTTATAGAAAAGACAAATTCCATAATTTAATAATTGATTGTCTTCATAAATTTATATCCAATTTTTATGAATATATCTAGCTGATCCAGCAAGAGTAATACTGTTTTTATAATAATATTAAAGCAGTTCTGTAAGTAACCCATAACATTATATTTTTTAACTGTTAGGCATTTGGCAACAAATTGTTATATGCCTGCTGAACTTGTGAGCATAATTCTTATGTTTACTAAAATAAATTTGTCATATGCAACGATGCCAGCCAGGCTTTATTTGAAATTGTGTAGAAAATTGGGAACGGCATGGCTCTTTTTGGATTTGACTAGCCTTTTTTATGAATTTTGTGGTAAAATTCTAATCTTTAGGTTATTTTAACAAACCCAACGTTTTGCTAGCTGCTCTGGAACAGCATTCGAGATGCAGTTGCTGGAACAACGAAGTCTTCTAAATTTGTACCCCAAGTTTGAAGCAATGTCAGGCAACGTCAAGGTATAATGTACTAATATATTGCTCATGTCATGTTAGCATAATTTGTTGTGGGTAGTAAGTGGGTAACTTTAAATTATATTTTTTTATTTTTAAAATTTTTTTTGTTTTGGTTTTTTTTATTTTTTTATATATTTTTTTTTATTTTATTTATATTTTTTTATTTATATTTTTTTTATTTATATTTTTTTATTTATATATATTTTTATTTATATATATTTTTATTTATATATATTTTTTATTTATATATATTTTCATTCATATATTTTATTTTATTTATATATTTTATTATATAAATATATTTTTTTATTTATGTATTTTATTTTATTTTTCTTTATTTTTATTTTATTTATTTATTTTGTTATATTTTCAATTTTTTTTAACAGATGTATATTTATTGCTTGCCTCAATTTGAGTTGAAAAATGCATCACTTTTTAACGCCATATAAAAAAGGCAACTCTCATATATTCCCAACAGCTTTAGGTTTATTGCAATTTCTTGTGCTATTGCTCTTATGTCTACATATCCATTTCTAAGTCCATTTCTCAACACTAAAAACTTTCCACACACAACTAACTATCCTCCTAACCTTATACTAAAGATTGTTGCTAAAAATCTCAATTTGTATGTGGCTTCTATCGCTATCTACATGCGTTCGCTCGGCAATCTTTGGGTCAATAAATTTCCGTAGACCAAAAGAAAGTTTTTCGCACTTTAATTTTGTTTATCTGGGCGCACGGCCGAGTCAAAGGCAAGAGAGGAGTTTCTGCTGCTGTTGGGCGTGTTTTTAATTGCCGGGACAATTAAAAACAATTTTGCAGGCACCCAGAGCGGGGCAATAAATTTAATTGGCCGCAGTGACGCCCCTTGAAAGACGCCCCTTTGACTTTTGTTGGCTTTTATATGACCCGCTCTCTCTCTCTCTCTCTATCTCTCAATTTCTCATTCCGTCTCTCTCCTCTACTCTCTCTCTCGCTCTCTCCTTCTTCCGTTGTCCTTTCGCTTCTATCTGCTATCTACATTTTCCATTTCCAGCTTCATCTCCGACTCCATCTCCTGCCGCGCCGCACCACGCCGCGCCGCATCTTCGGCTTCGCCTTCTTTTATGGGTATTTTGGCTTGGCAGCCATTTTCGCACCTCCTGACAAGGTGTCGGTGGGGCGCGCGCAGCAATTTATGCGGCTGTCAAATGCAAGCCAGCTTGATTTTTATTGGCAGCAAACACGCATGCCGGCCCCCACTCGCCGCCAGGTCTCCCCACGGCCACCCCTTTTTGCTTTTCGGGTAATTGCATTGAGCACATAAATCAATTGAATTGCATTTTCATGCGACAAGTTTGGGCGGACCCTCGCCGCCTCGTCGGCTGCAAGTGAAAGCCAAAGTAGTTTTTCCTTAGAGCTGTCTCTCATCTTTCCAATGCAGCGGCGTCCTGTCCGCTGTCCTGCTGTGAAACCCTTTCAAGCGTAGCATAATCAATTGAAATTGCATGCAATGCGTCAAAGCCAAAGCTAAATTCCATGTCGTTCTGCACCGAAAAAAAAATGGAGAAAAGGGAAAGGAAAATCGAAGACGTCGAAATTCGACCCCTCCCCCCACCCCCCTCTATCCGTCATTATTTCCCCCTTGGCTCACGCTCTATCTCAAAGTCAATACCTCGCCTCGGCATCATCCATTAGTTCTGACTTGCGGCTGCCCCCATTTCGAACAGTTTTGAGGTCTGTGCACGTAAAAAGATTATCGGAACTTCGTTTATTGCTTATCAAATTAAATGATTAATGTTCCGTTCGCCCTGTCGTCTCCACTCGTTGTTCTTCCTCGAAAAATGTCAGCAACAGTTTTTTTTTCTTTCTCCACAGTCCAACTGAGCTTCTTGTTATTCATTTTCATTTGACTCCAGTTGCTGCTGTCGCTGCTGCTGCTGCTGCTTCTGTTGCTTGTGTGTTTGAGCATTTTATTGAGAAAGTTTTGCGGCGAGTTTGCGGCTGTTAACGCTTCGTCGATTTGCTCTGCTGCTCGGCAATTGGCAGCGGCAAATCATATTTTACTTATGCTGAATATCAAATATTCTGCGACAGTTGACAAACAAATTTGCATATCAACAGCAACAGCAGCAGCAGCGGCAGCAACAAGTGCCACAGGCCGGTCAATCGCTTTAACAAATAAAACCCGGCCAGACTTTCCGCCACAAAAAAGTTTTGATTAGCAAAATTTTCAATTTTCAATTCCACAATCAAGGCATATGCATATGGCAAATATTTTAAAGACATTTAAGTGGCTACGGGTATATATGTAGACAAATACTAAAAGCTTGACAATGACACAGAGCATAGCATTGTTCTTTCGCTTGCCTAATAGTTTCTAATGAATAAGTTGGAATGGAATCTACATATATTTCCAATTAATATAATTTATATAAATCTAATTAATATGATTTATATATCTAATGAAGATCGTTTGTATATCTATAGTATCTTATATATTTATAGATCTTAAGTTCCTGCCATGTGAAGCTAGAAACATATTTCAGACAATAGAAAATCTTAAGATCTAACAAGCTATAAGCACATGCTCCATAGACCTTCCATATATAAAAACAATCTCCATATGGAACGCTAATATGTTTAATAAAATATATGAGACATAACTTAATATCCACTTTGATCCTTTATACGTTCCACATCTGAAAATATGCATAACAATTGTGACAATATATTTCTAGCAAAGCATATATCAGATCTATTAAGATCCACATGACTTCGTCATACGTTCCGTATCTGATGAATGAAATGATGGAAATTATATCCACATCAATATACATATTATACGTTCTACATCTGATAAATGATAAATATAGAATTGCTGGAAATAATATCCATATCAATAAAGGCACGCAAGATGACAATAAAACAAATAATCAAAAAATTCAGTAAATTAAGATCCATATGGAATCCTCATACGTTCCACATTTTCAATATTAATAGGAAACTTTTAGTTTCATATGGTAGAAGATAATTCTGATATTAACAGCAAAAAATATGTATTTACATTAAGATCCACATATAATCCAGTTAACATCCACATGCATTCCAAAACAAATTTAAAATGTATTAAGAATCTGATATTAGTCTTAGCATACAGCGTTTTTGAAAGGCAATTGGAATTAGATGTTCCAAACCAAACCGAATACATATACATTCCACAAAGATACTCTGACAAGCCAAGCATTGAATTACGTTCCACAAAGCTACTAGCTACTCGAAATAGCATAGACTGCAATCAATCCTATGATCTACAACACATGAACCACGTAGAATTCACACACTTAAAATAGATATATAAATATAATATTGATAAATAAATATAATATTGATATATAAATATAATATTCATATATAAATATAATTTATAAAAATTCTATAAATATATATTTACACATTTAAATTTTATTTTATATAAATTCTATAAATATATATTTACACATTTAAATTATAATTCATTTAAATTCTATAAATATCAAATTTTTTTCTTCATTCCTATCACTCTCAGTCCACACTTCGTCTCTGTCCCATTTAAATAAGAAAAACTACTCACACTTTTCTTTGTTGGGCTGTCGTAATAGATATAAGCAGCGCACCCGCATGCACTGCATATGATCCACATGCCATTAATCAGGCGAGGCGAGGCGAGGCGAGGGGCGGGTTAGGCCAAACAAAAGTATAACTCATCAACGCACAAATTACAAAGACAAACGATGACTGACAATACGGCTAGAGCGAGCCAAGAGCCAAGAGCGAGAGAGCTGCGACGTCAACAGCGCCAGCATCACCAGCAAGCACCACTTACTACCCACAATCCACACACGCACACACACACACACACACACTACAGTGGGGCAGAGTTTTTGTTAATTAAACAAATGCCGCAGTGACATGTGCACATCAGGATGATGACTGGCGTTTGGCGTATGTTGAGCGCAGCGTAGCGCAGTTTGCGGTTATCCAACTGCAGGGCCGAAATTGTCGCCAACTAGGGGAGGGGGGAGCGAGAGTGGGGGGTGGGTGGGGGTAATAGCGCGCACACACATACATATATAACTGCATAGCTGGCGTCGGCGCCGTTTCACTGCAAATGGCTCCGCATGCAATTTAATTTATTTCAATTGCAGCAGAAATTATTACCACAGCGAGAGAGATGGAGAGAGAAAGAGAGTGAGTGAGTGAGAGGGTAGAGAAAAGTGACGTTGGAGCGCAATTTGCTCATATTTCGTATTTTGGTATTTTGTATTTCTTTGTTTGCCTTTGCCTTTGCCCCACTGCGAATTGTTCATAAACAAATTCAGGCGCGAAGAAAGCAAAAGCAGTAAGCGTCAATTTCAATTAAACAGACAACCTCATAATGAGCCCAATGATGATGATGACGATGATGATGCACCCTGGAGGCCTTTAGCCGCGTCGTGTGTGTCTTGCCGCACACAGCAGCCATTGAGGCTTAACTCCGCATCGGTTGCCCACTCATGGCATAGTTAACACTGGCTTCATAAGCAACTCCCAACTCTCCCGCGTGGCGGAAAATCGGAAAATTTTGCAAATTTTCACTGTTTATTGGTGCGTGGCAAGGCAAGGCAAGGCAGGCAGGCGTGGGGCAGCACCGAGCAGCCGAGCAGCCGCCGCTCACTTGGGAGCAGCCAACTAATAAAGCGCTTGATTTACACGGATCGAGAGCATTTAAAGACTCGCATGATTTATGTGATTGAATGACTTTCGCCCTGATGCTTGACTGCGTGTTGAAGGCATTAAGTAAATGAGAGATATGTATATATATGTATTTAAGATATAAATATATATTATTATGAAGATATAAAATATAATATGTAAAATATAATATATAAATTTAATATATACAATTTAATATTATATATATTATATATAAAATATAATTATTTAAGAAATTCATATATAAGATGGAGGATAACCAATTGCTCTCTAAGAAACTTCTCAGATAACACTTCTTATGAGGTTATTGAGTCGCCTATGAGACATATTTTCATAGACTTTTCAATCAACGTTCATAATTGCCTAGCTAACATAGGTAGTTTTGGTAACTATCTATAATTCTTCTTTCTTCTATACTTCACTAAATATTAAATAATAAAAATATTAAATATTAAATAAAAAATACACTTTTAACTATTTTTTATAGTATTGAATAGAATAGCATGTATTTTATCGACTATATATATTTACTATATTTAAATAACTGAAAACTTACAAGGAAAATTTTTAGACTCCCTTGAGAGTCTTCTTCCTATGCACTGTGCACGGTCTTAATTTGTCATAACTCTCTCTACAACTGCAACAAATTGAATAAAATCTAACTGAAAACCAATTTTATATAATAATTTTAAATTGCACTAAAAAAAATACTTAATGACCCAATAATTTCATTAAATTTAATAAAATCTAGCGTCAAACTTCAACTTCTAATTTTAGACGCATTTTCCTCCACTTTCTTACCACTTATTTATTTTATCAGAAATAGACTACTTTCCATATTTAATAAGCAAAGTATAAACTAAAACTCTACTTTTGAGCCACTGAGCATTGCCTTTAGTGGTTTAGAGTTGAGATACTTCGATTAAATGCTGTGAATTTCCTCAAGTAGCCTGAAGTTATATTCTGCTACATTTTTCTAATCTTAATTTATCTTTTGCTTATTTATTTTATGTATATATTTAATTATTCATTTTATTTTATTTATTTTATTTTATTTTATTTATTTATTTTTATTTTATTTTTTTTTACATAAACTCCATGTCCACTGTGCAGCTACTTCAATATTCCAAAGTTGCAATAATTTATATAATAAACCATATTCTCTATAATGAAGTATCCCTTGTAGAAGAGATCCCGTTTCCTTGACTCTTATTTCCCTTTACTTTTTAACCACTTTTAACAACTTCTAATTAAATTACTTCCCATATACACAATGTTCTCCCCTCAAGTGTCCTTCAATATCAAAATTACTTTTCACATCAAAAGATCTCATCTCTTCTCTGAGTCGAATCATCATTAACTTTTTAGAAACTGTGTGCAGTCACTGAAAGTACTTACTTTATAGCCATATATAATTAGCTAAGTGCTAAACTACAATTGCTCGCCTTCGAATCGCATTTCGCTTCGCTTTTTAGCCCGCAGCATTTGCCACTCCGCTCCACATATTTATTTAATGTGGCTATAACAAAGAGCACTTGGCCCGAACGGCGGCTGCTGACTTTTGCAATGCCATTCGCCATGGGTGGCAAACAGATTCAGTTGCACTCTCAGCGTTTAAGCATTGTGTTGCATGTTGCATTTCGTCGTTGTTGTTGTTGCTGTTGTTGTTGTTGCTTTTGTTGTTTGTTTGTTTGGTTGCACTGCGGCGCAGAGTTTCAAGTGTAAATTAATTTATGAGGCACGCGGCGCCGCGCTGTGCGGCTTGTTGGGTCACAGCGCATTGCGAATAGCCATAACACCCATAGACCGACCACGCCTCCCCCACCGCCACCCGCCTTTGCCTACCCGCTCGCCTCCCACAGTTGGCCGACCATTTGAAATGTCAACCAAAGTGTGAAATTTCATATTGAATGATGACGTCGCCGTCGTCACTGACAAATGGAGCTGACCGTTGCATAATTGAGCAGCAGCTACGTGACGAGGCATATACAACTAGCTAGATACCCTGTATAATATAATTTGACTTACCTATTAGAGAGACGACGACAAAGAACGCCACGTAGACCAAATGCAAGCGGGAAATCATTTTGTTGACTTTGAGCATTGTTTCTGGAAATGGAAGAGAAGGGAGAAATATGAATAAATATGATTTAAATGGAGATAGAATTGGTTATGGAATAGATAGATATATTAGACTTATAAGATAAGAGAAAGGAGAGAAATATGATTAAATATTATTAAAATAAAGACAGAATATATTTGTACACAATTTATCTTCTTTACTCTGATACTCTTTTTATACTCGTTCGTAAGGTGATGAATGTAATTTCAGTTGTATGATGTGAGAATTCAAAATTGGGATAAGAAGCTTGGAGATATTTCTGATACAGTTGGTAAGAGCTATATCAAGACTTTAATGAGGTTATAGGATCTAGTATCTAAAATCTAAGATTTAGTGTTTAAAATTTAGGAACTAAAATCAAGAGTCTAAGATGTAGGATCTAAGATCTAGGATCTAAGATCTAGGGTGTAAGATCTAAAAACGTGGGTCTAAGATCTAGGATCTAAGATCTATGAGCCATGAGATCTATGATCTAAGGGTCAGGTTCTAGAATATTTAATTGATATATGATCCAAGAGCCACGCTCTAGAATATTTACTACATCTATGATCCAGGATCGTAAATCTAGCATCTAGAATCTCGCATATTGGATCTTGAATCTTGGATCTAGAATCTACGATCTAGCATCATCTGGGCATCACAAAGCTTTGTAGATGACTCATTACAGAACTCGTCTATCAACTAAGCTGTACCCATAACCAAAGATAAACCTGGCTAATAACAACATCTCAAACATTTTATCTCATAATACAACTTAAGTATCATGCAGTCGATATGAAGTCTAGGCTCTAGAATCTAAAACCTACTATCTAGGATCCATGATCTAAGATTATGATCTACAATCTATGACCACAGAGCTTTCTAGCTGAATTATTCACGAGCTCCTCCACAACTAAGCCTTTATCAAATAAGCTACACCCATATCTACAGATAAACCTGACTCACATTAATATCTCCGATATATTACCACTTAAACCACCCAGCACGAGTATCATGCCGTCCATTACACCCAACTGAAACGTATCTATTTGTTTTGCCTTTATCTTTATTTACCACACACTTGTTCCATCATTATAATTGTTTTCCCTTTATTATATTTCTCGTTTCTTCTTCAATCTTTGCTTTGTCAGACACGCCTCGCACCCGGCACTCGGCCGAGGTCTAGACAGGCAGACACATGCAATTTGTCGCTTGTTTGGCACGTCATAATAGAGACATTATGAACCCAGCGATTTCCTCTAGCCCGGAGTTTTTTTTTCTGTTTTTTTTTTGTTTTTTCGGCTTGCCCCGCTCCTTTTCCGGCTGTGCCGAAAGCAAGTGTCAGGCGGAAGCGCCACCTGTGCCGCGCTCAGCCAATGTCATCATTCAAATGCCAGTCGCTCTTACAAATTGTTGTTTGACATGGCATGCCGCTAATCAAAATATATACACACACATATGTACGTAGAACAAAGCGCCACATATGTCAATCAACACCAGAGTATGGGAAGAGACGAGACGAGTGGGAGGGAGAGAGACGCACCCTTTCTGGTGTGCAATTAAGCGCTGCAAATAGCTTCGAGCCACGCCCACACTATTGACCAAAAAATGTTCATTAGTTTGTCCATTGTCCAGAATCTGATTCTGAATCAGAATGAGAATGAGAATCAAAGTCGAAATCGAAATCGGACTCGCAATTCAAATTGAAATAGGCCTCAAATTCAGCCTCAGCCTCGGGGCTGTGCTTCCATCTCCCATCTAACCATCTGCCCATCTACCCATCTACCCATCTCCCTTCTTCAATAGCCTTTCATTTTGTAAATCTCTCGATGATTGTCATCGTAGGTGTGACTAATTGTTGGTCATTTATCTTCTTTGGCTACGCTCTGCATTCTGTGTATCGATGCCTCTGCCTCTGCTTCTGCCGCTGCCTTTGCCTTCAGCTTGCCTTTGTTATCATGGTCAGTCATGAATAATTTCCGTTGCCCCCACTTTTATATTGGGTACCCTCCCTCCATCGGAGAGGTCTTTGGACTGTTTGTCCAAATGAGATACATTGGCCTTACGCCACTAATTGATGGCCCAAATTGTAGGCTCCACTGGGCCGGATGACGCGCATCAATTATGAGCAAAGGTAATTCGCTATTGCTCTGAAAGAGATCAACTTGATCGAAGACAAAAGAAAACAAATTGATAAGAACTTTTTGTGGGTTTTGATAACATTGAGATGACTGAGAGGAATAGGCATTGAAACAGCTTCAGGTTATAGTAATTTGCATTTTACCTGGAATATTGATACCATAATAGATTTAAGAATAATTTTTAAATCAGTTTTTTGATCGCGATTATAGATTTTAATAATATTTGCATGAAACAGTTGTTTTATGTTAATAAAAAAATTATCCGAGCAATTTGTTGCCATCAAAAAACAAATTTTTGCTGATTTGCAATTTTTTAAAAATGTTTATACAAATTTTTCAGTACTTGAAATATGTTTTTATATATGTATATATTTTTTTAACTGTAAAATATATTTTAAAAATGGTTGCAAATTTTTTATTATTACTATTTTTAATATATGCTCATAAATATTTTTTAAAAATAATTTTTTTAATATAGGTTCATAAATATTTTTATATTGTTTCTTTTAGTTTAATTACTTTTTTTATTTATTTATTTATAAAGTATTTTTTATATATCTTTCATTATTTATTTTTTAATATACATTTTACTATTTTTTTTTTAAATATATATTTTACTATTTATTTTTTAGTATATCTTTTACAATTTTTGTTTTAATAAACAAGTTTTGTGCATATTTTTATTTATACCATTTCTTTTTAATTATTTTTTATATTTTTTCTAATGCTATGACAATTTCCATATTTTTTGGTTTCTTTTCCTTAATTTTTAAATTTTCATTATTCAATGCAATTCAATTATTTTTTCTATATTTTCAATCATTTCACATATTTTACTAGACAGAATTCAACTGTTTTAAAAGTCAAATAGAATTTTTTATTTATTTTTCGATTGGTTTTTGTTTTTCTTTCTCTTTCATTCGTTTTTTGGTTTTTTGGGTTTTTTGTTTTTGTGTTCGATAAAAGTTTTCATCAGCAGATTTCGCAGACATGTTCCTGATGGTGTGGCATGTGTGGCATGTTCTTTGCTTTGCAGTTTGATTGACAACGAATGCTTTTCATTTGGGACCGACAAATATTATACCAATAGAAGAACCGAAATGAATGCCAAAAATTGTGCGCATGCAATATTTGAGTCTCGATTGTGGGCTGCTCTCGGCTCTGGGCTAACTAGCCATAAATGCCCCAATGACTTGCAATACATGTGTAACTGTCTGCGCCTAGCCATGTATCTGTCAGATACATTTACAGATACGACTAAGCGTGTGTGTGTGTGTAGGTGTAGCTGTGTGTGTGCAGAGTAAGCAACCCCTGACAAATGCTATGGCAACACCTACAATGACTTAACTCATGGGGGTGTGTGTTTCCTTACTTTATTTCCATTATATCTGTATACACGTTCTATATAGTTAAACGAGCATATTAGTTTGACTGGCCAGCGATGCAAATGTGGTATAAACTCTCTTCTAAGCATATTATATCTGGACTGCGATCTCTTGATCTAAAGATATAATCTACAGTTTTAGCTATAATTTCTCTATTTTCATTTAGTTGTAAGTTTCTTGCTTGTACGGGTATTCTGCAGTCGATTGCACTCAACTGCAATGTTCTTGCTTGTCTTTATATATTTTTTTTCTTCTGTTTTATTTTTTTTGTCATTCTCTCTTTGTTTTGTAGGCCGACAGGTGCACACACACGGCGTTTTTTCTTTTTTACTGTTTTTTTTGTTTCTTTCCAAACTAATTTCAAAGCAAATGCCATGCCTTTGGTAGGGTGGTGGTAGGGGCACTCGCGTGTCTCGGCTGATTTGCATAATTTTACCGTTAAGTGGCGGAAAAATGTAATCGAATGAACAGATAGGCAGCGAGGCAGCCAGGCACCTAGGCACACAGCCAGCTAAGCTATTTTTACGAGCCCCCCAACTGTAATTAGAACGTAACACAACATTTTGGCAGTATTAAAAAAAAGCAAGGAAAAGGAAAAGTCATTCGCTGTTTAACTTACATAGAAATGAGCTACGAAATTGGATGGACATATTGTCCACATAATATCAGCTTGGACTGCAGTTGCTATATAAGCTGAATACATTTAAACTAAGAGAAATTCATTACTGAATATGGGTAGTAAAATGCTTTAACTATCTATATTTATAAATACTTCAAGAGCTTCTATATAGCACATTTATTAGCTCTAGATCTTTTAGTTTCTATCATTCAGATAATTTAAATTTGTTAAAAACTTTTAATCAATTTTTAAAAAATCTATTTTCACTTCATAAAAACCTTTTGGTTTCTCCTCTCTTTCATTTTCACTTTAATGTGGAAGCTCTAATTCGATTCAATTTTCATATGATACTTTATGGATTTATTTTGAATTCATTTCGAGTTTCTATTGTGCAACAACCCTCAGTTGGACACACCGGGCAGCCCCACAAGTGGCACTTGCTAACCTTTTTAGCCACTGACCCACCAGACGGCTGGGCGTGGAAACGTAACAAAGTCAAGATACTTTTACATTTCGGTTCATTGGCTTTTTAGTACTTGGTTTCTCGAATTTACAGCCAAATGCCATATATGACTGACGTTACTATGGCCACCCGACACGAGACCCAATTGAAAATTGTGAACTTATCAATTACAGTCGCCCACCTCCACCACTCCCTCTGCAGATACGCTCCTGCGGCCCTATGTATATAGGAATATATATTTTATTTTTAAATATAACTGTCTTAAATTACAATTTCAATTAGTATGTAACGCTGTTCTAACTACGAATGCGCTTTAATATTTTTTTCATAAGAAATAAAGGAACTAATTATGAATAGCTTTGGTGACACATAATCTAAAGAGTCAACAACAATAAAAAGTGATTCAACTCGCTCTCTTCAAGAGAAAGAGTTTTAAATATAAATATGTAAAATAAATATAAAAGTAATTGTAAAATGTTACTGCACTCAGTTCACTTGAGTCTTTCAAGATGAGGGCTCTGCTCGGCTTGTTTGTGCTGCTCGCTTTGACAGTTTGCATAGAGAACTCGGACGATGAAAAATATATATATATCAATACTGATCGGCTGCTAACGTGTATTGAGGAAAAATCGAAGAAAGTCTTAGGCGAGCGTCAAGTAGAATTCGGAATCTGTTGCTGGCTATTGAAGCGGATTGGTAGGCAACCTGATTGCAAAATGTGCAATGAAATCTTTGTTAAAAGCAGAAAGGATATTGAGTTCGAGTGCAAAGAGACTGCCGTGGGCACATTACGTCCACAATGCAAAAGGAACAAAATGACGGGCAAATGTGAACGACTCTTTGCCGTATTAACAGCTGCACTAAACTATGTTGAAAATTGAAAGAAATTTCGAGTCGGATAGTGATTGATGACGAATGACTAATATATATACTAAAATATGTATATGTAATATGTAATATATGCAATATGGAATATTAATGTGGCATTATCAAATTATTATAAATAATAAAGTTAATATAATTTTACAATCTATAAAAATAAAAATAAATAATTAATTAAAAAAAATAATTATAAATTTATAAAAATATTTAATAATGTTGGCTCATAAAAATATTAAATTATTAAAGCAGTAAAACATAAAAAACATTTGTGTAATTTGTATTAGCATAATATAAATTGATTATAATTTAAATATAATATAATAAATGAGTGCTAAATGGAATACAAATGTATAATTTTTTTGTGTAAATAAATTTTGTTTTAAATGTCTTAAAAAATACTTTTTTACGACCTCCTTTGCTTAACACTCTATTTCTATTGAAGTTATATAGCTAAAGTTTCTTTTCAAACAGAAAACATTTTTTATTACTATTTTGATCAATTTTTAAAGGTGAATCAAACTTCAATTGTTCGTAACACATAAACTCTGCTCTGAAGTTACACGATTTATTAAGAATCTATAGATATTCATATGATGTATTATATCAACCTATTAAAAGCTGTATGATTGCAAAGTATATTCGTTTGTGAATCACTCGTATGACACATAATTCCAAGGAGTTGACATTAGTGAAATAAAGAGCTGACATTAAACATATTTATTATAATTTTAAAAAATATATATATATATATCTATAAAAAATATAAAATATATATATATGTATTCATAATAAATGAATCTATATATAAAATTTACCACAGTAAAAAATATATGCATATCCATAATCAATTAAAAGTTTCGTGAACAAATCTCTCGGCTCCCTCAACACTCAACTCTTTGTTTATAATATTTCTCAAGCAAACCTCAAAAAAATAAACATAATAGTTAATAAACTTGGGCGGCCAATTAAAAGCAATTAATAAATCAAGCGTACAATAAAACCAAGTTCGAGTATTTTCTTTTAATTAAGTCAAGAGAAAGAAGGAAGAAAAATTACAATCAATAAGTTTGGACTTACATGGCTTGCAGCAGCAGTTGGCGAACGTTGCCAAATCGATTACAAAACTACGCAAACATAAACAATAAGTGGAAGAAGCAGCAGCAGCAGCTGAAGACGAAGCAAATGAGCCATAAAAAAAGAGTAGAGGAAAATAGAAATAGAAATGGAAATGCAAAGGCCGAGCAAAGGGGCGCATAAAAAATTCTCAGCTAATAAACTAACAAGAGAAAATTTATAAACAAAATTGTGCGTGTGTGTGCCTGATTTGATACCCTATAATTTGTTTATTTTGTGCTAAATGCGCAGCAAGCAGAAACAGCAGCAAGTGCCATAAAAAATCAAACAGCAGCGCGTGGTGGAGCTAGGGCGCTAATATTGAATGCCTGAATATTTATGCAAACGTCAATGCAATTGAGTTTCTTTTTTCTCTCCATCTCTCTCTCTATCCAAGCGAGCTGTATTTTATTACAAATCATCTAGCGGCGGGCGAACGTGACGTATGAGTGATGAAGCGCTACATAAACACAAGTGCGTGAGTGTGTGTGTGTGCATGTGTGTGTATGCATGTGTGTGTATGCATGTGTGTAGTTGTAGCATATGATTAGTTGTTGTAACGCCACTTGCTGGATTCGAAAATTAGGTTGCAGTTGGCGGCGCTGGCGCCAATTGAAAAAGCTCTAAAGCGTTAACAAATCAAACGCGCTGCGCCACGCCCCCCCATACGCCCACTCTTGACTTGTTTATAATGCAAACTGATAGCCACTTGAGGCTGCTGTAGGCCACACTCACTGACTGACTGACTGACTGATTGACTGCCTGCACACATTTTGCATATATTGATTTGCTTTTTTCCCCTCAACACCCCCCCCCCCCTCCCCTTCACTTATTTGATTGATATGGCTTTTGCAGCCATACACACACACACGCCTCTTGCCAACATCATATCATATCATATCCATATAATTTTATAAATTATTTGCCCTCTTTTGAATTGCCGCTAATTTGTCTGTCAATCAAATGGAAATGTTGCAGTTTTTCCTCTCCTCCCCTTCGCCTTTCGCTTTTCTCTCTTTCCTTTTGCATGCCATTTCCATTGTCCCCATTTTGTGATGCATTTGTTTATTGCCAACGCTTGGCTCGTAGCGTGTTTTATGCCTCTGCTGTTTATCTATCATTGCTATAAATATCGTTTAAGCACAAATTGGTATATTTATTTCACACACGCCCAACTGATTGCCGGCCCCAAACAATATTTACGTGCAGAAATTGTAAATGTTGCTGCGAGAGAGTTGGAGCTTTCTTCAGTTAGTATTAAACATAGAGATTTTTTCCTAGATCAATTACATATTTGAGATCAACTTGGCAATTAAAGTGTGTCTAACTCTTGCAAGGCAACTTTAGTTCATTTATATTTATTTCTTTTTTAATTTAGATTTTTTATACCCTGAGCCCGTTGAAAATGGGAAATCAGGGTATAATGTTTTTGTTGGATGTATTTAACAGGCAGAAGGAGGCGTGACAAGAGAAATCGATTTGGCTTTATATGTATTTTATGCAATTTTGAATTTTGTTATATTTTGGATACCGGCCCCAAATTCTATGAAAAACACAGATTCGACAGGGCTCAGGGTATCCCCTAGTCGGTCACGCCCGACTAGAGTTTTCTTGTTTTATATTTATATATTATATATTATAAATTTCATATATATTTTTTCTATATATAATTATTTATAAAGATTGTCAAAAATAAACTGAATAGATAATGCAGACGGCAGTAGACGATTTAGATTAGAAAAGTCACAGTTCCAGCTGAGCTGTTTTTTTTTTTTTCAAGCATTATTCTCGCTCTAGCATCTATATATAGATCTATATCTAGCATCTAGCTAAAGCCGTCCGGCTATAAACAATTTTTAAGAGATAACCAAAAATGATAAGTGGAATCAGCCAATCCATAGCATGAAAATGCATTAAAAATGTGCTTCACTCATGTCTTCAATCAGTTAAATAATATATAAATGCTTTTTTAAAAATATTTTTTATATTTTATTTATATTTTATACAAATCAGATATTTCTTATTAATAAACTTCGTCGCGCGACCTACTTATACAGAGATTTAATATTGTTTGCATTTCTTATATTTTGTGATCTCGAAAGTCTCGCAGCAATGCCTGTTGGATTTGTTTTGGAGGTTTAGTTGGTACTGCGGTGGGACCCGTAGAGATTCTATCCACAGCGACGGCTGGCTCTACTGAATCATTCAGTTCACTTTTAAGCTTTTTCGTTTCCTCGCGACGTGCAAATCGATTGCACGCCCTAGTACACATCTGCTCGAACGTTTGCCCCTCGTATTCGGCACAGCACAGCTTGAAGAATTCATCCATCAATTCGAAGAAGCGACGCATTTGCCGGCCACAACGATCCACATTCGCTGTCTGCTCGTTTGTGCAGCCTCCCTCAAAGCCCGCCACACTCGATAGCAAGAAGAGCAGACAAATGCTCAGACACAAAGACGCCATCATAGCAGGAGCTTCTAATCGAGACTGAGCTCTAATCAATTCTGAGAATTCTGAATGACTGATCAGCTGCTAATCAAATTCTAAATGTGTCACACAAACAAGAGGAATACGATGCCCGCCACGAACACCGTCGCTTCAAACATTTTTCGTACTGGGCAAAATCCCAGCCTAAAGCAAGAACTGGATTCAGGCGGAATCTAATCGCACTTGCGAATGTTTTTATTGAACTTGAATAGGTATGCTATCACCAAATGCTCCAAATATTCCATTAAATATTTTATATTATATATTTTATATTTTATATTATAAATTATATATTATATATTATATATTATATATTATATATTATATATTATATATTATATATTATATATTATATATTATATATTATATATTATATATTATATATTATATATTATATATTATATATTATGTATTTTATATTATATATTTTATATTCTATATTTTATATTCTATATTTTATATTTTATATTCTATATTTTATATTCTATATTTTATATTCTATATTTTATATTTTATATTTTATATTTTATATTTTATATTTTATATTTTATATTTTATATTTTACATTTTACATTTTACATTTTATATTTTATATTTTATATTTTTTTTTATATTTTAGGAGATCGAAAATAGGCGATCTAAGTTAAAGCTTTCGAGCTGAAGTTCAACGCTGATTCGCCTGTTGACCACGACTGTCTACCACGCCTTCTTCTGCCTACATTCATTTTGACACAGCCATTATAGCCAATATTCCCAAAATTCAATGGGCTTAGCGCATAATAAGACTAATCAATTTTCTTGGGTACTTGGAGAACCATTTCTTATAAGTGCCTTTCACTTATCAAGAGCAATTTACGATATGCACCGCTTGGCCTTGAGTGCCGCCCGAAAAACATCTCTAAAGTGTCTGCCCACTTGACGCATGTGTGAAAGATGAAATGAATTGATTTGAGCTGCTCGATAGACGCCGCATGCAAAGGTGAACAACAACAAATGAAATAAACTAAATTTCGGTACATTTTTTAATATTTTATGAGCTGCAGACAAAGGCCATAAAGTGTTTTGTTAAGTCTCAGCTAAAAATCAACTTGCGAATGCTTTGCGTTGCTTTTGCGTTGCTTTTGCTTTGTGATTTATGCATTACTTTTTCAAGAATTTCTATCCTCTAAACACATTCGAAATGATTAAGTAGGGTATAATGTTTTTACAGCCGGAACGTAGAAGACTCATAAGCTATATTTATTTATACCTGAAGGGGATTAGCTGATGAGTCGATCAAGTTGTTGAGGCTTGCAATTGTAGGTTCTCCTTTGACAAAATTGATCGACATTTTTTAGAAGACAAATACATATTAAAGAAAAATATCTTTACTTCTGCTCTCAGCTTCACTTTCTCTGCTGTCTTATCTCACCCTTCTTCTTATCTCTCTTCATTTAGCCTAAAATACTTGACCAACAACTCACAGTCTAAATGCTTACAGCAGCTCGCTATGGAGTTCCGGGTATCTGCTAGTCGAGCACTCCCGACCAGGCCGCCCTTGCTCCTTGCTCATTTGCCCACACACTTTTACAAGCTCTTAGCCATAACTACATTAAATATTCTGCGTGTGTGTGTGTGTGTGTGTGTCGAGAGGGCTAGTTCAACTTAATTGCCTGCACGATATTTGTCTTTCATTTTATGATTTTGCAGCATGCGAATATTTTTAATGAATTGCCAGAGTCAAAGCTGGAGTCGACAGGGCCCCAGACAATTGGCCTACATGCAAAATAAAAATAAAAGAGTGAAGAGAAGGGAAGAAATGCAAAGAGTCGAACGTTATTTATGCATCACAGTTCCAGAAGGTCCGTCCAGATGACGAGACGAGTGCTCTGTGCTCTAGCAGGTAGCAGCTAACAGCTAACGGCTATCAATAATGCAGCCAGAACTTTCAGCAAAATGCAAAATGAAATTGAAAATAATTTGTGGCCAAAAGGAAATGCAGCAATGCAAAGCGTAAGTAAATGAGACTCAATGACAATGGCTGCGAAATATTCAATTCATCTTAATTAACAAAAAGTCGACATAGACTTGGTAGAGCTGGATGACAAAGCGATATTGACTGCTCACTTTTTTTTTTACTTTTTCAGTTAATATTTTGTAGAACTTCTCTGGGAAGAGCTGGTAAGAGCGATTTGAGTATAGTTTGCACACTAAATCAATCAAAAGACTTTACTTTTTGCGAGTTTCTCTTGCTCTTTAAGGCGCGTGAGGCTAACGCCGGAGATTTCTTTTGGGTTTCTCTTTTTCTTAAGTTTCTTCATGTTCTTAAATCCAAATACTTAAAGTTGAAATGTTGCAAAATTATATTTCATATTTAATAATTATACTTAAATTATTAAGAAACTAAAAGCACTAAGTTTAAGATAAAATTTGTAGAATATTCATTTGTAAAACAGGTCTAGTATATTTGGATTGAATATTATAATTGACTTTAAATTATTTTTATTAATATGAGGGGACTTTCTTAGTAAACTAAATTTGAAAATTAAAAATTATTGAATTAAATTTAAGAATTCGTTTTAATTAAACGTTATATTTATTTATAAAAATTATAATTGATTTTTTATATATTATGATGTTTTATATATTATGATTTACTTATATTATTATATTATTATAATATATAATTTTAATTTTAATTTAATTTTATTTAAATTTTAATATAAATTTAATCATTTTTAAAAGGAAATATTCGAAAGCTCCGCTTGCAACTGTCAGCTAGTGTCATTGCATTTTGGCAGGTGTTGCATACTAAAAGCTCATTAAAGCTCATTGACCCTTAAGTATGCTTGCAATAAAGCTCTTAGTTATATTTCCTAATTACTTTGCTCTACAATTATTAGACCCTCAAAAAATATCGTTATCTTCTCTGGCTTTAAGCTGAAAGCTCTGCGCTGGCTGTCAGCCCGACTCGCTGCAGCGCAGTCGACACGTCCATCAACGCGCTGCGCTGAGGGCGAAAAGGGTAAAGACAACGCTTCGACTGTGTAAATGAGTTAACCGCAAAATGTCAATGTTCAACTAGCGCCCCGCCAGACGGCCGAACGCCCCAACGCTCCAACTGGCAACTTCTTGGCAGTTACCGCCTAAAAGCCACAGACACGCACAGTCAACAGAGGGAGGCGGGGGAGAGTGAGTGGGGGAGTGGGGCATCATGTGTGGGAGTGCAAATAAAATCAATCAATTTGTAGGGCAAGTACAACAAACAGAGCAGCGTCTAAGTGCACAGCGACACTGAAATCTATTTAACGGAGTGTTGAGAAAAGTTCAAAAAGGGAGGGAGAAAGGCGCAGAGAAAGTGAGAGAGAGAGAGAGTAGGGGTAGTCAAGAGTGAGAGATGGCATACTTTAATAAGTTATATACGTTTAGAGTTTGGAATTAGGGGACACACTTAACTCGTGTGTGGCTATCTATGCAGTCAAGTGTGAGAGTGTGCGAGTGTGTGTGTGCGGGTGTGTGTGTGTGTGTGTGTAATTAAACACAACTTACCCTCAACAATAACAAGACACAGGAACAGCAACTCGAACTGCAGGCGACTCTCAAGTGTCGATTGATTTAGCAGCTGAGTTTCGGGAATTCAATTTCTTTTGCTTTGCCTTTTTGGGCATATAGCTCAGTGATATATACTCTATATATATATATGTGAGCGGGATTGTGAAAACCGCAGTATTCATTTCCAACATAAAATCAATCAACACGCGCGCTTAATAGCTGCAGCGCCGCGGTCGGCGCATCAAATGTATCTGCCAGATACATTTTCGAGTGTATCTGTATCTTTAGCCGCTGCCCCTCGCTCCCGCTTAATATTGAGCGATTGCCAAAGACAAATTGCCTTTGTCTCTAATTTTAAAGACAACGCTCGTCGCCTTTTCATTAATTTGTCTCAGCCGTGGGAGTCGAACAGTTTCACACGCTTTTTTTCTGGCCTTTTTTTCTAGCCGTTTTTCTCTCCTCTTCTCGAGGGCCAATTGATTGGCGCACGTTTTGCGCGTGGCGCGACGAGCCAAGTGGTAGACCAAGTTTTGCTTTTATGGCTCAGAGAGTGGAATGGGCGTGGGGCAAGGTGGGGAGGGCAGACGACAGCAGGCATGCCATCACAGATCTGTGAGATCGTAAAGTGCGCATATTTATGATTTATGCTAGGGTTGGCGGGCGGGGCATGTGTGTGTGGAGACAATGGGTCTATAGTTGATGCACATTATATGAGCTTGGAATTTGTTAGAGGCTTGGACTAATGCAGATTACATTTCCCTGCAATGACTGAGGTGAATCTTAATACTAAATTGAGGAGGCTTGGCACGGGACTTTTATCGTAGAATTTAAGGGAAAGTAAAAAGTAGTGGAATCTCACACGCCAGAAAGGCTCGAAAAGAAAGTCATAATAAATATTAACTTTTGTTGGTTTTTACTAAGAAAAAAACCTTTATATTCTACATTGTTAAAAAATATTTAGGCATCTATAAAATTAAAGCTAAGATATAAAAAAAAAATTTTAAATGCAAATTACTAGTTGCTTTAAATAAATTTAAAAAAAGAATGAACTTATTTACATTATTTTTTTAATACTTTTTTAATAATTTACAACTAAAAAATCAGAAATAAAAATTTTTCAGCTTTTTTTTTGTTTCATATTTTTAATAATTAAAAAATTTTTCAAAAATATTGTGCTGATATTTTAAAAGCTCTTATAATAAACTAGCACTTTTACTGTTGAATTGGATATCTCTTATAGTTTTTAGATTTTTACGATATCTAAGTATATGTTTAGCTGCTGATCAAAATAAGATGTGAAGCTGTAATGAATATAATAGAGATAATCCTATTATTTTTGCTTCTGAAGCCAAAAAAATTTTTTGCAGTGTATAAAGTGATTCTTCAGAGACTATATACATATCTTATATTCGTTCCCAAAGAAAAAAGTTGCTGCTGTACGAAGACATTATTGGTACACTGTATATTGTAGTAGCAGACAGCACCCTTCAAATAGTGTAAACTCAATACGATGAATGAAGTAGCATATAATTTCATATTTTTTTAAATTAACGTAAAGCTCAACTGGATCTGTAACAATTTCCAGCTTATTCTATTTTACTATAATTCGATTATTGTATAAAAATTCCTCATTCAACGTTTTTCTATCCTTCAAAGCCATAATCAATCGGAGCGAAGGCAGCAAGTACTTTGGCTACATTTAATTTGAATCAACTTTATCTAATTATTATTATAATATTTAGCTTTAATTAACATCATCTTATTACAATAATCTCTTCTACTTTGAGTAAACCCTTATCAGCCCCATAAAGGCAATTATATAAATGTATATATTCTAAAATATGTAGAAAATATTTGTCTAAGGCACTTTTAAGCTGCGACTTTGTTCTGCTCTTTTCGTGCGCTGCTTCTATTTTTTAAGCACATTTAAATATTTTTTCTTTCTTTTAGCCTCTCATCTGTGCTTCAATTTTTATTGAGACTCTGCTGCTGTTGTTGTTCCTGTTGCTATTGTTGTTGTTGTTGTTGCCTCAACAGCACTTTGTGGGTGCTTAAACCAGCTGACAGGCCCCACTGACAGATTGATGAATGTTGATGCTGCCTGCGTTTTCGCGTTGCCCCTGTTATTTCAGCCCTCTCACAAAATAAAAATACATATATTTGTATTTTTGCTTTTATTTTCTTTTTAACGGCATTTTCACTTTCGCTTTTTAAATGAAAATATTTTGGAAATGCGCTATTTTCATTTTGCTGCCGCCACGATTTATGGCAATAGTCGAGAGGAGTCGAGAGTGGGAAGCGGCGGGCAGATCGAAGAAGTTTTCTGGCCAGACGTGCCACTTGGCCCCTTCGTGGCATCTGGCCGATCGCCGAAACGCTGACAATTGGAATCAAATTGGATAAAACAGAGGAGATCTTATCACACACACACTCGCAGACACCAATTAGTGCTGTGGTTCCCTAAGGGGCACCACGTCTATATAAGTCAAGGGCTTTGTCGTTTGGGCTACCGAACAGTCTTAGGATTATGCGAGCGGGAAAGAAGGTCAAGCTCATCTGGTAAACATGTTGTAGTCAATAGAGCATTAAGCCAGAACTTTAAGTTGATTAGGCGCATTATGAAAATTGTCAGAAATGCGACACTGAATTGGGTCTGTGGGAATCAAATTTAGGCAACATCTTAATTATAATAAATTGAAAATAATTGAGAGAGAATTGTTAAGAGTTATGTGCAATGCTTTTCCACTACTCAGATTTATTATAAAATAATTAGAAAAATTTATAAGAATAATAAATTTCTTAATAGTATTAAAATTAGCTTATATGTGCTTAGCAAAATACGCTACGAAAAAGTATTGAAAAATATTGCACATATAATATTTGTAGGAAATTTTTAAAGTTTATAATAAAATACTTTCCATTTATTTATAAAAGCTAAAACCATTTTGTAATAAAAAGTAGAAACAAATTAAGTAAGTCATATATATTGAAATTTTATATTTTTTTTATATCAATATTTAATTATATTATAATATTATATATTATTTTAGCCAAGTGTTGAATACAATATAATATATTATATAAAACAAATATTTTAGCTTAATGCCAGCATATTAATTTGAATAACTTTCGATTCGATTTTCATTTAGGTTTGAGTTTAAAATTTTTTTAAATTTTTTTGGTAATTTTTATTTAGCTTCACTCAAATATGCTTTTGGTTAGTTTCTAAATTTTACGAAATTCTTAATTAAAAATTAGCTATCATATCTTAATTATAGCTACAAAATGTAAAAAAAATATATTTTTTTTTTTTAAATCTTTAGACGGAATTCAGCTTATAAAAATGTAATACAAAATATATAATATTTATAATATAATGTAAATTATTATACCTAAAAAATGGTAGAGCATTTTTAAGATATTTTAGAAAATAATAGATTATTAAAAATAAATATATATTTATATTTATATTATTATTTATACCTAAAAAAAATATAGAACATTTTTAAGATTTTTTCTCGAAAGTAATAGAATATTTAAAAATAGTAAATACTTATATAATATAATATATACTCAATAATATATTCCTTAATACACATGTTAGTTAGTTAGTAATCTCTTTAGCCACTTTTCTTTTCTTTTTTTTTTTTTTGTTCAATAATGGAATATGTTTGTTTAACAAACCCAAATTCTTAATCTAAATAAGCAATCACGTCAAGCTTTAATTAATTGCATATAATTATGAACTAATCTCGAGTTCTGAATCGAAATTAAAAAAAAAAAAAACAATCTGGCTTATCTGTCCCTCTTTTTTGTTCGCTCTCTGTCCGCATCTTCGACACCTTTTGTGTTAGTCTAATTGAAATCTGTGCTTAGCCTCGTTTACCTAATAGAGATCCAAAGATTTTATAACTTGGCAATTAAAATGCAAATCAGTTCAAACTTTTTTTTAATAGCCTAGCTATTCTTCTTCCTCTTCTTCTTCGTCTACCTCTTCTCTTTTGTAATACTTTTGATCTAGGCAGATAAGAAATCAGCGAAAGGGTTTTAAAATTGTTGCTTGGACATTCTTTGTGTTCGGGCAAAAAATGTGTAAATAATCGAAAGAAAAACTTGTGGAAAACCCAAAAGAAAATGGAAGAAAAAAAACGAAAGAAAAACAAATATACAACTGTTGAAAATCTCGCGAAAAATCTCGGAAAAAAATTGGACGCATTTGCTGACCCAAAAAGACAAATGACCGAAAAACAAAACAAAACAAAGCAACAACAAATAAATGTTCTATTGCAGGCTGTATACGACTAGCAGATACCGCGCAGTATGGAGAGTAGAGGAATTGTAGTTATGATTTGTGAGATGTGCAGGGAAGCGAGAAGTAGACTTGACTAGGTGAGTGGACTTAATTAGATGGAAGATAGAAGAGAAATGTCAAGAAGAGAGATGTTGATAAGGTCAAGTTTATATTTTTAAGTGGAGAGATGGTTTAGGTATCCATTAAACTAGAGTTATCTGAGAAGACTTTTAAAATCAAGTGGAGAGATGGTTTAGGTATCCATTAAACTAGAGTATATCTGAGGAGACTTTATCAGAATCACACTTAAGTCTGATGAGTCGAAGTCCTAAAATGCTCGAAATATTCCTTTATAGAATACAATTTGATATCTTGAATATTTTATAAGTGCAGAAGAGGTTCAGGTATTCAAAAATTTGAGTTATCTAAAGAGATTTTTTAGCTCATTTAATAGATTTTATATCCTATCAGTCAAGGCCCTATAACGTTCAAAATTTGCTTAAAAAAAAAAAAAAAAAAAAAAAAAAAAATTTTGACAAGTGTAGAGGAGGAAGAAAATTAGAGTTATCTGAGGAGACTCTAACAGAGTTCAATCAATCACTTAGAACATTCCAGATGAGCTAAAATAACTTGCAAATTGATATCGATACAGATCGATTACATCGATTACTTATCGATAACTTGAAAGGAGCTTGAAATGCTCGCAATAGAACTTATACAACTTACTACTTCTTGAGCTCTGATAAATTTTCATCTATCTTTCATGATCTTTCGATCAGTTAGATAAGGCTAGCTTAGCTCTCCCATTGATACAGATCAGGTTTATCTGGAACCTAATGGGTTCCATTAAGCCAATCCAAGATTTGACCACATCCATTATACCCTGCTTAGTCAGCTGCATTGGGCACTGGGTATTATAAATAGAGAAACAAAAGGGACAACAATCGCTCTGGGGATACAGGGAAAGCGTTTTTCGAATGGGGGGGCGGTGTAGGAGCCAGCCTGTTGGGGCAGGGGGCGGGGGCACAGAGGGTAGGCTTGTGTTTTTATTTTAATGCAAATATTTGTTTATTTCTGAATGGAACGCGGCGAAGGCTTTTACTTCTATTTTTTTTTTTTTTTTTTTTTTGGGGTAAGGAATGTAAATTCTATGAAAATCTTTTTATTTAGCAGCGCGGCGAGCGCCCACATGTTTTGTTGTATTTTTTTTTATAACAGGTGTATATTTAATTTGGGTTTTTACGTATTTGCTTTATGCTAATCTAAAGATTTACAGCTGGACACACTTACTTGGCAAATCCTTTTTTTATGCGTATTTACTTGGGGTTTTTTTTTGTTGTTTTTGCGCGTTGGCAACTCTGCAGAATTTTTTTTTGTTTTGTTTTGTTTTTATTTCTCTCTCTTTCTGTTTGGCCTTTGATTGGATCGCAGATTAATGTGCGATTTAAATGCTAATTAATTGTTAGGCACACACGCACACATGCACAGCACTCACACACACGCGTACGCACACGCACACACAAGCACTCACTGTGCGAGTGAGAGGGAGATAGAGTGATAGCGAGAGAAGACACAACCGCTGAGCGTCGTCGTGCTTTGAGGTTCCGTTACTTCTAAGCTCAGTTCACTTATCGGGCAATGCGCTTTACTCGCTCTTCGTGTTGCTTTGCTTGCGCTGCTCTTCCGATCGGCATCAGCATCTTTGTGTGAATATTCCCGAAATTCAAATTAAACCGTCAAACGGTCACACGCACAAACACATGCACAGTTACACAGACACAGTTGGGGCCATCACGATGATACGGGGCCGAAGCAGTTTGCCAGTGCCGAAACGAAACGGTAAATTTGGCTAGCACAGAGAAACGTCGTCTAGTACTGATAATGCAGACAGAGTGAATTCACAGCGTCCGTGGCTGACCGTCCGTTACAGTGCGCGCGTCGTCAAAGACTGAATCAGACTGAATCATACAAGTATAAGCAGCGGAGGGCCAGCATACAACCAGCCGAGCGAACGACCCACGCTCGTGTTTGTAGCATACGCACACGAGCCGCTGACACGAGCCAAGGCGTCGCGACGCGTCGGGCAGCTGCAACGCATGTCTATGCTGCGGACAACAACAACAACAGCCGACCGTCGTGGCTGACGAAGGCGTATGGTTACGAATGCTGTGGCTCCATCTAGTGGTAGAACCTGTGAACTACTGTCTTATACGCTGTTAAGGCGCACATAACAGAGTTCTCGGCTAACAGCAAGTGGTTGCATCGCGCAGAACGCAACTCGAACATGTTGCACATGGGGCAGCCCTAGCCCAGCTACTGTTAAAGGATAACAAATCCTTTGACTAGGTCGCAGTAATTAATTGTTGGTCCCGTTGCAGCCGCAGCAGCTTGTTGCACACATACACACACACACACACACACACGTTTACTTAATGTGGCGAATGTCAATGAAATTGAAGGATGAGCTCTGTGTGCTAATCGAATTGGATCTTGGAAAAGGACCTCATCTGATAGGCATTTATTAGGGAGTTGCTTGTGGCCCAGTTCTGAGCACTATGGAAAGGGCATGAATCGAATAGAGCGAATTGTGGTAAGCTTGGCTAAGGAAGGTCTTAAGGCGTAATTATCTTAGGGAGCTGAAGATCCGCGATAGGAAATCTTAAAAATTTTTAAAGACTTCTTATATTGGTAATATATTAAGACTTAGTTCGTAAAAACCCTTTAAAATGTGTATATTCTGATGTGCAGAGAAAAAAGGATAAGTAGATGTATGTAACAGGCAGAAGGAGGCGTGGCAGACCCCATAAAGTATAATTCGATTTGGCTCTGTCCGTCTGTCCGTATGTATGAACGCGTCGATCTCAGCTCCTGTAAGAGCTACAGACTTGAAATTTTTTTTGTAGATCCCTATATACAGCGCGCAGATCAAGCTTATTTCCAATAATCGATTAATATATTGGTTTTTTAGTAATCGAATAAAAATATTTTCGAAATTCAGTTAAAAAATTATATCTCGCCTATCTTTAAAGCTAGAGACACCAAATTTTATATTTGGCTTTATATGTATTTTATGCAATTCCAAATTTCCCCAAATTCTTAAAATTTAAGTTCTGCTCGCTCACGGTCGAATAGAGTTTTCTTACTTGTTTTTGGTATATTTTATTTTGGAAATGAAAATCTCCAAAATATTTTAAACATATATTTTTGAACGGAAATTTTAGATAAAAATTTAGTTGATTCAAAAATGTATAAAAATAATAAAATAAAAAATTTATTAAAAAATATTAGATAATTTTTTTATTATATAAATATAAATTTTTAACATATTTTTTAGTTATCTTACATATTTGTAGAAATTTGAGATTTTCATTTATTTTATTTATTTATCAATATTATTTTCTTCTCAAAGCATTCTAGACTCTTATTTTCGCTATTAATACTATGCATCATTAATATTATATTATATTATTATAAATTATATATTATTATTATATTATATATTATCATATATTATTAATTGATATCAAAAACCCAACATCTACCTTAATATCCATGGCTATATTTATATAATTCCTTAAAATAAACCCCTATAATTATTGTGTTTCTTAATTTCACCTATGGATAATATAATTGAGCTATTTTTTGTGGCTAGGCAAACAGGGGAGACTCCTAGTAAATCCTCATAAGCAATTAACACTCACCGCTTGATGGCTGCACCGTCTTACCGTTATTCATAAATCTCGTTCGTGTGCCTGCCCGCACCCTCGGCCTGTTGTGATAGGCGGCGGCACGCCCATGAAGCAATTTGGTAGTCGCATAAAAAGCATTACAAATATCACACTTAATTGTATTAACAGAGCAGAGGAGAGAAGAGCAGAGCAGAGCGTAGAGTAGAGCGAGCGAGCGAGCGAGTGGGAAGAAGCGAAGAAGGAGCGAAAGAGGAAGAGGCGTCGTGTGTTTGCTTTAACAGTTAGGCTGGTCAAACAGAGCAAGACAAAGCCAGCAGCAACAACAACAGCAACAAAAGCAGCCCCTTTTAACAGTTAGACCATACAAATAGCTCATGACAAAAGCGAACAGCGACAACAACAACAACAACGGCCTAAGGAGCGTGTCAAGTCGAAGATGGACTCGAAGTCGACGTCGCAGATTGATTGATGATTTTATGACATTGTTTACTCAAGTGATGATGCGAGTGAGTGCGAGAGCGAGAGGGAGCGACGCACCATAAACTAGCCAAGATAAAAGAAAGGGAAAACACTTGAGCGGGCATGTGCGTGCGTGTGTGTGTGTGTGTGTGTGTCCTTTCTTGTGGCTGGTGTCGGCTTGCCCGCTGAGATTGCAGGCGGCTCTTCGCTTCGCCTACGCCCTGTTGTTGTTGTTGTTGTTTTCCCTGGAATGCTATCAATCTTTTGCTTATTAGGGATAATATTACAATTACTTGTAAGTGAGATAAGCCAGAGACAACAAACGCCGAAGAGGCGCAGCAAAAAGGATAAGTGCGCTCGAGTGGGCCGGACGGCGAACGGCGACTTCGCTTTGACGCGTCCTCCACCTTGATGTGCGTGCGTTGCATACACGGAGAGAAATTATGGTGTGAGAAGGGGGCAAGGATTGGAAGAGGAGTTGTGAAGCTGCTTTAATCTGAGTTGATATTAAATTAAATTATTTTCAATTTTTTTTTTAATTAACTGAAATTAAAATTAAAATTTCTTAAAAATAAATACTATTTTTTTTGTAAATAATTAAAATAAAGTTATATTTTAAGATAATATTAATAAATAAATAAATAATAACAAAATCATAATTAAAAAATTAAAATAAAATTAAAAAATTAAATTAAATTATAGATTTTAATAAGAAAATCTTACACTGAGAGAAAAAAATGAACTGAGAAATAAACATTGATTTTAACAAAAGTCCTTGACAGCTTAACATCTAGTTTGATCTTATAATTTCTACATCTTTAAAATATTTTTCTATATTATTTTAAGATTTTATTTAAATTAATAAAGCTTTACAATCTTGAATTAAATATATAAAAATATGTCTTAAATAAATCAAAAATATTTAAAAGTCAAAAATAATTTAGATTTAAATGATTTATATTATCCTAATAACTAATATAATCTGAAATTAATTTTTAAATAATATTCTATATTTATTTATTCTATATTTATTTATATATTATATTATTCTATATTATATAAGTTATTTGATTCTTAAATTTTAATTTATTATAAAATGTTTTTTATATTCAAAAATATTTTTTATTCAAATTCGATTCATATTTTCATAATTTTTAATTCAATATCAACTCATATTTCCATAATTTAACCCATCTTCTTTTTCAGTCTCATTTAAATGTCCCTCCTCCACCCACTTTCTCTCAGTGCACTCGCATTTTGGTTTGCTGTAAACAGAGACTCGGCTCAGTTACATTCAAGGCGAGGCGAGGCGCATCTGAGCGTGTCATTCGGATGCCCGATTGATTGACAAATTGACAGAAGGGGCGAGGGGGGCGTGGCGTTGGCGTTGGCGTTGGTGACGCAGGGTGTGGGGGGCGTGGTGTGGGCAGCGCCTTTCGCTGGAAGCGCCGGCAGGCACTTCCTGCATCGCTTGGGCTGCTCCGACAACCTGTTTCAATTTAGTCATAAACTATTAACGCAGCCCGCAGCTGAAGCAGTCACAGTTTAGAGTCCGTCCGTCCGTCCGTCCATGCGTCCTGCCGTCCGCCAGGAAGCCAGCTGTTCCATTACCGCACGGCCACACGATGTCCTTCGTGTCCTTTGTGTTCTCTGTGTCCTGTGTGTGTCTGCCTGTTTGATGATAAATTAGACCTGGCCAATGCACTAAAAAAGACTTAAAAATGAAAAGGGGAGTGCAAGACTAGCAAATACCCTGCATAGAAAGAAATGAAGTAAAATGGAGAGTCCGATAGAGAAAGGAATCAAGAATTTATGTATATACCTTCAGATTGCCACGCCCTCTTTTTCTACTATTTTCATTCACAATAGTCAACACATAAGGACCTGCTGACCCATTCACAATGGGTATAAGCACCCAAAAGAAGAAAGACATGCACACACTCTATATGTGTATACCTCTCTCCTTCTTCCTCTTCGTCCTCCCTCTCTTTCCCTCTTCCAGGTCATGTGTAACGCTTGTTCAGGTAGCATTTGTGGCTCTTTAGTTGGCCTTGCCGCCATTTACCTTTCTCCTTTTTTTTATTGCTTTATTATGAGCTGAACTGAGGCGTATGGACCGTTGTTTATGCCTGGCCAAAACTCCAGGCACGGCTAATGTCAGCAGTTGCCTTTGATGCTTCCTCCTCTCCTTGTTTATTGCTGTTTGTTATTTGCTGTCAATGGACAACAAGTTCCATCATGAATATTCGAACCATCTGGCAACGTTTGTTAATGCTTTTAATAGATCTGTTAGAAGGGAGATGAGAGAAGGGGGAAGGGAGAAGATAGAAGGAAGAAGAGAGAAGTGAGAAGATAAAAAATAGAAGATAGAAAATAGAAGATAGAAGATAGAAGATAGAAAATAGACGATAGAAGATAGAAGATAAAAGATAGAAGAGTGAAGAGAGAAGAAAGATAATAGAAGATAGAAGATAGAAGAGAGAAGATAGAAGATAGAAGAGTGAAGAGAGAAGAAAGATAATAGAAGATAGAAGAGAGAAGGGAGAAGAGAGAAGATAGAAGATAGAAGATAGAAGATAGAAGATAGAAGATAGAAGATAGAAGATAGAAGATAGAATATAGAAGATAGAAGATAGAAGCGAGAAGAGATAAGATAGAAGAGAAAAGAGAGAAGAGAGAAGAGAGAAAAGAGAAGAACGAAGAGAGCAGAGAGAAGAAAGAAGGGAGAAGATAGAAGAGAAAAGAGAGCAGAGAGAAGAGAGAAAAGAGAAGAAAGAAGAGAGCAGAGAGAAGAGAAAAAAGAGAAGATAGAAGAGAGAATATAGAAGAGAGAGAAGAGAAGAGAAGAGAAGAGAAGAGAAGAGAAGAGAAGAGAAGAGAAGAGAAGAGAAGAGAAGAGAAGAGAAGAGAAGAGAAGAGAAGAGAAGAGAAGAGAAGAGAAGAGAAGAGAAGAGAAGAGAAGAGAAGAGAAGAGAAGAGAAGAGAAGAGAAGAGAAGAGAAGAGAAGAGAAGAGAAGAGAAGAGAAGAGAAGAGAAGAGAAGAGAAGAGAAGAGAAGAGAAGAGAAGAGAAGAGAAGAGAAGAGAAGAGAAGAGAAGAGAAGAGAAGAGAAGAGAAGAGAAGAGAAGAGAAGAGAAGAGAAGAGAAGAGAAGAGACCGTTATCAATCAGGTAGGCAGAGTAGAAAAGGTCTGTTCCTTTTCCTCTTTCTTCCTCTCTCTTCTTCCCTTCTTTCTCTCTCTTCATCTCTTCGTCTGTCGGCGCTTTAAGGTGTTTCGTCTCGATAAGCGTTTTATGCTCTGGATGCAGTTTCCCATAGTCGGGCGTGGCGAAATCAATTTGCATGCTTGTCGGGTCGGGCTGGGCCTGCTCAGGGCCCAGTCACAGTCGAAGGCTTTGCAGTTAGTCAAGCGCAACTTGGCCACAGAGCTGAGCACAAGGGGCGGCAGTGGGGCGGGGCAGTGGGTGCCATTGGCCGATAAGCGCAAATTAGTGGCAAATTAAGCCATCAATTGCTGCAGCTGTTTATATTTTGGACACCAAATAGTGCCCCACACTCCTCTCCCTCTCTCTCATTTCTCTCTCTCTCTCTCTCTCTCTCTCTGTGCAACCTCAACCGCATTTGACAGACGTGCACTCAACACTTTCGCCAGCTGACAGTTACACTAATAACGACCCGTTGCCCCCACTCCTTCCGCCCCCTTTGGGCACATGCCAGCGGCCTAAACAAACAGCAGCCCGAGGCTCGAGTCCTGGCCGAGGTCCTGGCTGCCTGCCTGCTTGGCATACGCTTATCAGTTTTCAATCACATTTGAAACACATTGGTATTTGTGTGCCCATAAATCAACAGCAACCTTAATCCTCAGGATCGTGTTCGAGTTACGGTTGCTGCAATACACACACACACACACACACACTCGCACACACGCACACTGGCACAGCGATTGCAAAGTCACCTTCAAATAGATAAACATTGACAGCTTGACATATGTAGAATTCTCACTCGTCCTGTTATGGAGCACCTTTCGGCACGGGGGGGGGGGGGGGGGGGGTTTTAATTTTTATATTGCGGCTGCCGCTTTGAGTGATAAGCGCGAACTTTAACTAGGACTACGGCGCAACGGGGCCCGAAACAAATGGCAGCAGCAGCAGTTCCATCTCGCACGCACCCATTGAGACGCGTGGCACGTCTCTGGCGGGGCTATAAAAACAATTAGGGTTCAAGGTCTCGTTAGGCATTAGGCATTAGGCATTAGGCATAACATATTACGATAGAGACACAGTTGTGACTGCGCTAGCTGAATACTGAGATAGCGCACACGGCATAGATACAGATATAGCGGGGGGATAAGCCACGCAGATCTCTGCGGGCAAAAGAGTTGAGGAAATGACAATTGCGAGACGAATTGAAGGAGGAATTTAACAAAAGATAAGGATATTGGGGGAAAAATATATAAAATAAAATAAAAAATAGTAAATATATAAAATAAAATTTAAAAAAAAAAAAATAAAATAATATATGACGCTTACAAAACTTTGAAAATATATTTTGTAAATGTAAAAAAAAAACGTTGAAATTAGTAAAAATAAGATAAGATAATAAGTTACCGAATTTTTTTTAATTTTTTAAACTATTATATAGAAAAATAAATATTAAAACACAAATATTAAATAACATAAAATGTATAACTTAATAAACTGAATTCGGGTTGTACAAAACAATATATATTACATACATGCATACATACATATATACATACTTACATACATGTAAATACATATGTAGATAGGCAGTAAAAAAAAAGGAAAATATGAATAAAAAGCTTTAATTTTTTATTATTTTATTTTTATTATTATTATTATTATTATCTAAAATAAAAATATACCGTCTTTCTCAGTGTATAAAGAGTTTTTTGACAAAGAGTCCAGTCGAATCCACACTTTTAACATTTCTGATCCATTTATTGTATTATAGCTACAATGCATACACATTTATTTGGAGAGCTATTGCTCTTGATAGAGAAATATTTATATTTTATAGTATATTTTGTTGATGATAGTAATTAAATTTCACTTTTTGTGATTGGGCTATGTGAAAGTAAATGTACATTTTTGTGCCGTCAGTCGTTGAGTCGTCACTTTTTCTTCGGCTGCCTCCCACCTTGGAACCTGCAGGGGCTTACCTTCAAGGTAAATTGTGCCATCTAACTAAGCACTTCTTACGCCGCAAAACCTTTACGGCTAAATCGTATTGGATTTTCCATAATACAATCTAATTTATAATAATTATATTTTATTTACTCTATCTATCTAATGAGCTTGTCTTAATTTATACATTTATTTTTATTGAAAATCATAATAAACTATAATACAATAGTAGCAGCCTACATAAAAAGAATATTATACATAAATTTATTAAATAAATAATAAATAGTCTAAGATTATATTTCACTAAATTTTTCACTATTTATGATTTATAAATAATGAAAATAATTAAATATTCTTAACATGTATTAAGCAAATACAAATTATAATCTAAGAAATTAAGGCCATGCATAAAAAAGTCTCTTGATACTTATAATCTGTAAATATGTAATTAAAATAAATATTCTTAACATTTTCATACCCCAACACAAATTATTTCTCTCCAAAAAAAAATTCTTTTTCTTGCAACAAAATAACAACGAGAATTTCTTGCCAGAAAAAAATATATTCTCTTTCTTTCCAGTAATTCTTCTCGTCGAATTTCGTTGATTTTTATTCGCCGGCAGCTGCTGGCGCCGTCGTTATAGGAACGCGAATTGATGTTGAGCAACTTATGCGCTGGGTAAAAACAACAACGGGCAAAGGTTTCCAATTAACACGCGGCTCGCTCGCAGCGAGCGCTGTTTAGCAGAAAAGCTGGGCGGCAGTGCGACCAGGGGAAAGGGGCGTGGCTGTTGTTGTGGCAACGCGCTGCAGCCACCGAAATTAAGTGGAAGCGAAGTGCGCACTTGAATTTCAATTGAAATGCCTACTTCAAAACCGAACTTCAGCCGAAAGCCAAAGTGACACGCCCCTAGCCGTGGACGAGTCGAAATTCAAGCCAAAAAAAAAGCAACAAAAAATAGCTATAAATAAAAAACAGGAATTGTTTTTTGTTTCTTTCGCTCGGCTTTGCGGTTATTTAGGCTTCAGGTAGGAGCCCTCGAGAAAGGGGCAAAATAGCTTGACTAATGATTATTTAACTCAATTACCATTAGCTTCGACCGCGCCCCTCCCCCAGCCCCCAGCCGTAGCCACAGCCCCTGGGGAACTTTTCGCTTCGAGGAGTAATTGTATAATTGTTGCCGCCTGTTTGCCATTGTTGTTGTCCTCTCTAACGAACGTCGCTTGTGCTTATTAATATTAATAAAGTTGATTAAAAGGCTTAAGCAAAACTAAGCACACACACACACACACACACACTCGTCTCTTTCTCTCTTTCCTCAAGTGTTTGCCCACTTCGCCTCTCGAGTGGCCTGCGAAATTTTGTTTCTCCGATTTTCTTGGCTTGCTTTTTACGTGGATTATTTTATTATTGTATTATTGTCGATGCAAAGCTTTTATGCCACTTAATGCGCCTAAGTGGCATAAATCAAACAAATCAAGCAGTTTAGCAAACCAGCCAAGCGTCTGGCCCATAATCTCCAAGACTCCGCCACGGCCCAGATGAGCTCTGTTTGCATTCGCATTCGCATTCGCATTCGCATTCGCACTCGTATTTGTATTTGTATTTGAGCATGCATTTTAATTATACTCAAATACATTTTTGGTTAAGCCATCAAACATGTATACATATTTAACAGTTGAAGATGAGGGAGAGAATGTAGTAGTAGAGATACAGGGGGGAGAGGGAGAACGCTAAGATAGATGGAGAGAGAGAGCAGGGCCGTCTTACTACACTTTGATTAAGATTATCTGATGCAAATTGCATTGCATTGCTTACACTTGAAGTGTAATTGAAGAGAATGAGAGATAGAGAGCGTATGGGAGAGGGAAGAGAAAGAGAGTGAGTTAGGTAGGAAGAAAGACACAAACAGGGATTTAAAATAGGTTAAAAGAAGTCTACTACTAAATACAAGAAACATTTAAGGTAAGAATATGAGCTGAATAGGAGAAGAAAGCGAGAGTGTTTGTGAGGGAAATAGACGGTGAATGTGAGAGCGAAAGAGAGAGAGGAAGCGAGAAAGAGTCATAGACAAAGATGGACTAAAAAAAATTAGGAAAACTAAGATAGAGATAGACAGAAGAAGAATAAGGGAGAAAGAGGGAAACACAAAAATCTAGTAAGATGGAGATAGAGAGAGAGAGCGAGAGAAAGAGAGAGAGAGAGAGAGAGAGAGAGAGAAAGAGAAATAGAGATGCACAGTGATAGAGGCAAAGAGTGAGAGATAGAGTGTAAGCGGAGGGAAGGCAGACGGGATCAAGGGACAGCCTGGGAATATTTCAGAGAACGAATTGTGTTTTGATATTGAAAGTGGAAGCACGAGAGAGAAATAGAGAGAAAGAGATATTGAGAGACATATTTAAATGTGTGTAACAGAGAGTGAGAGAGAGAGAGACATCTAGGAAAAAGAGACTAACTATCTAAGATTTTCAAAGAGCGAGACAGAAACTAAGTAAAGATTAATTACTCTCTGAATAATCTTAAACTTAAAAATCTATAGAATTTTAAATTTATAAATTTATTTTAATAATATTTGGAAAATGTTCTACATGCATTAGAAATAAATAGAGAAAGAGACGAACATATGTATAAAAGAGAGAAGAAAAACCATTATACCCTGATTTCCCAGTTTCAACCATTATACCCCCGATTTCCCACTTTCAATGGAATCATGGTATAAAAAAGCTGAGATGAGATAGAGCGGGAAAGAGAGAGGGAGAAAAGTATTTTGCTTTAAATGCATAGGAAAAGAGAAGAGATTGAGGTGAAGCATCAGGATAAAGAAAAAGTAATGGTAAAAGAAAGAAAAAGGATGAAATTGTCAGCTTAACACTAATTATATTCAAGTATAAAAGAGACAGAGAGAGAGAGAGAGAGAGAGAGAGAGAGAGAGTGAGAAAGCCCACGAGAAAGTGTGAAAATGAAGTTTTTATTCAAATACAAAGCCAAGTCCTTCATTTAGCATAAAGGATACGCTAGCTGATAATCTTATCTGGTTTTTATTGCCCACTATAAACCTTGATATATTTGCCCTTTAGCCCACGTGACTTTTCGAAGAGTCATTCGAGTGAGAGAGGGAGGGAGTAGGTTACACAGTTCACAGTTCACCCCAAATCATTGTGAATTGCATTATGCGTAAAGGTGAAGCAAATGCATGTTTTTTTGTCGGAGTCGAAACACTTTTGCTTTTCTGGCCATCAAGGACACACGCCCCGGCCGCAGCCACGCCCACGCGAAGGCACGCGACGGTGGCAACTGGCAGCAGACATGACTCAGCAGACACGTGAGTTCGGGTTCGGGTCCGGGTTGAATAAACTACGGAATTGTCGAACATTTTATGGTCAGCGAAGGACTCTCAATACTTCAATATGTGCTGCGGGCTGCACGCCATGCAACTACAGTGAACTCTGCCAGCGAGCGAAAGTGAATAAACAACGCAAATAACTCATATTTAAAGAGCTAAAAAAAAAAACTGAAATGAAATTTAATTCAGAGTTGCAGCTGGCGGAGGAGGCGGAGGGGGAGGGGGAGTACAACATATGACGTGCCGACAGAATTACAGAGGGCAGGGCAACGGTCGCTGGCGTCTTAATTAATTCGGACACGCAAAAAAGTCGCTCATAAATACGCTTAATGATTCATTGCAATTGAAATGAATTGAAATGAAATATTTGACTTCCTCAGAGTCGGACTTCTGTCTCGGGCGACGTCTCTGTGACGCATGCAACAATGTTGCAGGAGCCAATCGCTTCTAGTCACATTTGGCACGCGTCATCAGGTGCACACACGTCTGCGGAGGCTGTGCCACGCCTCGCTGCACCTTCGCCTTTGCAGCTGCTTGATTGCTTTTATTGTTGTTGTCGTCGCGTTTAAACACGAACGCCTTCGATCGAGCGTGCCCCGGCCCGGCCAAAAGACGCCGCCAGAGCCTGCAGCACAGGTAGACGACGAGGCGCGGCGGAGCGGGGCGTGGCAGAGGCTACCACTCTGGAACTGGATCTCACAGGCTGCTTTGCATGACAACCGGTTGCACTGTGGATTTTTTTAAGCATTTCATTTTGGCTCTTTGTTGCTGCTGCTTTCGGTGTTTAAATTGATTGGAGGATTTAATTTCAGTGGCAGCTGCCGCCGCCGCCGCCGTCGCTGCTGCTGCTACTGACCAGGTGAGCTAAACGAAACACCTTTTGGCTTTCTGTCCCGTCTGTCAGCCTTTAGCTAACTAAGTTAAATTGCTCTTTTCATGAACTGTCCTCGAGCTGCCTGCGCCGACAGCGTCAGCAGGGTATCATATTCTCAGTCAATTGTTTGTAACAGACAAACGATTTTTTTTTATTTTTTCGTTTAATTTTTTTTTTGCTCTTAAAAATAAGTTAACAAGCGTGGGCAGCTTAAATAGTAAATAAAAATTAATTTAAAATTAATAAAATATATTATGATGGTAAAAATAATTCGTTATGAGGTCAGATAAAACATGAACATAAAACTTCTGATCTCTTAAATTAGTTCATTTTTTGCAAGACCTAAAAATGTTATGTAAATTTAGTATTAAGTCTAACGTTGGCATAAAAAGTTTCAGAAGTCTAAATTTTTAAGTTGTTAAAGTTTCATTGTTTGACAATTTTTTTTGCGGTTTCCAAATGAATTTTTTCTAAACACTTTCCAACATAATAAAAAAAAAATAAAACAATAAAAAATTAAAAATTAATTTAAAAATTATATATATATATATATATATATATTTATTTCAATTAAAAAGTTCAATAAAAATTAAATTTTTTTATACTACTTTTTATAGCATTATTTGACTTAAAATAAAATGTAAACAAAAACTGATACTTATAAAATAAAAATTTGTTGAATATTTGACGAAAAGCTAAATAAATAAAATTTTAATTTAAGCTAATTATTTAAATTACTTAAAAAAAAAAAAAACTTTTAAAATATAAATATGTAAAATAAAACAAATAAAAATAAAAAAATAAATCAATTTAAATATATATTTTTATGACAATAAATAATTGTTAAAGTCTTAAAAATTAGTCGATTTTTTTAGACTTAAATTTTAAAAAAAAAAATTGTAAATAAATATTACTAAAAAATGGTTCAGCAAAAACGATCCTCAGTTAGGATATTTTCTAGTCGAGCATACCTCACCGACGCTCTCCCACATGTTTTATTTGCTTCCTTTATGCATATTTCGCACATATTTTGCACATGTTGTGTAATATAATCAGCTTGAAATATTAGGCCAGTGTGCCATGTGAGAGTCGAGGTGGCAAAAAAGAACAGGAATTTTCATATTTAATTTGAGTTAATTCCAAATCAATTCCAAATCTATAGATTTATGCGCTCTTTTAATGCTCGCTTGCATAATGCCATTAGCCGTTTTTTACACCAGCCCAATCGGTTTTAGGTAATCAAGAACTCAATTATTTTAAACATTGTTTATGCAGAGAATTATTAATATTAAATTGCATTGGTAATATTTAATATTGACGCATTTCGCACTCGCATTTAATTCGGGCTACTTCAGTAATTTATATTCATGGCGCTCGGGCGCTCAGGTTAACATATTAATAATGTTTGTTTATGCAGCTATCAAATTATATTATAGATTTTATTATAGATTACGGATTGATGTTAATGCAATGTATCGTGTGATAGATGCGGAGTATTAATATCCACACGCGCCGCTTTTTTGCCTGCCTTTCAATATGTCATGTTTGCTTTTCGAGCGCTGCTAACATAAACAATCAACAATAAAAACATTTACCGATTGGCTTGAGCAGTGATTGACTTGGAAATACCCTGTAGATGTAAGAAGTGATGCTTAAGGTTAGGAATTTAACGTTTTTCTTTCATTAAATTAATAGTAAGGGATGTTGAAGAATTTTTTTTACATTTTTGCTAATAGATCTATATTGTAAATATATATATTTATAGATATATCTATACATACCCTGTAAATGTGTAAAATATCCTACAGAAATATTTGTTTTCAACAAAAGTTCGTATTTTTTTTTTAGATAATATGAAATAAATGGAGAGCATATGCGTTTGTATTGTTATATCAAGTCTTTAAAATATAAATCGACATAAAAATACGCTGTAATAATAATATATATACCCAAAATATATTTGCTTCTATTTATTTTTTTATTTTAATGGAAATGCAATATGTTTTTTGATATTATACTATAAAAACAGATTGAAAAGTTCATATGTGTATATTTATTGTACTTCTTAGAACATGACATAGAAATACCCTGTAAAATATGAAGTTATCCTTCAAGCTTTGTCATTTAAAGATGATTTTCCTCTATATCTATCACTTTAAAGTCTATAAACAGATGGGTGCATGGTTTTTAGAGTATTAAAGCTGTTTATAACTTGGTATACAAATGATGGACAGGAACATACCCTGCTTTAAAAGTTCTTAAATAACTATTCTGTGTATTATTTGGTAATTTTGTTAGAAATCCATTGACTATTTTTATGAAATGGTAATTAGACTTTCTAAATACCTTGTAAATATCATAAAATTGCAAGAAGAAATATTTGCTACACTCTTAAATATTATAAGAGATACCCATTAAAATTTCATGGTAGCTATAGATGCAAGGCTCAGATATATTCAACTTTTCCATAAGATATATAAGATCATACTAACCACTATGACATACTACTCTCTTTCCCCATTTACAGGGTATTAAAAAAAACAAATAATAATCCATAAGGAACCGCAGACTAATTATATGATTTTATACAAATACATATAGATTTAATGAATATATTTTGCGCTACAATTTCAAATTAATTAAATCCCGTTATGTAGTTGTGCTTTTTAATTTATTTAAGCCCCAGTAAAGGGGGTTTTGTGGAGTAGGAGTAGTGGACCTGATTACCCAAAGTAAAAAATCAGAGCAGAGCAGAACGCGCAATGGCAGAAACTTTAAAGCATTAACGAGCCATTAACAAGTTTGGTCAATAAATTTGTATTACGGCCAATTAAAAGCGAATAAAAATAACAGAAAAAAAGAACAACACAAGTTAAAAGAGCAAAAAATACATAAATAAATAAATATAGCACAAATGGCCAACAAATTTCGATTAGGCGAGGCCGGGCGAGAAAATTTGTGTGTTGTCATGCCACGCCCCCTCTGGCCGCCTCGCCGCATCGCCGCCTCGGAGGAACACTCATCAAGTTCACTTACACATTTGCGCCACAAAATGTTGCAGCACGTTGCATTGATTTATTGTGGCTGAATTAGAAGTCAGCAGATAACGAGCAACGAGATGGGGCAGGCGGGGCAGCTGGGGCAGGCATTGTTCTAGTTGGAGGCGAAGAGGCGCTGCTCGGGTCTCTCGTTGCCCGGTTGGGGCAACTTAATACGCACGCGTAATCGTATATTTATTTAAATTTATTGCCGCCGCCAGCAGCGCTGCTGGGGCCAGCTACTGTGTACGGGGTGTGCAGACTTTTGGCTGGCATTGTTGCAAGACTTTTGCAGTGCGAAATTTGCCAAGTGGCACTCGCCAGTCGAACGGAGACTGGCCCTAAGTGAATTTCTCTGGACAGTAGCCAGCTACCGCCCCATCCCAACCCCCACCCGCTCGTGCAGCATAAGAAATATTCAATTAATCACAGTTTATGGTTTAGTTACAACATTTGTTGCAATTTTTCTTGCTTTGCTCTTGACGCTTTATTACAATTGTTGCTTCAATTGCTGTTGTTGTTGTTGCTTGTTCTCTGCCATGTTTCCAACTTGTAAGCAATTAAATTTCTCTCAGTGTGCGTGTGTGCATGACTTTCAGCTTTGCTTAATTAATTGCACTCAGTGCAAAGCTTTCGAGTGCTGTCCAGTCACTGTCCAGTGCGTATTTATTCTCAGCTCAGCTCAACTCAGCTCAGCTCAACTCGACTCTGCTCTGCTCTCTTCTGTTCTATTCCTTTAAGTTCCTCAGCATTACGTTTTGCTTTTTTGCCAGCACACGTGAGAGCGAGACTATGCTAGGGGAATTTGATTTTGTGTTCGAGTTCTCAGCATGCAATGTGCGCAGCTAATTCTGTTTGCTACAGGTAATTTAAAGGTAAGAAGTGCTTCAACTATTCAACTCGATTCAATTTAAGCTAGCGAAATTTTGAGTGGTCTTTGAGGGTATCCAGATTGAGGTAGCTTTAAAGAGGTATTTCGAGGAACTATGGGAGTATGTATATATATATAAAAGTAGCAATATTAGATTGTATGAAAATGAGCATGGAACGATTAAAGCGAAACGGTTGAGTTCAGAGTTGATCAGTTCAACGTGATGCCTAAATTTAAAAAATATAATAAAAAAAAAATAAATAAATTAATTAATTTTAGAGGTCTTATTTTTTAAGAATCACTCAAAAAATTTTAACTAAAATGGATTTTATATTTTTGCTAATATATTGTTACTAAATATATGAAAATTTATTAGTGCACTTTTGTTTTAAGTGAATATATAGACTTGAAAAAGAAAATTTAAAAAAAATTAAAATAACTTAAAGTCAGCTTTAAAAAAATTAGTCATTTTTGGTTGCATTATAATTACTTCTCTTATTTATTTAATTATTTTTTTGCTAATTTGATAAAGAAGAAGTATTTAGTCTGTTGATACTAAGCCAAAACAATACGAAAAAAAATCGAACTAATGTGAAACTCCAATCTGAAACTTCTAAGAGGCCAAAAGAAATGAAATAAAAATCTGATTGAGATTTTCAGCTGAAAATTAAATTATAAAAGATTATGACAATTCGATTGTATCTATATGTCGGAGCGTACTGAGCGGGGATGCGTGTGGTTGTTGTCTCGAATATTTCACAGTGATAATAGTTTCATCATGTTGCATCGGCTTCTAATTATGTGTGTCGGCGCGTGCTGGAAATATGTGTGAGAGTTGCCCTTGAACATTTAATTTCGAGACGATGTTGCATCAGCCGTTATTTTTTGGCTGAAAGAAGATTCGTTTTAGCGAGGCGACAGCGTTGTTTCGCTGACGTCGAGCGTAGTTCGGCAGTGGGCACTAGGAGTTAGAGAGGCAACGAGGGCAGTCGCTGTTTGAGACTCAGTGCAATCGAAACTCGCTGCGCTAAGACAATCGCAGAAATGTTGCGACATATATTATATGCATAATAATTGTAAAACTAGTCCTTCCTTAAAGTAATATAAGCTCAAGACATATCCCAAGGTATATAATAGCTAGGCATATTCGATAAACCATATTTTCTGTTCTTACAACTGCAACAACTCTTTATAATCAACAAAATGAAGTCATAATCAATACAAAAATAACGAAATAATTAAAAATAAATAAATTAAAATTTGTGACAAAATATTATAGAGCTATATGGGCGCCATAGCGCTATAGTTCCACATCTGCCTGTCTGCCACATCACACCGAGAGGACTTTGACTTCTTTTCAATTACGGAGATTTATATAATATAATAATGAAAAATCATTTATTAATTAACATGTATATGAGCAACAAATTAAATGTTTTTCCACTAATTATTTATGTTAATTAAAATGCCATAATCTGCATTTTAATGCAAAGGCAAATTTATATATATATTGAATGCGATGAATATATGTATGTAAGGTATTTACTTATTGTGCGCCTTGTTTTATGAATATTAATTCAATTTGATATCTGGGCTTATTTAGAGCAAAGCTCGATTGCCCGTTACGTTTTAAACTATCAATCATTAATCCGCTGCCTTTGCTAGCCGCGTTGACCCGCTTTTTAAATATGCATCGGCAAACGCAATTGCAAATTGCAATTACAAAATCATATTTGCATATGCGAACCTTTCATTTGTCACTTTCATAAATAAGCGGCAACAATTTCGATGACCATCGAATGTGTGGGGGGATGGAGGATGCACGTTTGAGCGGCGGGCGAAGGAGGAGTCATGGATGACTCTATGAAGTATATACATATATATTATTGACAGAGATCAATTGATGATATGATCTATCTCTGTTAGTCTGAAAGAACTTTTGACTCCAAGGGATTTTGCGTTCTTTAGCAAGAGCAGTTTGATTTTGCTTCAAATTATCGATAACTTTTTTCACTTTCATTAAAAGTCGATTAAAATCGATATGAAATTTCTCTCATTTGAGTACATGTAATATGATTTAAGCGTAACACTTATCAGACTTGGTATATGAATATGAAATCGAGAGAGAATGATTGATATATAGCTTGATATATAGCTAAATTCATAAAGAGGGACTCACACATAATTATATAGATATATATAGAGAGATAGGAAGATATTGAAATATAGATAGAGGGACTGACCTATAGATAGATAAAGATAAATGTATATATAGAGAATGAGAGAGAGAGAGAGAGAAATTGGGAGAGATAAACATAACTTTAGATAGATAGATGGATAGATATTTAGACAGGGAGATAGATATATATGGAGAGAAAATATTAGATAGATAGATAGGTCGATTAATGTATACTACGTGTACAGATTTTCTTTATCCACTAACTTCGTTTTACAAAGTAACTAAGGTTTACAAAGAAAATTCAGTATATTCTAGTGGAAATAAATAATTTTTTATTTCAATTGGAGTCGCACAACACCACGTACAGGGTATCATCGAAATGATTATTTTCAAGCCAACTATTCTTTCATGTGCATGTAATATGCTACAGATACATATACACACATATACATATATATACATATATACACATTTTTTCACCATTTTCATATTGACTTATTTGCAATTACATGCAATTGCATTGGCGCATAATTTAAAATAATTGAAGCCAGCGACGAGTTTGGCTCGGCGGATGCGAGTGCTGCGACAAAGGCTGGCACAAAATTAATCATTATCAGTGCTGATAAGCGCATGAATTATTTCACATTTGCCGAGCATTAAAAGTGCATTAAAAGCATTAATTAATATGCGAAAGAGACGGAGAGAGAGCGAGAGAAATACTTTATGTACCAACTCGATTGGCTAACCCAATTAAATTACCGCGAACCATTCAAATCCTACTAAACAATCGTATTTTTCTTTTCGCTGCGGTTGCGTCTCGCATTTCATGCAAATCTAACATTTAGCTGAAAATTATGAGCTGCACAAAAAGCAGCAGAAAACGCCAAGTCAGGCCGGCTAAATAGCCGTTTCGTGACTTGCAGCTGAGTCTGCGCGACGGTCGCCCCATTAGCGGGGGCTAATTAGACGCGGCTCGCGCGGGACGCAGCGCAAAGTGGCGAAAAAAAGGAAAATAATACAAATCGCATCACATTTGCAAATCATGCGAGCCCAACGCTTGTCGCCCGCCCGCCAGTGGGCGTGGCCCCTCACGCCCCGCCAGCCCAGCTGGCAGAAAATGGGAGCAGGAAATTAGCACGTTAGCGTGATTCACGCGACAGGCGATTCAGTGGCCCCCCAACCCCAGTCGAACCCTGTCTGACAATCAAGAGAAATTGCTTTTGTCTGTGAATATGCAAAAATCGTTGAAGAGTTTAACAATTATATTTAGTGGAATACATTCAGTTATTGCAATAAAATGGGGCAAGGGGCTAAAGTTGGGGGGAGCAGAGGAGAGGGAGTTGATAAAAAAAAATTTATATATAATAGAGAACAACTTGATAATAGCAACAAATATTTAGTATTAAAGCCTTTTAAGCTATAAATATGACTTGAGAATAGCCAAGAAGGGCGATTATTATTTATTATTATAAATGTGGAAAAATCTTTTTCCCTTAGAAAATGTGGAATTTTTGATGAAATTTTATATTTATTAAATATTTTAAATTAATATTAATGTATATTGATTGTCAAAGATATTGAATTAGTCAGAATGGCAGACTCTCAGAGAGAAAATGAATTTATATTTAAGTTAAAAATATATAAACAAAAAAAAATATATACAAATTTTTAAGATATATTAGAGAAATGCCTAATACTTCATCTGTTAGGCATTATGTAATACAAAAATAAATTTCTGAATTTTTAAAGCTTGATGTTTTTCAAAAGAAAAATATACATAAAAGCTAATGGCTTATTTAGCCACACGAAAAAAATACATAGAATAAAATATATTAAATGTAAATAGTATATGATGAAATGCTGAAAGCTCCTTAAGTCACACCTAAACTCATGAGAATTGGATTGAAGGGCAAAAGTTATTAAAAATACTTGAGCTCATTTATATTCTAGCTTTTTTTTTTTTAAAAAAAGAAAGCATATATACAAAAATGTATTTATTTATTATCATTTTTAAATCATGAGAATCGCATAGTGAGGCGAGGTTTTTAGTGCACGATTAAAGTGGGAGCTCAGATATATATATTTTACATATAAATAATCGGAATCACGACAATTGCATACAGAGAGGATTTTTTATACCTCTCTTTCCTACCCACCAATTCCACATTATCGGAAATTAATGAAAATACAATTAAAACCAAAATTTCATTAACTCTTCGAGCCTTTAAAGCGGCCACTTCTCGGCACAAAAGACAAGTATTTAAATTTATTTAAGAGCTAATGTATAGGTTTTCCAATATACAATTTGCACACACGCCCCGCCTCCAACCCACGCCCCCTTTATTGAATTTGCGTAAATGTTTTCCAGGTTTATTTTCCACATTTTTTGCAGCTGATGGATGACTGTGGCCCTGATAAGCCTATGGACTGCGACGGCATTCAGTGGCACTTTGCCGCCGTAGCGCCGTTCCGCTGTCCCTTCGTCTGTTGATTGACATTAAACCAATTTCGTGTTGCATATTGATATGTTTATTGACAATTTGTGGCAGCAATGGAGCCCCTTTTGCGCTCGCAAAGTAAATCAAATTACGTTAAAATGACAAAAAAAAAAAAAACGAACGAAATGATACGGGGAAAAAATGGAGGCGGACAAAAAGGCAGCGAATGCCAACATTTGCCTGGCTTTTAATTGCGCAACAAACATTTACAATTGTTGCCTGTCTTAACTTACACACGCCCCCTGCCCCCGCCCCTCCGCCCCTTGCCTGTCCCCGCCCCCACTCGATTGCCACGCAAAAGTGCAAAAGTTAAGGCTCATTAATCATAAATGTGAGGCCTTCGCGTGGGTGGGCCGGGCCCCAGATAGCGATAGACAAAGAGAGCCGCTCGAGATGGATGAGCCAGCAGCAAAGGAACGCAAATTATTTATAAACTTGCTGCGGCGTAAAACTGTAAATTGGCTGCCATTTATATAGATACATCCGGACCATCAAAAAGTTTCCACCCGCAGGTGAGCGAGCGCACGAGACTGAGAATGAGAATGAGAATTATATTAAGAACATATTTCGTATCTGCTGCATTCAATCATTCTTTTTTCGGTTACGTAAGCTGGGACAGTTGGGAAATTTAAGAATATTTATGCTTGATTAAGGTGGAATTATAGTAGCGAAGAGGTGATTGGATTGGACTTTCAATAGGTAAGCAACTGAGAGAGGTTATTAAGTTACATTTTTAGACTAGACTCGGCTAGCTAAAGTAAGTGTGATACTATTTGCGATAGATACAGTAGAGTTGTTGCTTAAGTTTTTGTGATCATTTAGCTGATGACATTTATTAAAATTTGCCATTTGATGATGAACCTCAATACTGCTAAATGTATAAAATATATATAATATAATATATATAATATAATGAATATAGTTTAAAAATGCTCTTTATTTTTTAAATTAATTCAATCTCAATTGACGTTTCATAATGAGGTCGATCGTCATTATTTAGCTTCAAGTATTTTGTACAAGTTAGGAATGAGTAAAAACTTTTGACTCTTTACTCTACAACCAGATAGAAATGAATACGAAATAAAGAAAAATATGCCGTTGTAGAAATCTCTACTAAAATAATTAAAGTTGATTTGAAGAAAGTCAATTCAGCGTCAACATTTGAGAAGTTATGCCTAGAATAACAACATCTTTTACATATTGCGGATAAGCCTAAAGGGTAAATACCAATAGATGCATTTGGCCTTTAGCACTGGTGAAGCGCATCTATTTAAGTAATATATATTTCTATGTTATGCTATAAGATTGATAAAGAATCGAATATAGTTCTTTATCATATCCTTTTATATATCATTTTTTTATCTCCTAATTAATAGCATATCAAATTACATACCTATTACTCTTATTAGGTCTCCCTATGCCTTTTTCCTACTTTTAATTCGTGCTGAAAAAATGATATTAATATATTTTTGGCTTCTATTTTAGGGAGATAATATATTTTCATTTACCATTCACAGTAGTATATGTCCACATTCAACGACTGGCTCAACTTTTTTTAATGCCACCTCTGCCGCATTGGCTGTGACAGCAGGATATGGACTATTCTCCCCGCGATCGTCCGCGCTGGCCTCTTTAGTATATGCGTGACACACACATCAACATTTGTTCATGGCTTATTTAGCATAATTACAGTCCATTACCTGGTCACGCGCCCCTACAATGGCACAGCCCAACCCCCTCCATCCCTTGCCAGCGGGCGAGCGAGTTGCCACATGTTGTCAACTGGCCGCTGACCAAAATGAGCCAACCACCCTCACTTTCACTCTCTCCCTCACCCGCCCTCTCTCTCTCTGTTGACTTTTTAGCTGCAAAATGTAAATTTAATGTACGTGCAGTTGAAAAAAAGCAGCAGCTACAAAATATTTAGCGAAATTATTCACATCAAAAGGCGGCACAGCTGCGACCAAGAACTTGTGAGCCAAATGGCCATTAAAAAAGCCAACGCTAATCACGGTCCCAATAAAAAGAGCCCAATGTCTCAATAGCACCACACAATAAGAAAATTAAGAAATAAATCGGAGTAGTTGACTAGCTGATACCCTGCCTAGCTGAGCTTCTCTGTGAAAAGAGAGCAAAAGCATATAAGTGCCAGAAGGTCTGGAGTAACCTATGGAAATTTGTTGATTCTGGTTCTGAAGAAATAAGAGATATGCCTACATAATTATATTCAAAGCCATTGTTTTTGGGTTTTTAATAAAAATTATGATCGATTTTTATAAATTTTTTTAAGTTTACTTATCAAAATCCATATTTCGATTTAAGTTATTGATTTTTATAGGTTTTATTGAAGATTAGTTATCTATATTCATAATAACGATTTTTTTCCAATTATATGATAGACTTTTTTAGTGAAATTAATCGATTTTTATTAAAGTTTAGAAATCTTATATTAATAATAAATATTTATTTATTTTTTTAAAAGATTTTTATTAACTTGTATAGATTTTTTTTGGTTTTTTTATTAGTTTTTATAGATTTTTTTTCAATAATAATTATATATATTATAAATATTTTACGAATTTTAGGTTAATATCTTAGAAATTTTAATGAAGATTTTGATACATTTTAAAATATTTTTATGAAGTTTAGCTATCGAAATTGTTGATATTGACTATATTGATTAGACGATTTTTCAATTTAATGGTTTTTATGAACGACTTTTCTTGTTTTTTATTGATAAGAAGTTTAGTTATCGATCATTTGAAATAAACTTGCTCTCCGCGTTCTCTAATAGCAATTACTTATTTAATTTTCTATTAAAGCCGCACAAACACACAGACAGAGCTAGCTCCGCTTGCCTTTAGCTCTAGCTTAAGCACATATGTATATTTATGACATACTCTACGCATTCCACCCCATCTGCTTCCACCTTTCACAGAACAAACACAAAACTACCCCTTTCATATATTTGCATTGCATACAGGGTATTTGTAAAGAGAACCAACCACAACAATGAAACAGAAGTTTTTCTAATTTGTTTAAAGGTTGCTGCGGTCAGTTGGTCAATTTAAAGCAAATTTCCACATGACCTGCCATTGTGTGTTATTATAGCCGCCGGGCTATTGGCAGCACGGGCAGCAACAGCAGCGGCAAAGGGCCAGCAGTAACTAGGCTGGTTACGAGGGGAGTGGGCCGAGAGGGGAGTGGGGGTGGCTGGAGAGCATTTGACATTGGCTTGGTTTTTAGTCAGTTTAATTAAAATGCAAGTAGGCAATTTATATACACTTCATGTCCTTTATGTGGCTGTCGCCTGCTGGCTAGCACATATAGAAAGAGATAAAGACATTTAAAGAGTGTGAGAGAGATAGAGAGTGAGAGAGAGAGAGATAACGAGCAGCCAGTCTGGTCTGCTATTAGGCCATGCTTTTTGATTTATGTTTTTACACGCTTAAATGAACTGTGTTTGTTGTTGTTGCTGCTCTTGTTATTGGATTGGATTGTGGGTGTGTATGTGTGGCTGGTTCAGCTCTGTCTGCCATTGAAAGAGTTTTGCACATGAATGAGTTAAGCTCGAAGTGAAATAAAAAAAAAAAAGATGGGAAAGCGTATTAAAAGGCGGAAAATGTTTTGCCACATGGCTGCTGCAATGCCAATATGCAAAGAGACAGAGAGACACAGAGAGAAAGAGATGGGGAGAGATCGAGTGAGTGAGTGAGTGCCTCGTCGTTTGTATATTTGTAATTGACCCAATTGTATATGGCAGCTAAGTAGCTTGAAAACTTTTGAGCATCAGCCCACAGTCGACGTTTGCTGTTTTAAGCAAACAATTGGCCAACATAATTATGTGACTATTTCGAGAGGCGGGAGTAAAATGGAAATATAATCAGCTGCAAAAAAATATCTAGACTGGAAGTGAAAGCTGATTGAAGCATCTTTGTGCAAGCAATGCAATCTATACGACAAAATATGCTAAAAATTTATATATATTTCATTTGATTTTACTATATACAATTTTAATTCCCCCACAACAATTTTTAATCTGAATACAATTTGAATTGTAAATATGTGAGAGAAAAGAAAACTGCTTTAAATAAATTTTCCTTGCTATTGAATCAACTTGATTGTTAAGCATATTAAAGGGTTTTAAATATTTAAGGTTCAACAAGTAAGAGTGCTCTAGTGGGAAGTGAATGACTAGAATATACCCTGACCTACACAAAGCTGCTATTTCAAGTATTCTACAGTTGTTTTATGGCACATATTCATATATGAATATATGCTATGCATAGCAAAGGACATATAGATATGTGCAAATTCACATATACACATACACATATACACACACACATACACACACACACTTACACACACACGTACACACGCTACGTTCACTGCACGCTTTACGCAGCGCCTGCGCTTGGGCTGCACTTAGGAGCTTTACTATGAAAAATTAATTATTGAATACATTTTGCTCTACAATAGATGCACGTATTTACCTAAGCACAAAAATTCTATTGTTTCTTTTGGTCGGTTATCAATTTTGAGGCGTGAGGGGAGAGGTATAAAATATTCAAAATCCATCGTAAATGTGAAAATGTATTAAAAATTTAAAATATTCCATAATATATTTATTGGACGAAAATTTAAAGTCTGCAACTTTTATGCTGTTAAAGTTAAGCTTAAAAAACAGACTAAAATTTACGATAAATATTAATTACTATTATTAGGAATTGAGGTATAAATTATCGATATATAAATATATATTCGGATTAGCAATGCTTAGTAGATAGCAGTGCATGATAGATAATACATTTATCTATAAAGACACCAGCAGTAATTCCCCCTCAAAACCCATCGATTTTGAATGAAAAATGGAAACATTTATGTTTTTTCTTAGCGTTTTTTTCTATTCATCCACGATCATTTTTTTGAGCATTCTGAGCAATATGTCGATGAGCGGTATTTTTTACTCTATATATTAAGAAAACGAGCTATACCGACCTTACTATATAATGTAAAAAATGTTGTCTAACATTTATATAATTTAATATGAATTTAGGATGAAATTCTATATATTTTTTATTTTATTTTATTTTATTATTTTGCTTTGTTTTCCTGAAACATTTTTTTTTTCAGTCACATAAAGCTTTTGATACAATTTTTAATATTTACCGACTGTACCTATTGCTAAAATTCTATATAAAATTTTATTTGTACCTATTTGATATACCTTTTCCATTTAGTGTTTTCGTGTCTTCCTAATTCCATTTAAAATTCGTTTATAGTAAAATAAGCAATTATTTATGTCGCATTTTAATGTCTAAGCAGCAGCACGGAAGCAAATGCCGAATGGCGATTGGCAAGTGGAAATTGCAATTGTTTTTTTAAAGCTGAAATTGAGGGAATTGGAACAACAGCAGTAGAAGAAGCAGCAGCAGCAGCAGCATGTGAAACGAGCCAAAATGCAATGTCAAACTATCAAATTCTTAAATTGCAACTGACAATCAAGTCACGTGCAGCAGCAGCAACTGCAGCAGCAGCGCTGGAACAAAGCGTATTTCAAGGCCCGCCCACAGTGCAGCAGCTGGGTGCAGGAGCAGAATCAGAAGCCAAATACAATATATTTATATAAACTACAACTGAGCGCTGCGAGGGTCAGTGAAAGTGGAATTATTTAATAAACTCAACAACTGGGCGCTGGGCAGTGCAATTAAGTTGAAGGCGCTTCATCAAAATTGATTTAGTTGGCGCCGGCTCGAGCTGGGAATTCCAGTGCAAAATCCACACAACTAAAATCAACAACTTTCATTTTGCGGTTCACTGAAGCCGTAATTTGCAACTGCCGACCGCACTGAGATATTTAAGTTGTAATTAAAATGCAGCGGCTGCCAAGGCAACAGCAGAAGCACCTGTACAAGAGGCAGGCAAGCAGCCAGCCAGGTAGCTGCACTTTTTTATTTAGATAAACAGCTGTAACTCAATTTGGAGTGCTGCGCCTTTTGGCCAAAAAATATTTGCACAGGTCTAATTGAATTTTCAATTAAGTCGCCGAAATGCCAGCGGCGCGCAACCCAATGCAAACCAAATGAGGCACATGCTAAAAGAGCAAGAAATAATAATAAAAAAAGTAAAAGCAAACCAAGAAAAATGTGTAACATAAAGCATAAATTGTACAGAGATCTCTCAAATATTAAGCATACGCCGTGTGCAGCCGCAAAGTGCAAACCAAAAAATCCATTAGCCAAAGTGTGCAAATAAAAGGCAACGACAGCCAAATAAACAAGTTACACGAAAAAAAAAATATACAAAAAGGCGAAGGGAAAAAGTATATTTGGTCGAAAGAAAGGCTGGAGCAAAAAGCGCTGCAAATAAAATGCCAAATGTGCCGTCAACAGTCAAAGCCGAACAGATTTGCATTTTGCCTGATCTACATTCGGACCAAGTAAGTACAGGAGTATCAAGTGTGTGTCTAGCTATGTGTGGGTGGGTGGCTGGGTGTGTAGTGATGTGAAATTTCGTTGCCTGTTTGCTAGCTAACAGCTCACATATTGTAGCTAGCCAAAGAGTTTGGCTGTAGTTGAAAGCAAAGTAAGCAATATTATGTAAACAGAACTGGCAGAAGTTAATGGCGAAAAAAATATAAACTCAAATGAGAAAATATAAAAATATGATATTTAAATTTTGGTGAAAATAAAGTAAATTATATAAAAATATTATTTTAATTGAAATTTGTCATATTGCAAAAATTCTATAAAAATATTATTTCTTACATTAAAATTTGTCATATTGCAAATATGATTTGAGCATAAAAGCGATAGCTGATAAATTTTTAAGATTTTTTCACATTGACTTTAAGTAAAATTTATCATAATGCAAAAAGGATTTGAGTATTTTCTGAATTTTTTTGCTTTGCTAGGATTGTTAAACGTATTATTGCCATGAAAATGTTCATAAAAAAGTAATTTCAAAATTTTTAAAATAATTTTCATAGTCGACAAACCTAAGACGATTTATAAATAAAAGACATACGTTACCTTTTATTTAAAAAATTTAGCTGTATTCAATGACTTAGCCAAAATCTAAAGCTAGCCAAAAGCTGCTCAGTTTTATTTATACTGTGATCCCATTAAAAAGCTTAAGCTTGCCATAAGCTGGTCAGCACTATTTATACTTTGATCTCATTAAAAATGGGAAATCATTTCTATTTAGAACTGCATAATAATTTTTAAAATATTTAAACATATTCGGCAAATATAGTTATTATTGTCAACTTAAACAACTGCTAAAATATAGTTAAAGGAAATGATATCACACTTAGCTGGTCACACCAAAACTTGTCCTATTACTATACAAAATTTGCTGCAAAGAAAAATCAAATAATATAGCTTAAAGCTAAAACTAGCCATATACAAGCCAACTGCTCAGCATTCCATGCCATTTTCTATTAATTTCTACTTCAATTTCGTCATTTAGAGTTCTTGCCATAATCTAGCCATAAACTAGCCAAGTACTCAGCACTATACACCTTCTTCTATTCAATTCTATTTCCATTGCTCTGCATACATTTGGTTATTTCACTCAACTTATAGCTAGAACTAGCTAAAAGCTATCCAGCTGCGCAGCACTGTTGCCAGCCATAAAAGTTTACAAGTGCGAAATTGCATTTCGTGAAAAGTGTCCTTGGCTTTAGAATGAGCTCAGTCTGTTTTTTTTTTGTTTCGCCAGTGAACTAACAAAGCGGGCATATCTGTTCAGGCAAGCCATATGCAACAGTTGAAGAGTTAACTGAATAAAACATAAGCTCTGTATACCCTATAAAAACTAAACTAACATTTTATAGTATATATTGAAAGAGTCAAAAATAAATAAAATAATGCCAAAACAAACTCTAAATATACTGAAAATATTTTTTTTTAATATTTTGAATGACATAAATGTTTATAAAAAATATATATGTAATTCTTAGACTTCATTCACAGATAAACTAAATTTTTTAAATATATTAAATGACTTAAATATTGTTAAAAAAATAATTCTTAGACTTCATTTACAGTCTAAGAATTAAATATATATTTTTTAAAAATATTTTAGTCATTTTATACATTTTCAAAATTTGAGTTTATTTTTTAAAGGGTATTCAGAGTTCGTTTTGTTATTTTTCGTATTTGCCTTTGACTAGCGCCAACGCTTTTTAAATTCACTTATTCAAATTTCTTTTAGCTGCCCACACACTAACACACACAGACACACAGCATTGTATATGTGCCATGTGAGTGTGTGTGTGTGTGGTTGTGTGTGTGTTTCGGGAGAGTATTTGTTGAGTGTGTTGGCTGCCTTTTTGGACGTGTCACGTGCATAACGAATTTGTTGCCAAAATCTGTTTTTGATTTAGTGAGCAGCTTGCATTTTCCTACATATTTTCCGTTTGTTTGTTGTTGTTGTTTTTTTGTCATTCGATTCGAGTTGTTGTTGTTGTTGTTGGCCAAACTTGAAATAAATTGAATTTGTCGGCCTATGCAAAAGTGCATGTCCAACACGAAGCACTTGACAGTTAGCGGTAATCAAAGCCAGGCTAACTTTCCATGCGTGAGTGTGCGTGCGAGTGTGTGTGTGTGTGTGTGTGTGTGTGTGTGTGTGTGCGTGTTTTGCCTAATTTAGCTGGCAGGCAACTTGAAGCGGCAATCAAAATCAAGCGCATTGCTGATTAATGTGCTTGTGGATCCCAGGAATCAATCAATTCTTCAAGTTTTTTGCCCTCCATTTTATTGGTTCTTTTGTTGTGCCAGGAGTAGACCTAATTAACACGTCCATACATCAATCATCTGGCCGGGCAATGCCAGTTGAGTTCAACGAAGCGCATTATTGTGCGTAAATTACTCGCCTGCCCAGCCCTGGCCATGGCCTCCTCCAGCGCCACACGCGGCGTATGCGCAACGCAACGCTTTAAGTGGCGAAACACTTAAAGTTGCACATTATTCATGGCACTGGAGCTGCTTATCGTCCTGTTGTCCTTGTTGTTGCTGCCGCCGTCGTGGTCTGTCATGTTAAGGTTCAAAGTTGTGCCATGCAAAAATGTCAGTTTGCATTTGCTGCCGCGTTATGGACAATGTCCAGCCGGACAAAAGACGGCGCTCGAGTCCTCGGCGTCCTGCGGCCACTGTGCGCCGCTTATAAATGGCATAGCATCAAAACGTAACAAGCGGCACTAAATCTAAACGACACACACCACACTCACACACACACACTCTTACACACTCACACACACACTCACACACACACTCGCACACTCACCCTCCTGCAGCTTGTGTGTACTGCAGAGCTGTTAAGTCGACGTCAGACAGCGCAGTCACATGCGTGTGCGGCCAAACTTCAATTTTGTGGGCGCTTTGGCTTTAGTTTTCGCCACTCTCGACCCACACACACACACACACATACACACACGCAACTTTTCACTTTATGCTCTGACCCAATTGGGCTCATATCAATTGTTGAAGTAGCAAAAGCTCGAATAGCAAACACAGTATAAATAGTGTACTCTATATAGAAATATAAGTTGATATAAGATTCCATAAATAAATGTAATATGACCGACTTCATGGAGTAGCTATTTTTGTTGAGCATCAACTGCCGTGTTGATTAAGCCCTGTTTAGCGGGCTGTCTGTCTATCGACTTGTCTGTCTTTTAATAAATATGTTTACCTATTCATCTACCTATTTCTGTCTTTAAGAACTGAAGTCTTATAGCTTATGCTAAGTCAAATTTTGCAAAATCATCGATCATTTTTTAAGTCATCGATAATTTAAGATCTTTCCATAAAATCTATATAAATTGATAAGCAACTTGTGTGTAAACAAAACAAAAAATGCATGACTATAAAAATGTTCGATTCCAGGTGATGGGAAGCAGCCAGGCTATTAGACAGACAAATAGCCTGTTTCCCATCAGCTAAAACCGAACATTTTTCATAGTCCTAAAACTTTTTTTTTAATTATTGCAAATTTTATGTTCATGAAATCGATAACAAAAATATATTGTTATCAATCTAGTCTTCTAACTAATTGCCCAACATCCATGAGCTAAAGTGTCAAATCTTATGAATTTATCAAATTTGTTTTAAATTATATATAAATTAATTTAAAGATTATATTAAATTATAAATTAAATATTAAATAAATTGTTATAGTTTCATAATATCAATATAGATCGATATCAACATAGAGCATATCTTGAAGTTTCAAGCGCTAGACTCAAATAATTTTGGCATGTAGATGCGCTCAAAGTCAATATTTAATTTCTGATACTTCAATAGATGTTCAAGTCTCATGCCAGTTTTGATGCACTTAAAATTTTAGCAAAATTCGAAACCATATTTTCAAAAAGATTTGACAAGAAAAATCTATGTAAATTTATATCCCCACCTTTTATTGCACAAGAAAAATATACAGTCCACGGAAAAAGTATTTTGACGAAAAACATGTTAAGCAAATATGTTCATAAGTTTTTTAAGAAGCCACAGAAAAAATATGGTGATATAATTATTATTGTATATTCAGCTCAAATAGATTTACTGAAATAAATATTAACAATCAATACATAAATCATTTAATATTCAAGGTTCAATCAGTCAAATTGTATTTATAAATTATATTTACCCCACAAACTATTAACAATGACAGCTAACAAAAAAGATCTTAAAGATTTTCATTACAACTTTGATGTACTATTTTTATTACAATTTACCTTCATATTTATAGATTTATGAATATTTATACCCTGAGCCCATTGAAAATGGGAAATCAGGGTATAATGTTTTTGTTGGATGTATGTAACAGGCAGAAGGAGGCGTGGCAGACCCCATAAAGTATATATATTCTTGATCAGGACGACAAGAGAAATCGATTTGGCCCTGTCCGTCTGTCTGTCTGTCCGTCCGTCCGTCTGTCCGTCTGTCCGTCTGTCCGTCTGTCCGTCCGTCCGTCTGTCCGTCTGTCCGTATGTATGAACGCGTCGATTTCAGCTCTCAGAAGAGCTAGAGACTTGAAATTTTTTTTGTAGGTCCCTATATACAGCGCGCATATCGAGTTTATTTTCGATAATCGATAAATATATTCGTTTTTTTGTTATCGAATAAAAACAATATCGAAATTCAGTTATAAAATTATATCTCGCCCATCTTTTAAGCTAGAGACACCAAATTTTATATTTAGCTTTATATGTATTTTATGCAATTTCGAATTTTGTTATATTTTGGATACCGGCCCCAAATTTTCCCCAATTAAAGTTCAGTCTCAAATATAGCCAAAATGCGAATGAGTTGGCACTTTTACTAAACTGACAAATATGCCCATAGAATATGTTGATCTTATGCCGAAAATTTCATTGAAATCCGTTAAATAGCAAAAAAGTTATTAGACAAAACGTGTGGCTACTTAACAAACACACGTGGCAGCAGCGCCAAGCGAACGCACTTTTTCTGTTCTGTGCACACACACATACAAACGCTCGCATTCTAGTCGATTCGAAGAATCGCAAATTACGTTTGAATTTTGTTGAATTATCAGCTGCTGCTTTAGTTCACGTTTGCCACCGATTTCACAAGCGGTGGAGTGGCGTCGTTGGTAGAAGCGATGCACGCGAAACGTGAGGACCGGGGTTCGAGACCTGGCGACGCCAGCTATTTATTTAGTTTTTTAATTTTATAAAAATTAGGTGGCGTTGTTGGTAGAGACGATGCACGTTGCGCAATTAACGTAGGTTCGAACCTCGCTAATGTCGGTTTTTAATAAAAAAATTTTTTGGCTGTTAAGAGTAAACTTTTTTTTTATAATTTTACGCAAAATATAAGTGTATTGAAAAACACAGGTTCGACGGGGCTCAGGGTATCCCCTAGTCGGTTACGCCCGACTAGAGTTTTCTTACTTGTTTAAAGTGCAAATGTTGCTGAAACAGTTGCTAAAATATATATATCCATAAAATATGTGTGGCCTTTACTAGTAGCGAAAAAATAAATAGTTTAACTATCAAAGCCCAACGCTCGATACGGTGAGAAATTAAAAATTTTGTTTGCCATAAAATCAATGAAAATATTTATGATGCGTCCCAAAAAACAAATAGCTGCATATTTATTTTACATTTCACGCATAAATTTTGTGGCAAACACAAAAAGTTTTTGGGCTCACTTTCCAAAATTATTGCACAAAATATGTACACATACATATACATATATATACATATATATATGTAAAAAGACCGTACACCTAATATTATGATATATTTATTTTGTATTTTTTGTATTTGAAATATTTTCTATATTTTTTTCATTGCCTGCATTTTCAGTGCACTAAACGAAGAGCTCTGTAAACAAGTATTGTCCTGGCTTTCACAACATTTTGCGAAAAATCCTATGAGAGAAATGGCCAAAAAAAAACGAGGTGTCTCTGGGCAGTCAGTCGGCTAGTCGGGCGCATTGTTGTAGTAGATCACAAAAAGAGAGAATCAAATGCTGTAAAATAATGTGAAAACTGTAAAATGAAAGTATTTCTCTGCATAGCACTTTGCCGGCAAACACTTTTCACGCAGTTTCAAAATGCTCGGCCAAGTGTTGATGGTGGGTGTATTGGCTTGAGAATTTTGTTTTGTTTGAGTTGAATGGGAGTTGAGGTAGTTGGGGTTAGGAGTCTGAAAGACTAAATTTAATCTGTGTTTAATGTCTTTCAGACTCATAGCAAATTCTTTACTCTAGTTGAACTTCTCTCTAGATAGATATATTAAATATAATAAAATAAAATAAAAATATAAAATAAATTCCTTAAGAACTTTAGTTCCCCTTACAACCTAAACGAGTATAATACACTTGTATATACACTCAGCTTGAACTTCTCTCTAGAAGGAGACCTATTTATTATATTATTCTTCTTCACTCTAGTTGAACTTCTCACTAGATATTATAGATATATTAAATATAGTAAAATATAATAATAAATTCCTTAAGAACTTTAGTTTCTCTCACAACCTGAACGAGTATAATGTACTTGGATAAAACTTAAGCTATTAATGAGAGCTCTTTTAGTCTTGGATCAAGCTCTTCACTCTGCTTGAACTTCACTCTAGAGAGATCTATATATTATATTATTTATTTATATTATTATATAATAAACAAAAATTTCTATTCCTTAAACATTTTAATTTCTCTCCCAACTCGCACGAGTATCATGCAGCCGCATACAGCCGACTTGCCCTCTCCTTACCAGTTTTTTACCATAGCCCTATCAGCTTTCAATGAGAACTCTTTAGGAGCATTTTATTTGTTTTCGTTTTTATTTTCTTTTTTTGGCTTTGAACGCCTTTTTCAATTTTATGAAATATTCAGGCAATCAAAGCGATTGAAATACAAAATATAAAGCTGCGTCTGGCTTTTCAGCTTTATTAAAAATAAAAAAAAATAAATACAAATCTATATATATCTATATATCTATATCTATAGACGCAGAGAGCAGCCTGTTGTTGTTCTGCTGCTCAATGTCAAAGGGCAGTTCGCTATTTAGATTTCACAACTATCAAGGAAAATAAAAGTTGTAGGCCTTAGTTAAAAATTATAACGCCATTGTATGCAGTAGCTACTGCCCCCCCTCATCCTGCCACGCCCCGCAAACTAAACTTTGCCGCAAAACTTTGCGATGTGTGAAGCCGGAGCTAAAGCCAAAGCCAAGTTGTTTAGCCAAGGATTTTTACACTTCTTAGTGCCGGCGCATTTGCTTGTCGTCCTTGAATGGCTTCAGCTCCAAGCAGGAAGTGTTTACATATGCGCATAAAGATGCTGCCAATACACACACACATACATGCACACACACAGTCATACCTCGGCAGCCTTGAGCAACTTTAGTTAAGCCAAAGTTAGTTTCGTTTCATTATATAGTAAATCGTGATTGCAGACTGTGGAAATTCACGCTCAGTTGGCTTGAACCAAAGATCTCTGCTGAATCGCCAAGCATTTGAATGGAATGGAGAGAGGGAGAAGGAGAGGGAGAGAGGGAGGGAGAGAGGGAGGGAGAGAGGGAGGGAGAGAGAGAGGGAGAGAGACAGAGATAAAGGAAGCTTGCTTACGCTGTCTTAAGTTAATCCTGGTTGAAAGTTATTTGACTTAAGTGGATTTGGTTAAGCTGAATCTGATTTCAGCATGAGTCTAAACAAATTCTTGATGATGTTCATGAAATATACACTTATATATTTAGAAATAGATATATATATATATATATATATGTTTGGAAATATATATTTATATATATATATATAAGACTAAACTTAAAAACATATAAACATAAAAAAGCTACAAAAAATATTAATATTTATTTTAATTAATTTTTTTATGAATAATTTTAGCTCAACAAAAAACTGAATTTTATTTTTGCATTAGCAAAGCCCTAATAATTTATACTCTTCATTAGTAGCCCAAAAAATATTTATAAAATTATTTTTAATAATTTATTATAATTTTAATTTTAAAATTTATAAGAATTAAATTTTCAACATAAAAATCTTAATGTATTTCTGAAGAAAATTTGACAAGATATTTATGTAAAATTCATAAATGAATGGCATTAATATTTAAATATGATTTCGCTCATGTCGGTGTCATGGCAGGTGGAATACCAACTTTCACAATAATCACATTATTGTTGTGATCATTGTTTTTAAAGACATATGGACCAATGTCTCGGACCGCCTTTAAAGAGCAGTGGACACTAAAATTGTTTCGCCCAAAGCTTGTGGATTATCTTCATTCTAAATGCAACAATTTTGCTTAATTATTTCAATCACAAATGGGCTTCATCATACGCTATAAATTGAACAAAGCGCAAGATAAGTTTAATGAGCTGAGATGTTAATAAATGTTTCAATAATTTGCAAGCATTGTTCTGAAGAAAGTTATTTATAATGCAATGTCAAGATAAATTCAACGAAAAACTAATGTTAAAGTAGTTATCGAATATAACTTGTTTTACCAATTCAATTTATCAAATAATTTTGTTAAAAATATATAGAAAACATTATACCCTGATTTCCCATTTTCAATGGGCTCAGGGTATAAATATATAAATATATTACATAAAATTTCAACAATTTGTTTACTTGAAATTTTAAAGAGATTAATGGAAACCCAAGAGCCGCAGATAAATCTTGCTCCAGGCAACATGGCAATGCAAGCTCTTAAGTATCGCCTTATACAAAAGAGCTCTCGAGCAATCAAAGAATGGAGCTAATAGGTTATGTGCCTCATAACTCTCATAATAATTTCTATTTGTTCACAAACACTAAACAAAATATTATATGAGTTCAATGCATTTCAACGTCTGAAAGTTTTACATCCATAGCTGAGTGATAAAATTACTTTTAAAATTGGTTTACCAAATACAAAGGGAATTAAAATAATTAAAAATATAATAGAGCTATTTTAATCTATTTTCTTTATTGGCTGCATTATGTAAAACCCAATCCATTTACACATAGCCAAACCATATTTTAAAATATATTCAAAGCCGCATCAAAATTCATTCTAAAACTCTATGCCAATGTTATTTAAGCTAATGTCATTAGTTTTAATTAATTATTATTTTCAGTTGTTTGTCAGTGCATACATAGTAACGTAGTAAATGGAAAAGTGCTCGAAAAATCGCATGCATGTTCGCATAATTTATGTAAAATTTGCGTGTGGTGTCATAATTATTTTTTGGTATTACTCAAATTTATGCACTCGGAGGGCAGCTGCGACAGGCGCAGCAGCGCAGCGCGTTCAGCTGTTCCACTAATAGATTATGCTAGCCGATAATTGATTACAAATAAACACAAACAAACTCACACACAGAGTTATATTTGTTTAGGCACGAAATGTCGTAAAGGGGTGAACCTTGACCCGTGCCAGAGTCGCAGCTCTAGGCCTGACCCACCCCAACAGCGTGGCTTGACTTTTTTTCATTTTGTTTGACCAGGTGTTGGAGTTCTCAGAGCTCAGCTTAGAGAGGGATGGACTGCAGTTGCTCGCTTAGCGAAATGCACTTCAGAAAATCAACAAACTTTGAGCAATATAAATCTTTATTAGCCTCATTTGTGGGCAGGGCGACAATCAATTAGACAATGTCATTTGCCCTGTCATTCACGACACGCTCGACTTAAACTAAGCAGCTTTGCAATGCACTTGCCGAGGACTCGCTTTCCCTCTCTCTCCCTTTCTGCTGGCGGGACACTCAAGTGAGCAGTCTGTAATGAGCTTTACGTGCTGTCTCCCTCTCTCTCTCCCTCCCTCTATCTGTCTCGCTCTTGATTCGTGCGCGCTTTCCTTGCGCACATGTCGAATGCTTCATTAGAACATTGAAAAAACCGCAACTCCAACTGAATTTAAATTACGGAAAGGGGCAAAGGCTTATGCATATGGAACAGGTGGCAGGTGGTCAGATCTGATAGAGAATTTTATGTATAAATATACAGCTACGGTCAGTAAAATGATAGCGCACTGAATGCACTGAAAGCGCTGAATGTTGGTCATCACAATTTAGTGATAAACACAATATTTTTGACAAAATTTGATGCAATTATTAAGTTTAACATCTATTCTTATTAATTAGATGTTTTTTTTGTTACAAACTTAGGATATGTGCACTTCAGGACCTTAGAAGGAGAAAACACCTAAAATTGAGCTGTTCATAAGAATGATAGCAGTTACCAAAAATTGAAAAAAAAAATTAGAAAAAACCTTTTTTACGTTACTCTAACTTCATATATCATGTTTTACACATCTGCTTTAGTCTAACACTTAAATTTAAAACCGTTATGTTTTACTACGACTTTGTATTTGCATTGCATAAAGTCGATGAGGTCCTGGCACCGTTTCAGAGCAATTTGGTGCCACGCCCCCTAAATTACTTGCCACAATCGATAGATTTGTAGCTTCCACAACTCTTATAACATCCCCACACAGGTTTTCGATAGGATTCAGATCCGGGGTCTGAGCTAGCCATGCCATAGGGTCGATTTTTTTGGATGCAAACCACTATTATGCGAAAGGACTCGTATATTTCGGGTCGTTATCCTGCTAGAAAGTCCATTTAAAAGGCATTCTACAATTGGCAGATGCTAGCACTATATTTGCAAATAAACGGATGTAGACATTTATGCCCATTATTCGAGTTACACACATGGGTTGTACTACATCCAACATACGGAAAACGTGCCCATATCACATTGCTCAGACCGTCGTGCTTAATCATCAGTCATCAATAAGTAACGCAACTTACTGTGAACAGATTTAGTCAAAATAGTGTTGTTTGGTGTCAGAGGCCTTAGATAGTATATAGTCAGTCCACCAAAAACCAAAAATATTGTCCTTAGGGTACTAAGAAGATGATTAAGCACGACGGTATGAGCAATGTGATATGGGCACGTTTTCCGTATGTTGGATGTAGTACAACCCATGTGTGTAACTCGAATAATGGGCATAAATGTCTACATCCGTTTATTTGCAAATATAGTGCTAGCATCTGCCAATTGTAGAATGTCTTTTAAATGGACTTTCTAGCAGGATAACGACCCGAAATATACGAGTCCTTTCGCATAATAGTGGTTTGCATCCAAAAAAAATCGACCCTATGGCATGGCTAGCTCAGGCCCCGGATCTGAATCCTATCGAAAACCTGTGTGGGGATGTTATAAGAGTTGTGGAAGCTACAAATCTATCGATTGTGGCAAGTAATTTAGGGGGCGTGGCACCAAATTGCTCTGAAACGGTGCCAGGACCTCATCGACTTTATGCAATGCAAATACAAAGTCGTAGTAAAACATAACGGTTTTAAATTTAAGTGTTAGACTAAAGCAGATGTGTAAAACATGATATATGAAGTTAGAGTAACGTTAAAAAGGTTTTTTCTATTTTTTTTTTTCAATTTTTGGTAACTGCTATCATTCTTATGAAGAGCTCAATTTTAGGTGTTTTCTCCTTCTAAGGTCCTGAAGTGCACATATCCTAAGTTTGTAACAAAAAAAACATCTAATTAATAAGAATAGATGTTAAACTTAATAATTGCATCAAATTTTGTCAAAAATATTGTGTTCATCACTAAATTGTGATGACCAACATTCAGTGCTTTCAGTGCATTCAGTGCGCTATCATTTTACTGAACGTAGCTGTATATAATGTTAAATATAAATTTAATGTTAATATGTCAGTATGCTAATATTCAAATCATTTTTGTAAGGAGTTTGAGTGGCGAGAAAGGCGTAAGCAGAACAGAGAAAAAGAGAGACACAGAAAGAAAGAAAGAGAAATTTGAGAGATAAAAAGAAAGAGAGAAGAAGAGAGAGAGAGAGAGAGAGTAATAGAGAAAAAAGAGAGAGAGAGCGAGGAAAACATACAAATAATAAGAGAGAAAAAGTGGAGAAGAGAAAAGAAGATAGAAACAGAGAGAGAGAGAGAGAGAGAGAGAGGGAGTTACAAAATAGAGAGATAGAGAGCAAGGGAATGGAGAGAAATGGGTGTCAGATAGAGAAAAATATATAGAACAAAAAAATATAGAGAGTGCTAAATAGAGAAGAAAAGAAAATTAAAGACAGCGAGAGACAGATAGAGGAAAAAACAGAGACGTAAGCAGAAATATGATGAAAGTGCATGAACAGGGAGAGAGGTACAAAGGGAGAAACATTTAAAATAAATAAATTTCATAGAGCGTTAAGTCGAGAAAAGGTGAACGATAGAGATAGTTGATGAAAGAGGGATGACAAAAAAGGTGGAGAGAGAATGGAAAGATGAAGGTAGAGAGATGAGCAGAGAAAAGACAGCAAGTGAGATAGACGGAACGCTAGAGGAAGAGATAGAGCAAGAAAATTATTGAAAAGCAATAAACTGGGTTAAAGAGAGAGAGAGAGAGAAACCAAATGGATGAGAGGGTGAGCAAAGCTAAGGAGTGGACGGGGCAGAGAGAGAGAGATTGAAATGGACAAGGAGAAAAAGCGAGAGATATGTGACTATTTGCATACATATCTTATTTATGAAAGGGAAGTCTCAAGCTGTCTACAAGATCGTATACAATGCAATCGGAAATGTTGTCTAAGGTAATCGAAAGTACTATAGTATTTAGAGTACATAAAAGTATTTACAAATAAATATTTTTAAGACTTACAGGTGCTCCAACTTAACCTAATGCAATAAGAAAATATAACATAACTGATTCAACTATCCCACATCAGCACAACCCAGAAAGAATGAAATGAACTAAAAATAAATATTATTTTCAAATAAATACTATAAATACATGAGCATATAAAATACATTACCAATGCCAAGACATGTGGGAATTGCGATGGCGATGACTCCGGGCCGGGGCCAATCTATTAAATTGGAAGCAACAGCGTTGGCCATTTTATAATTTATCAAAATGAGAATTGATGCGCAGCAGAGAAGAGAGAGGGAGGGAGAGAGAGAGACGAAGCTTGAGGTATTTGTATTTGTCGTTGAGGGCTGCAGTGCCAGAAGGCTGCGAACTGAAAGGCATCGAGCATGCCATTCACATGCTTCGCTCAACCTGTGCCGGCGCCTCACCGCACCGCACCGCACCGTGCCAAGGGTGCGCCAAGGGACTCCGGCCAAGTGGCCGCATGCCACGCGAGAGATGCCAGCGTAAATACCAAAAATGCTTTGGCAAATATTTAGCTGCACTCTTAGTGACACGCGCGCGTGCCTGCCCCACCTCGGGCCGAGTGTGCTTTAAGCTTGCCGCTTGCACTTGGCTTTGTTGTGTGGCAGGACGAAGGATTGGCGAGGGGGAGAGTGGGGCGAACTCCTTCGTGCCGGCTTCGTTTCTTTTTATTTACGCTTGCATTTTCATTTCGAGCCCTGTAAATAGCATTAAAAATAATTTTTGCAGCTTAAAAAGCATTACACGCGGCGCTGACAGGCGACGGCTTATGCACTTAATGAAATGTACACGGCAATTGTATGGCCAAGGAAAAAGGACAAACAGTGGAGAGAGAGAGAGAGAGAAGGGAGAGGAGTGGAAACATCTTCATGGCAATGTCTGGCGCTATAAATTGGGCCAACTTAAATTGCATTTCACACATGCGAAGCCATATTAAAGGCAGCTACGTGCCGGCTCGCCTCGAAAGGATGCGTGGGCCATTAAGTGTTTTATTAATTTAAGCTTCTGCCACTTAAATTCCATTTGTCTATGGCTTGAATTTGAATTGGCGCTCTTTAACTCTAGCATATTTAATTAATTACAGTTTGCAGCGTTCATTAGTGTAATTTTATACAGTTGATTAAATTTTATTTAGATATTGTCGAGAATCCAATCTCAGTGCGCAGCGAAGCAATTTGAGCAAATTATCTAACCAAGTCCACAATGCTGATGATGATAATGATAATGATAATGATAATGTAAGCACATTTAGCTGCTAATTTAATTATTATGCACAATTGTTTTAAACGGCTCGATGGAAATTACAGCAGCTAACGAGACCAAACCAGAAATAATATTCGAGTGGCAGGCGCTGCGGTTGCAGCCATAAATCAAAGTGAAAAGGAATTTTCAATTAGTCCTCTTGCAAAATGTCGAAATTAGTTATTAAACAAACTTTTGCGACAATATTCAGGAAGCAACTGGCCAGGCCAAGACGTAATTAAATATGCAGAGAGACAGAGAGAGAGATAGAGAAAGGAAGAGAATGCAGGCTCAGCTCGAGCTCAGTTCCGGCCTTAAACGTAACAATTTTAATAGACTTTGCAGTCTTAATTTGAAACAGGTAGAACATCAAAATGCATTTAACATTACAATTAGAATCAGGCGCCAGATGTGATTTATATATATCTATATATGTCTTATTTGGCCTCTTCCGGGGCTGTTGCAGCTGGCTGCTCGTCGGCGTTGGAGTAGCCGGGACCATGCATGTCGGCCATCAGCTTGTGGTAGCACGGATGGCTCTGCTCGAAGCCCGGCTCGAGCTCGGGCTGTCGGTCGACCTCATCGTCTATGCTGTACTTGACCGACTCCGGGGACGCCGAGTCGGAGCCCTCGACGGATAGCGTTGGGCTGAACGCCACCGTCCCCTTGTGCTCATCGCATTCCTCGACGCAGCTCTCGCCGTTCGACAGCAGCTCCGACTTGATGCTGATATCCGAGCTGGTCAGTTCGCCAAATTCTTGCTCGATCAGGCGGCGTGCCAGCGGCACCGAGAGGAACTCCCGGTAGTGGAGCTTGCGACGGCGCTCGAACTCGAGGCGGCGCACCTTCTCGTCAACCGACTCGGGATAGTCCTCGTCGTCGGACGAATCATCCGAGTCGTCCTCGATGCCGAACGCCGGCGTCTCGCACTGCGACGCCTTGCGCAGCTTCTCCATCAGCGTCGCGGTGTCCAGATCGCGCGGCAGATCCGTCTCGAACACAAACGGCGTCTTCGGCTCGTCGATCACCATGTGGCCGTAGTCCTTGTTCGGCGGATGGAACGTCGCCAGCACATTCATCTCATCGAACTTGGCCGTCTTGGTCGTGGTAGTGTTGACGAAATTGGGCGAGCCCTTCAGAATGCTTCGCACGTTGTCTATGCCCTCCATGACTCTATCTCCGACTAATTCTAACACACTAAAAAATATATCCAAGTCTGCTGAAAATGATCGAATGGTATAAATTTTCCTCGAATTTTCTCTGTTTTCACCAGCTAGAGTTCTGGCTTTTACAACTTAAAATGATCTGCTTGCACCACAAAATTTGACAGCCAAAGCAAAGGCAAAATAGGTATGAGAGTGACTTCGACATGGCCTGAACAAAGTCGATTATTTTGGGTAGAAACCCAAAATGTACTTGATTGCTAGTATTTTTCGTAAGCTTATCAGTATTTTCGAGCTGGCTTTTTTGGTATCAAAAAATATTTTTATCTCAAAAAAAAAAAGATGAAATAATAATCGATGTTAAACCAGCAATCGAACCTACATATTCCACTTAATCTGCCTTACCTCCACCAATATTAATAAGAAGAAAAAAATAAATTAAATAAAATACCATGCGCCACCTGGCGTCGAGTCTAGCAGTCTTCCAACAGCTTTACTTCGCTGCCTGAAAACAGAGTTGCAAATCGAAACTTTATTAGCAGCTGATAATTTAAGCATTTTTCAATCTTTGAAATCGACTTTTGATTCTTCGAATAGACTAGAATGCAAGTGTTTGAATGTGTGTGTGTGTGCACACGTATTTGTCAGAATACTAAAAATGGAAACCCCTATTGCATATTAACTATATGTGCAAATGAATTTGTTAAAAGTTGGTGCCAGTATGCAAAATATAATAAAAATCAAAATTATATTATATATATCATTTCATGCATATTTTATGTAATTTTGATTTTTATTATATTTTGCATACCGGCTTCAAATTTCATAGTTCCAAAGAGATACAATTTAATAAGTGAATTTCGACCACATTTTTAATCGATAGCTGTTCACATATGAGGATGAGCTTCAAAAAAACTATAGCGTCGAAAATAAATTTAACACATAATGTAGCCTCAGATAAGCAACAATTTAACCTAAATAAACAGCTCAGCAGGAGTTATTTCCCACATATTTCAAGAACTAGAGATACGAATACTTTGTGAGAGCCATGCATATAAGATCGAAATTTTGGTTAATCAGTTCATTGGTTGTTAAAATCAGTTCATTTTCTGTATTCAAATAAAAACGTTGTACTCATATTAAAAAAAAATAATGCGGGAATTTGTTTACTATTTATTTATTTTATTTAATTATTTTTGTTTGATTTCCGTGAAACATTTTTTTACAATCTTTTAAAGCTTTTGATATAAATTTAATATTTACAGAGGTTAGCTCTGGCTTTAATTTACATGTTTACAATTATTGTTAGTTAGTAATAGCTATCGATAATTATCGATAGTTAGAACAAAAAAAAATTAAGAGTCTACCACTTATAAAAATGAGATCGACGCTTATAAATATGTGGAAAGACTAAAAAGTGATGGATGATCGGACGTATGGACAGACGAACGGAAAAGGGTGGCCAGACAGACAAAAAAATGAATATGGCTAAGTCAGCACAGCTCATTGTCCTGATCAAGAGTATAAACTTTTACTTTATGTCGCCTGTCACATCTTCCTCTACCTCTCACAAACTCCCCTTTTCAATAGGTTATGAATTCAGTGAGATAAAAAAAAAATCTTTAACTCTTTCTGCTGGCCGTGCTCAATTAAGCCATGTCAAGCTAGTCGATGGCTGCCAGCGTCACGGCCACAAAGTAAACTCATTTGGACGTGTTCATCGGCGTGGCATCGTGGCATCGAGATGCGGAGCGAGCGATAGAGCAAGCGTTGGAGCAGCGATTTATTATTGATCCGTTCGATTGCTGATATTGATGTAAACATATTCATCATACGAGCTGCATGTGTGTGTGCGAGTGTGCGAGTGTGTGTGTGTGTGTGTGTGTGTGTGTGTGTGTGTGAGTGTGTGTGTGTCTCTGGCTGTATTGCGAATTGATTGCAGCGCATTATTTCACAATTTTGCCAGCAAATAAACAAAGTTGAATGGAGCAGGCCGGAACTAGCAGCGAGGCATGCATATTGCGAGCTCTGCTTATCGGTGCAGTCAGCGCGACAAGTTGTGCGATAAAGGCAACGACAAGGATGCTGCCGATGCTGCCGATGATGAGATTGATGTGTGCAAAGTTTGGTTTTTTTGGTAGCTGGGCGAGCTGACATTTGGGCTGGGCTTTGACTGCTTGCCATTCGATTTACGAAATTGCAGCTGCACGATTGGATATCTTATGTAGTCGGCGGAAGCAAAGGCGGTGCAAGGCCTGTATCAATCGAGATGCTGGGTTAGACTCTCGCTTCCGCAGGATATGTGGCTGCAGCTACTTGCCGGAGATAGAGAGAGAGAGAGAGAGAGAGGAAGATAGAGTGAGACAGCCACATACATTCACGCAATTTTATGGCAATCATAAATTGCACTTGATTTTGGCTTTTCCGCAACACAATGCAGCATCCGTTTGAGCTCCAGTTGGAGTTGGAGCTGGCCAGGGGCTGGGGGCGGGCCACCCACACAGAAAGCAATTGATATTAGCCGTAGCAGCCGTTGGCCAGCATCCAGTTGCGAGGCGAAGGCTTTTGGATCGCTCGGCCGAGGCGTTATGCATATTTATTAAAAACTGTCTGCTGCGATTAAAAGCCAATCAGGCCAATTGCGAATTCCTTTTATTGGCCCTACAGCTTTATAAATATTTAAAATTTAATTTCGAGCAGCGCACGGCGCGTATACTTGATGCTGCGGCTGGTTCGAATACATTTTTCTGCAGCTAGATTAAAATTTGTGTGGGTGTGCCTGAGTGTGTGTGCATTTCTGCATCTGTATGTGTGTGTGTGTGCCAGCAGGTGCCTCGCCTCGCCTCGGCTTTGGCTCTGCTGCTGCTGTGCAATCGAAGCGTGAAACGCTGAAGCTCAGCAGACTCTCGCAAAAGGCAAACACGTTGAGCGCAAATGTAGCGCGTTTCCTTTTTGGCTTTTACGCTACACTCCCAACCGGGACAAGGACCACAGCCAGTGCCATCCCATTGCCCGTTGCCCATTGCCCAAAGCCCCAAACAGTACCACTTCTGTGTGTGTGTGTGTGTGTGTGTGTGTGTGTGTGTGTGTGTTAGCTAGCGCTTGACAGCTTGGCAAACAGTTAAATAAAGTTGGCAGCTCTCCGGCTTGTGGTCGGGGCCCAGCGTTATCGGCGCACCGGCTGGCCGGCCGTATGAGCTGTTTCGCATTTTGCCTTTCAGCTGTATCCCGAAAATTTACCGATATCTAATTGAGGCTTTATTCTAATCCAGCCACTATCGATTGCAGCGCACTAGCACGTCTCTCTGGCGCAACCAAAATTCCAGTGCATCATCTGCGCTGCTATGGCCAGGTCAACATAATTAGTTTTCCAAGTCAATTTGATTTACTGCTTGGAATGACAAGCTTAACGCAAATGCAATTTAAAGCGTGTAAACAAACCCTGGCCCGCTGTCCCATTCGTCAGTCTATCAACAACATGCGCTATATCAACAAGAATTTACTAAATTTCTAAATGAGCTGTGAAGGGAAAGAGTTTTTATAGATTCTAATCTTTATATCTTCTACTAAGCTATGGATTTGTAACTTAGTATTTGAACAAAAATATGTGTTAAACAAAATATATATAGTTAGACTAACGTTAATACGTTTTTTCCTCACCAAAAATTTAGCTGTTCATAAAAATAATAGTGACTATGAACACTATTATTTTTATGAACAACTAAATTTTTATATATAATTTTATTTTATTTTATATCTTTCACTAAGCAATGGATTTGCAACTTAGTATTTGAACAAAAATATGTGTTAAGTAAAAGAAAAGGTTTTTTCTTACAAACAAATTTAGTTGTTCATAAAAATAATATTTTTGTTCAAATGCTTAGTTGCATATCCATAGCTTAGTAGAAGATATAAAAAAATATAAAAAATTTTGTTGTTCATAAAAATAATAGTGAATACTACTAGCACTATTATTTTTAAGAACGACTAAATTTGTATATTTAGTTATTTATTGTGCTTTATTTCACTTAAACATTTCCTTACAGTGAAATAAAGTGAAATAAAGTATAATAAAAAAATAAATGTAAAAATGTAGTTCATAAAAATAATAGTGACCACCAACACTATTATTTTTATGAACAAGTAAAATTTTTATATTTAATTTTTATTATGCTTTGTTTCACTTAAACATTTTTTTCCAAAAGATTTTGATATATTTTTTTAATTTTTACAGAGGTTAGTTATTATTTTTCAACTGAGATATTTATTGGCTGTTCTTAGAGGCAAACGCACACAATATCGAAGTATATATTATTGGAATTAGTAAAAAACCTATAGCTCTAAAATTAATTATTAAAGGTGTAAAAACGAAGCAGCATCAATTTTTCAAGAAAAAAATTCATCAAAAGTTTACTCTTTTTTCCCCAATTTGGCAAATTCCCATTTTGACACATTAATTCTAGTTAAGATATTTTTTCTATTTATATATTTCAAGAACATTTACATACTGAACGTTATTTTCGCACTTCACCATAATATAAGACAAAAAAAAATTTCAATGAAATAAAAAAAAATACATTTTATATTAATTTATATTTATCGAATTCCATAAAAAAAATTTTAATTTTTCTTTTATATGTAGACCTAATTTCCTTTCCCAAAGTCCGTGATGATAACCCTACCATTCTCGATGAAGATATTCTTGGTGCTCTGATCCTTGTGTATTATGTCCCTCGCATGCAAATAGCCCTTTCCCCCATAAACTATATCCTTATATTTTTTTCCCAGCAAATGTAGTTTTAAGTAGTAAATGAATCGAACGAAAAATATTTGTTTTGCTTCTTACATTTTTATTATAAAAACTAATATTGCTTGATAATTGTTTTTTTTTTTTTTTTTTTTTTTTTGACGCTGTTTACTTGCTACTGGGGAACATTTACAGCACACAGGAGAATTTAGCAGGAGGGACCGCAGCTAGCGGCGCAGCCACCGCAGGGGCCAACGGCACAGCCGCCGCAGCAGCCGAAACACGGGCCCGTGGCGTAGCAGGGTCCGCACACATTAGGCCCAAAGCAGCCTCCGCAGCAGGGGGCGCAGCAGCCACCGCATGGTCCGCAACACATGATTGATCTCTAAAGAAATGGAAAATGGTAAATAAGAAAATTGTGATTTAATTAATTTCTTACCTAAAAACCAAAAAACAAATCAAGACTACAAAAGAATTTAGATGTTGTTGCTTTGGAATGTTATGTAAGAATGAGGACTTGGAGAAAAGGTCAAATACTCTTGGAGCTGGGGTGAAGTTGAAGTCAGAGGGAACTAGACTAGAAATAATTTGATAAATTAGCCATAGAAATAAATTTAAAATGTTTGCTTGCTTTGCCAAAAACTTGTTAACTCGATTTATTGCACGTGCTGTTTTTGTTTGTGCAATGCATTTTTCCTTTTGGCATTTAATTGGTGGCAAAATTTAGAGTCCCATTGCAATTTCGTGGCACACAATGGCTCACTAATGAATATGAATAACAAGAAACTCGAATGTGCCAACACGCACGCGACGCGAAGCGACGCGGCCAAAGTTGACAACGGCAGCAACAAAGCGGGCAAACAAATAAACAAACAGTCAGCTGATTGTGTGCCAAGACAAACAGACGGAGCGACAGACGGGGAGACAGTCGGACCGACACTGGGAACAAACTACTTACTTACTTACGAGGACTTTAGCCACTTATGTGGGGCAAAGGCAAACAAAGTTATGCGGCAAGTTGAGCCATTTGTTGTTGTTATTGCCGCCGCTATGCAACTGTCTTTTCACATAATGTCTCTCGGTTGTTAAAGTTGTCTCCACAGTTCTCTCCTCTCTCTCGGCGAACGCAAAACTCACATAAATTACGCGCCAGCAAAAGTCACAAAATGTCAAATGCAGCAAAAGCACGAGGAAAAAAGTGCAACGAAATTGTGTGTGTGTTGGAGGAAAAATTACGATTGCCCGCGGTTGAGTCATCGTTCGAAGGCCCGCGACTCCAGAGCTGCAGACTTTTTTTTGGGAACTTTGTGCCAGGAAATGCGACCAATTTGTAGTCATCGCCAGCCATATAAATGCACGCCCATTGTCTGCCAGGCCACGCCGGGCCACGCCGGCTCCTGGTGGCCCGTGGTCGATACGCGCGTGCTGGCCTTCAAAACTGACAGCCAAGCGACAGCAGCCGTGGGCTCAAAAGCTACGCAAAAAAACTATAATAAACTAACTATGATTTATGGCCCTTTGGGCACCGGCGAACCGCAATAGAAAGTTGAATGGAAACTAGAAATTCGCCAATTAAATTATGGCGAATATAGAAAAAGCCAGCACATAGATTCTAAATGTCAGTTGAAATTTTGGGTGCTTTCTATTAAAACGCACACACAAATGTGTATAATTATTGAAAAGTCAAAAAAAAAAAGAAGAGCGTAGGGAATTAAATAAAATATATTTATTAAGAAGACCATTTTTTTTTCTCTTTAATAAACAAATATGCAGGATAAAATACTTTTATCTATATTTGGATATAAATATTGGAAATTAAGAATTTGCCATACAATTTTTATATGACAGTTAGAATTTAATTTTAATAAATTTATTAACGAATACATTAAATATATAGAAAGTTTTATTTATTTAAATATACATGGTTTTTCTTTTTAATACAGAAAAATTTGCCACGGAAAAATTTGATGAATTATTTGTAATAATTTAAAAAGAGTTAAATATTTTCATTAGACTAAATGTATTTATGTATGAACAGTTTTATTTATTTAAATATACACTGTTTTTCTTTTTTATATACAAATATTTCCCACGGAAAAATGTAAAGAATTATTAATAATATTTAAAAAAAATAAATTTATTCATTAATTAATACATTTATATATAAACACTTTTATTTATTTAAAAATACATACTTTTTCTTTTTAATATAAAATATTTTCCACGGAAAAATGTAAAGAATTATTTGTAATAAAATAGTTTTAAAACAAATAATATAACGAAAAAAATTAAAATTAATATAATTGTATTCAGATGAGTTCCTTTTCTAGTATTCCTTTTTTAATAAATTAAATTAAAACTAATTGAAAAATTAAATAAATGTTTTATTATAATGCTTGTAAGCTTGTCCGTTAAAAAATATAAAAAATATTTGTGTATGCGCAAGGAATAAGGAAAATATTTATAAATAATTCTGCATCGACTACCTTCCAGCTATGCACAATACGTCTTTCTTTTTGACATAAATGTGCTTTGGCCATGGTTACTTCTGAAAGAAGAAAAAACTCATTGGACAACGCAGCTTCTTCTAATGCGAAAGGTGAATGCACCTGGCGGAAAATATCGACAAAGTCAAAGCAGAGACCATAATAGAGTAACATAAATGCGCAAAGACAAAGAGGCTTGCGAAGGAGTCTGCAACTTGCGGCGGAAAACAAGGACCTAGACCCAGCAAAGACTGCAAATTGAAAAGAGATGGAGAGGAGAGAGAAAGGGAGAGAGAGAGAGAAAGGGAGAGAGAGAGAGAGTGAGAGAGAGACAGAGAGAGAGAGAGAGAGAGAGAGAGAGGGAGAGAGAAAGAAAGACAGCAGCTCGAAACAATGGTTAGACTTGCGCTTTGGCATTATTATTATTTATTTTATATTATTTGTATAATGAACATAATTACTGCTGATATAATTTATACACATAATAAAAAAAAAATTGTTTTTATATTATTTTTCATAGTATGACCATTATAATAATAATATAAAATAAATATTTTTACTAGCGATATATATTTTTTTAATATATATAATAATTAAAATTATTTATTAAATTCAAATTATTTTTTAAAAATAAATTATTTATTTAATTTTATAATGATCATAAATGCTACCAATACAATTTATATATATAATATTTATAATTATTTATTTTATATATTTTTTTATAATGATATAATTTATATATATATATATATATATATATATATATATATATATATATATATATATATATATATATTCAATTCAAACTATACATATTTTATATTATTATTATAATGATATTAATTACTACAAAATACATCGCTTCATTTTCACACACTCTCTCAATTTCGATTTGAGCTGTGGCTTAATAAATTTTGCAGTTTTCAATTGAGGCTCGGGTGCTGCTGCTGCTGCGGTATAAATCAAGTTCGGACAAATAAACGAGCTCAAATCTTACATCGAGTTGAAAAATGCATTGAATTTTTTGGTAATTTTTTTGTTTGCCGCTTTTGGGCTTTCCTTTTGTTGGTGTCTAATAAAGGAGGCGGGGCAGGGGGGCGTAGGAGGTGGCGATGATGGCGAGCCAAAAATCATGCAAATGAGTTTAGCAACTGAAATGCCTGGCCAGACTCCAAGCGCAGGCCGAGTTAGAGTCCTCTCTGGCTGCTCTGCGCTGTAGTCGAAATAATGGTCATGAAATGAAAACGAATCAGGGCAATTCAGCAGCCGAACAGACAGCCAGAAAAAGGGGGCCAAAGCCAAACTGAAAAAAAATTCGGGCATTCACTGCCAATGATGAAGATGACGACGAAAGTAATGATGATGATGATGATGACGAGGACGAGGAGTGGGACGTGAATGAGTTTGATGCCAGAAACTGTAAATGTTGAATGCGATGCGATGCGATGCGATGCGTTTGAGTCTGCGTCTGCCATGCAGCTGGGCGTGAAAATGCAATTTACTGGCTACGACTGACGGCTCAGGCTCAGGATCAGACTGGCTGGTGGGGAGAGGACAGGGGGTCGTTGGCCAACAAGTGCAGCTCGTTGAAGGGCAACTACTCTGCTGGCCGAGCACAAAAAGCTAGCCACAACAATTGTAATTAAAAGCTGCGCTAACCAAAATGATAAATATCTTGGCAAAAAAAAGAAGCAGCAGAGCACTTGGCAAAAAGTTGAACAAAAAGCAAGTTAGAATGTTGCGGTTGGGTATGAGTGACTGTGGAATGCTCGCTCAAGGATGGAAAAGTTAACTTAGAACTGTAAATAAATAAATTGTATAATGGATATATTTTATATATAATATAAGCTTTATATATATTAACATATAAACGGTCGAGTTGTGGTATTTGTGGTATATATCTATAGTATATACACTGCGCGTCATTAGGATATTTTCTGTATCGTTCGAGATATCGTTCTAAACGTTTTTCCTATTGGACTCCTATTTTTTGAAGTGAAAAATGATTGAGCTCTGAAAAATTCCAGGAAATATTTTTAAAAGAGAGACTTTATTAAAAGCTTCAAGAGAGCAAAGATTGCTCTGGTAACGACGTAACTTATTTAGTTTTCTTTGATTTTCTCCATTGCAGATTATGATTCTTGAGCTGGGCAATAAATGTTTTGACATTGATTTTCATTATTATTGATGCCTTCACAAGTTCACATAATTACTACTCCGTTCACTCATTCATAGAAATACTACTCCCTCCTTTTATTAATAGAATTACTTCTCCCATTATCATGCATGTAATCCAATGTAATTAACATTTATGTAATCTCCGCTTAAAACTCTGCCTTTTTACGCTCAAGACAAAACGCTTCGCAGACGACGAAGTTTTATAAAACTTTCGACTCATTTGCTACAGCTTATAATATTTTAAGTCTTTTTCTTCTACTGTGACGATTCGACGCATCCACTCCGAAGACTCCTTCACTTGGATTCAGATATATATATATATATATTTATATATATATAAAGATCTCATTAGAAAGTTTTTGGCAGTCGACAGAGATGGGGAAAGGTGGGTATTTATCCTTTATTTACATCTAGTCCTCACCAGTTTTCACTTCCGAAAAAAAAAAAAAAACAAAAAATAATTTAAAGTTCGTATGAATCAATCTATAAGAAATAATATAACAAAATATTAGCTTTTATGTTAAACGAGATCTCAACACTTAATCGGACGGACAGACGCACATTACTGGATGGACTGAGCTCATCGTCCTCATCAATAATATATACGCTTCCTGTTTATATAAAGAAAAAATGATTAATTTAAATCAAGCTCAGATCGAGCAGAACAAACAAAGAAAATATTATATAAATTGTCCTCTCACTGAGGATATTCAAAGAAAATGTAGTCTGAGCTCAAAAGAGCACCATAAAATATCAATAAGTTAAAAAATATATAGAAAGACATCTTAAGGGAGGTTGATCTTTCTCGCATAAAAATTTTATATATTCCCAATGACAAGTCCCTATATGCCCTCTTCACGACTCCTGAACGGGCATTAAAACATAAACAAAAACGAAAAACTTGAACTTTTACTTTTCTTTTGTTGTTGTTGTAGTTGTTGCTTGGCTGTTGTTGTTTTTGTGCGCTTTGTCTGGCCGTCGCGCTGTTTGTTACTTTTCGCACACAATTCCCCGCCATGGATCGCACCCCCTCCCCCTACCACCAGCGCCTTTGCACGGCAAATGGCCGGCCTGGGAGCTGCCATAATACAATTTATACGACAACACTTTAGTGCAAAGTTTATGCGCAGTGTTTACAACGTGCCATAAAAGCCGGACAATGCATGAAACACACTGCGAGAGAGACGGAGAGAGAGAGAGAGAGAGAGAGGGAGAGAGAGAGACGGGGATGCGTGGGAGCTGGATTAGGGCTAGGGCAACGGTTGGCTATAATGTAAACCGTAAATGTACTCCTCGTCGTCATGCTGCGGGTGCGTAACAAGTGCAGCAGCTCATGGCCCGCATAAGCAGGATGATCCGGCCGAGCCGGAGTCGCAGTCGCAGTCGAAGTTCTCGTCGAGTTCATTGGCTCGCCTCGGAGGAACACAAATTGTCGCCCGACATTGGCAGCCATTGTAGTAAAAATTAAGTAATAAACTAACTTTAACACAGGTTGCTCTGCTCTCTGTCTCGTTATGGCCAAAACACACACACACACACACGCACGCCGAGTGAAGCAGTTGAGGCAACAACAAATATGTTTTTAGAGCCATAATCCAGACTGCGTTAATGCCCCCACACTACATTGTCGGGCAGTTTGCTAGCATTTAACTGAAGTGTTATTGGCGGGAGAAGAGCCTTAATATGGCCACAATTGCTGAGCGAACTGAAGCTGCTATATAGCTCTCTCTGGTAGGCCTCTGATGCAATCGTGTGATAATTGTGTTTACATAGAAATGGAAATGAAATTAGCTAGTTGGGAATTGCTGGGAAGCTATAACCAGGTAAAATTAAAAGCGAAAGACTTCATTTGAATTGTCTCACTAAAAGATGTTGATGCTCTTTGCTGGGCAGTTTATCGGAATCTGATATAAGGAACCATTTTATATGATTCGAGTCTATATGTTGACAGTCTTAGATGATGATCAGCTAAGCAAGGCCTATTAAGTATTTCTCTCCCTTCTTGGAATAACGTTTGCTATGTCGACCATATTTTATTTACTTTCAACAAATCTCTAGCTGAAAGTTCACTTAAGATTCATAAGATAAATTTTTCTAATCATGCTCAAACTATACTTCTACTGCTTGAGCGCTGAAAATGTTTATTCTACAGGCAACTGCATATTCTACAGGCAAAAACGCTGAGCTGAGGAAACACTGAGCACTTTTCGTACATAAAGAACCAGATATATCAAGCAAGACCTCAAGGTGCCAAAAATTGGAGACAAAATTCAGAAAGTGGCCACAATTACTTGGACAGCTTAGATTCTCACCATAATAGCCTCATCAATCGATTAGGTAATGCCGTTGATAGCTCAGCTAGTCAACGTTCTAGGACTAGCAGAAGACTTAGGATCCTTAGAATTCCTCAGAAGATCAACTGTGACATTTTAATGTATTTATGTAAGAATTACAGTTAATAGGTGCAACCTTTATTACTTAGCTAGCATATCCAAAAGCTCTAGTCTATCTTCTTATATTCGTTACAATCTATAGCCCAAGAAATATATATAAATTATTACTTTCTATTGGGATTAAGTTGCGTAAAGGGTAGCGGTATGCAAACCAGAAAATATGTCGTTAAAAAAAAGGAAAACGAACAAAATGTGACAACTTGGCTGGAGCTTTGCTGTCTAAGATGTTTCTTAGACGCATTTCCTTTTCTTTGGTAGTCTCAGTACGATTTAAGTACTGATATACAGTCTCATACTACACTTAACTTAACCAATTCTTTATGTATAATAAACTATAACTATAACTATTAAAATAACTATTTAAATATCATATTCTCTATGTATTAACAGCTAAATAAAAATTCAACATTTCTAAGAAAACTTCACAGCTAAGACAGTCGTAACACTAATCATAATATACATCACATTTAAGCTCTATTATACATTTTTAGTGGACCGAATACTAATCAGATCATACTTAATATATTAAGAGCTAATATATTAGGAAGCTATTAAGAACTTAAACTACTTCTAAGTTATAGTCATCGAGAATTGCCATCACTCTTGCTTGGACACCCCAAACCACATCCAATCCATTCAAAATTCTAATATAATATAACTCCCCCCATACAAAATATCCACTTCTTAAAACCTCACTCAGACATCTTCTTCCACTCGAATTCTCGACTCTCAATTAACAATTTAGTATTTCAGTTCTCGCAGCGAGCCGAGCAGCTGCACAAACTATTTACTGCTGATGGTATTCAATTAGTTTTATATAATTTGGTGCAGAATGAAGTGAGATAATTATATAGTTAACGGGAAATAGAAATTTAATTAAAGCAAACAGCAAAACGCCAATGGGCGCTGCGAGTCAGTTACAGTTTCGCTCACTTTGTCAGTCGGTTAATCAATTTTACAACAAAATTGGGAGAGCAGACGAAAGGGGGCGTGGCTAGGCGGGCTGTGTGCTGGTGACAATTGGAAAATAGGTGCAGAGCAAAGTTGATTCATTCATTACCTGAGGCGCCAAACGGCACAATCTAATTAATTAGGCAAACCGGCAGAATGAAATCAAACCTAAATAGGCGGGGGAAAACAAATAAGGAGACAAGGACGAGACAGGACAAGGGCAATGCTGGGTGTCAGTGCTGGCAACTTGGCCTTTTTCCCGCACTCCAAATATATGAAGTGAAGTGAAGTGAAGTGCAGTTGGCAATTGCAATAATTGATATCCCGCAAGCTGAAATGTGACATTATCGTCGTCTTGGTTAGCTGCTAACAACACTCGCCCAAATACAATTTTCAATCGGAGAAATCAATAAATATCAATGGCCCCCGGCCGCGGCCCGGTTGTCAACACGGGCCAAGCAAATTAATGTGGTATTCCGTTTCAAATGCATAAAACCAGACACTAGCTCCACGCTCCATCAATTTCAATCAGGCACTCAGGCCTAATCAAATCGCCTCACAAACGAGCCACGAGCCACGCGCCACGCGCCTCTCTTAATTGCTCTCAATTTGACCACAAATTACACGACCCAAGCTGGCGGGGAGGGTCCGACGAGCAGCTGCCGAGAAACGCATCTCTATTTATTTTTGTGTTCGTTTTTTGTTTGCTTTTCCCGCATCGTTTTCATAAATTTGCGTTAAATTGACTTTATGACGCGCAGCGCATCAAAATTTCGACACTTGTGGCTAATTTGCAACACATTTCCCTCCAAACTTGGCCAACAACAGAAATAGAACTGGGGAAAAAAATGTATATAAAATGCTCAAAGAGGAAATGACAAAAATCACAAAATATACAAATCGGAAAAGTTGCGAGAAGCACGACTAAGAAATACCCTAGCTCAATCTTTTTTAGTTTCTATTTGGTGTGTCTCAATTATTTAGTCTATAGTATTTAGTCTTTATAGTCTTTAGTCTAAAGACTGTACTTAATCTTTGACTAAAGGGTGGGAAGCTTGACTAACAAATACCCTAACTGAATCAGTTTCGTCTCTCTTAGTCTTTAGTTTCTATTAGTATTTAGTCTTTAAGCCTTTGGAATCTTATACCTTTAGTTTTTTTGATCTTTAGATCCATATTCCTTTCGACCTTTGGACGTATAGACCTTTGGAGCTATAGCTCTAAACACCTGTATATACTTACACCTTTATACACTTAGATCTTTATACCTTTAGATTATTTAACTCTTAGACCTTTATACCTTTATAATTTTATCCCTAGATACCTTTATCTCCTTATACCTTTACACTTTTATACCTTTATATATTTATCCCATTATATCTCTATACATTTATACTTTTAATCTGTTATTCCTTTTGATTCTTAGACCCATATACCTTTAGAACTATATACCTTTATACCTTTAGATCCTTTGACTTTTAGTATTCAGTGCTAAAACTAATCTACCCTCTCTTATAACAGCTAAAGTCGTGCAAAGCTCAGGGAAAGCGCCAAAGTAGCGTTGAAAATTAAGTGGAAATGAATTGCACGCTTGAATTTCAATGGAGCGTCCGGCACGTTAATGTTTACTCAAGTGGAAATCGAGTCACTGACAACTCGCTGCCGCCGCGCCCCCCCTTGCCTGCCACGCCCCTGGCCACTGCGACCATACGCTGTCCATTTCCGGCCAGCAACTTTCTGCACAACCACAAAAGGCAACTTAGCTAAAAAAAAAGACAGCGAGAAATGGAGATGAAAATAATGAAAAATATTTGTGCAAAGACAGTGAATAAAGGAAAAGTCAGGCAAAAGGCACAAAACAGAGGCGGGCGACGCAAAGTGACTTGCCGAGTGGGCCTGCAGTCACAATAAGCTGTAGGTATATTTAAATATTTAATATATATTTTTTAAATATCTAAAATAAAATAAATATTTATTAGATAAGTGTGAATTATGAATATTTTAAAAACATTTTAATTAAATAAATATTTATTAAATATTAAAAATAAATATATTTAAAATTTCAAATAAATAATTTATTTTTAAATAAATAAATTTTAAATATATTTAAGTATTTTAAATATTTTTAAAAATAAATATTTTGTAATCAATTGTGAATATTAAAAAAATATTAAAAATAAAAAAATACTTTAAAATCATTAAAAATAAATAAATATAAAAGTATTTATAAAAAATATTTTTTTCAGTATTTAAATAAATTTAATTATCTAATATTTATATTATATATAATAATAAAAGTATATTTTTATAGATATTTATTTTGTAATATTTTTTAATTTGTTTAAATTGTGAATATTTTAAAAATATTTATATAAAATAATTTTGATCAATTTAGTGTTAATTATAAATATCCCAAAAATAATAAAAAGTTATGCAAATATTTAGCGTAAATAAATAGTTTTGAAATACGTAATTAAATATTTTTAAATTAGTGTTAATTCTGAATATTTTTAAATATTTAAATAAAATAAATATTTACTTAAAAAGTGTGAGCTGCGAGCTAAAAGTGTTACCTGAGTGAAGAGAGAAATATAGTTAAGTATAAAGCCACAGATATAGTTATGGCAAAATATTATTGTTGCTGCCACAGCAGCTGTTCTTATTGCTGTTATTGTTGTTGTTGTTGCTGTTGTTATTTAGCTAAAAGTTTTGGCGCAGCGAGCTGAGTTAATTTGTATCCACAACTCAATTGCAAAAGTTTAAGCGAGCAAAAGATTTATGAAGTTTATATGCAATAACATGGCAGCAGTCGAGGCAGGCAGTTGAGGCAACAAACTCGAAAACAATAAACAAGAACAGCAAGGACCCGTCCAGGCTATGCAATAAGTATGCAGCAGCAGGAGCGGCAGCAGCAGCATCAGCAGCAGCAGTCAGAGCAACGCAAACAGCAACTGGAAACGGCAGCAGCAAAGTGAGTGGCTTCGGGCACTGCAATCAGCTTTGATAAGCAGCAGCAAATGGCCAGTCAAATGATAACGATAACGAGTCTATCGATAGCAGTCGACCGAGGCTGGCAAAGAGAAGCCGCCGCAGTCAATGCAGCTGCCGATTGACTTTTATGTCGGGCCAAAAGGCAAAGCAGCGCTCGAAATTAGTTTCGCCAGCGGCCAAAAAGTCAATTTTCATAACAATTTGGCCTGGGCTGCCATAATGAACTACATTTTCCTCATCATCTTGTTGATTTTACTGCTCACATTTTCCCTCAAGAAGTGTCTCTCCCTCTCCCTTCCCCCTCCCTCTCTCTCTCTCTTTCTCGGTCTGAGTGAGCTGCATTTACAGTTGGAGTTATTAAAATGCTGCTGCGAGTTGATTTAATGCACAGCTGGCAACGATTTGTGCTATCATAAAATATGTATTTGACTCTATTATTAAAAATACATAAACACAAATCTCTGCATGAAAAGGCTGCAACGAAGGCTGAATACTCTTTGAGACAGGATACATGTGAATATTAATGAAGCTGTGGAAGGTTAAGAAACTGTTTTTAGATTGCCCTTGATATAGTTGCAAAAGTGGAAATGAGTTGAAGAAAGTTAATAGAGTCAAAGGGGAATATACAAAATAAATAGGAAACTATTATTGGCATAAAACGAAAATAGAAGAGAAAATAATATTTTTTTTTTAATATTTATATATATATATTTATATTGAAAAAAAATTAAAATAGAAAAACAGACAACAGTACAAAATAAATAAATAAAACAAAATAAATAATGTATATAATATATTCAGATAAAATATCTGCAAGAAAAGTAAAAATAGAAGCACAGACAAATGGGACTTTAATATAAAATATATGAAATAAATGATTAGTTAAGTTTTAAGAATTCATTTAAAAAAGGCAGGCAAATATTAAATAGATAATTAAAATAAAAAAAAAAAACAATAAAAAATTGTATATCCAGTATTTGGATACAATAAAAATAAAATAATTGACAAATTAAAAAAAAAAAAATGAATATAAAATAAATGTATTAAATAATTTTTTATAATATGCAATTTTATAATATTTTCATATTTATTTTTTTTATATTTATTTATTTGTATACTTTTTTTTATATTTATATTAGTATAAAAAAATAATAAAAATAAAACAGACAAAAATTAGAGTTAATATTATAAAAAAAAAATAAAAAAAATAAAATAAATAAGCAATAAAATGTAATACATTATGACAGTAAGAAAAATAAATAAAAATTAATAAAATAAAATATGTTATTTAAAATTTAATATAATATATATGTGTTATTATTAAGATATAATAAATATGAAAGAACATACCTATACAAAATATATATTTAACAATTATTTTATATTCCAACAGATCACACACATCCCAAACCCACCTCGTCTTTATACACATATCCCTCCACACAGTTGGCATTGTCGAATAAAAACAACCTTATCGAGTGTGTATTGTAAGCGGACATAGTTGAGTTTATGGCATTGAAAACAAAGCGACAAACTTTCGTAGCATACGTGGCGTATGCGTAATGTCAACTTTGCATATGCATAAAAGATTTCGAGCTGTAGCTGCTGCTGCTGCTGCTGCCGCTGTTGCTGTTGCATAATTTCGCATAAATTGCGCTGACATTTTTTAATCTATGTTGAAAGTTTTGCAGCGCACAAAAATGTATAAGCAGAGACACACACACACACACACACACACATACACACACTCGTATATATCACCATTTGCATAAATCCCAATTGCAGTGCACTTTGCCATGCCCGTGTCTCAATGGCCAAATAAAATATCTACAGCGGCAACAACAACAGCAACAGGAGTGGGGGAAAAAAGGAGCAGCTGAGCTGCACTTTAGTCGCTGCCATCTTGAAGATTCATAAAATGTGTATGAGTGCAAAATGTTTTAAATTTATTACAATAAAAACGAGCTGGGCGACGAGCGAGTACGCAAATGCGACATAAAACGCTAAAAGATAAAGCAGCTTGCCAAGGCAATGGCCATTTTTTATGCGCCTTAAAGTGCGCTACATAAAAACGAGTCGACACACACACACAGACACACACACCTACACAGGCGCGGGCGCACACCCGTATATACGCACAGGTGGATCTGACGGGATGCATTGATGTGACTACACAAAAAGAAACGTGGAAATTGTTGCAGGCACGCGGCCTGGAATGGGGGCACGTTTATCAGCCAAAGGCAAAAGGTGGCGACTCCTCACCTCCAGTTTCAGTTACAGTTTCAGTTTGAGCTTCAATTTCAGTTGATGCCGCTGCTGACGCTGCCACCGCTGCTGCTGCCGCTGCTTCTATCGGCTGCCTGTTTTCCTCTGCGGCTGTTCATCAGCTGCCCCACAAAGCAGACGCATTTATTACATTGCTTTTGCACAATATTTTCGTCTTTTCTTCTTCGTTTTTTCGCTTTTTTTGTTGTTGTTTTTGTTTGCTCCGCCGGCCTTTTAACTGAAAAATTGGCACAGTGCGCCGTTTGGCATGCAAAGCAACCATTACAATTATTTTAGCTTCTTCCTTTGCTCTGTTCTTTTTACTTTCCTTTTCTTTTTTTTTTTGTGCTTTTTTTTGGTTGCCTTTTGCTTCTGTTGCTGCTGCCATTGTCAGTCGGCCACGCGCCTGCCACGCTTCACTGACGCTGGCCCTGGACCCTGCCGCGGCTCGTCTCGGCTGGGCTTGCCAACCTGCCTATGAGAATGCCGCAAATCAGCTTCAATTTTCAGTTGCCAATGCGAAACGGTTACCGGGTATATGCTTTAAAAATAGATTTGTCACAAGTTACCTACATTTCTGAGAAAGAAAACGATTTCCTACCTAATAATCACAGGGAAATTTACAAAAGATATAATATTTTGTTATTAAATTAAAGTTTAATTTTTATACATTTTAAAAATTAATTACTTTAAAACTCCAAATTTTTAATTAAAGCAAAGTTCCTTCTCTTAATTAAAAGTTGAAATTACCAATCAGAACAAAATTCGGCAGCAACAATTAAATTTAAAAGCGCAGCCATTGGCCGACGATAAGAGATATTCCTTTACAATATGATATTTGCATGCGCGAGCAAGACGGCAATCATGAATATTAAGAGAAAGTTTATTCATTAACATGCACGATTGTAAAGCGCAGCAGATCGCATATCAAGAAACACAAGAGAGAGAGCAGTGCAAGTAGAGCTGCATGGGTGAGAGCATGTGTCACAACAACAAAGTTGCAAGCGCTCAACATTAGAGCGATGGAAAGAAGAAGACCGAGCACTATAAATAGCACAGCAGCTCTAAGCTAGGCTGCAGTCACAGCTGGTCAGTCGAGCAGAGAGGAGCTGCGCGCTGATCGTGATGCGCAGAAAGTGCGCCCTTGAGTGTGAGCAGGATGACAGTATAGTTAAGCCTTATGTTGCGTGGCGCCGGGGTAAAGAGTCGAGCTATAGTTGTTAAGCTAAAATATTCGTTGCAGCTGGTTACTCGAACAGAGAGGAGCTGATCGTGATTGGCAATATGAGAGCCTTTTGAGTGTGAGTAAGATGGCAATATAGTAAGCTTTAATGTTGTAAGGCGGCGGGGTAAAGAGTTGAACTATAGTTGCTTAGGTAAAAGGCCTGTAACATAGTTGCAGACTAACTACTTTAAGCCAATAAGGAGCGTTATGATTATGAAAGCGTTATAAAGTAGAAAGCAAGCCTTTTGAGAGAAAGCAAGATGACAATATAAGGAATGTTGATAATGCGAGGTGGAGGGGGAAAAGTGAAGCTATATTTGTTAAATTAAAGGCTGCAGATGAACCACTTGTAGCCAATAAGGAGCGTTGTGAATATAAAATAAATATTAAATTTAAAAATAAAAGTATTTAAGTTTAATCAGCATTATTTGTAGAGGCTTATGATGTCTTACATTTTTATTACTTATTTGCAAGCCCCTTTCAATGGTTTACCAGCTATTTCTCTGCTTTCTAGGGTATTGCATCGTTGACTAGTTGTAGGTCTCCATCATTTAGTTGTTGTTGTTGTAATGCGCGTGTCTACTAACTTGAATGTTCATTGAAGTGTGTGGAAAATCAATTAATGTGCTGTTTCCTTTTCAAGTTGTTTTAAAAGATTTACGCATGGCTTCAGCATGTGTCAAGTGCAACTCAAACAAACCTGCGAGCCGAGAGAGCAAATCAATTTTGAAAAAGGCTCCCCAAGCGGCAGCGTGGGCCGACTTGTGTGTGTGTGGCTGGGCCGCTTCTGTTCTGTTGTGGTTATTTTCGCAGCTCGCTTTGATAATGAGATCAACGACAACAACAAGAGCTAAAGCTGAAGCCAATTGTCAGAGGCTAAAGATGAAGCTGGGCCTGGGACCTGGAGCTGGTTGCGCAAATATTTGGCTTCTTCGCTTTTTGTTGCTGACAACTGACCACAAAATTTGTTTAACATGCCGAGCAGCTCAAATTTCATGCCGCATTGCCTGTGCAACTGACCCACTTTTTGGGGCTGAGGCTTCAGCAGGGGGGTGGGGGTCGGTTACGCCCGAGCAAACAAAGTGCCAAAGATGATGGCGTCCGAGCATCCGCCGGCGACTCATCCGTGCCCAGTTGCCAGTGGCAACGCCGTGGCAGCCGCAACAATTTCATTAAATTCACTTGATGGCATCCGCAAAAATATATGACAAAGGGACTCTCTGCAATATGCCAGCTGCATATTTACACACGAGCAGATTGCTTGCATTCCATTGTGTGTGCGTGTGTGCACACCTTGATAGCTTGGTAACCCGTTTGAAAATCTTGAAAGGCTGAGCAAGAGCAGAAATGTAGCTGAAATTATTTAACTTAAAAATTGACAATTAAAGTTAGTTAATTACTAAGGCTAATAAGTGTTACTAAGAAGTCGTCTGGACTTCTTTCGCTCTCCATTGGAATTGGAATTGCTCTCAATATAATTGCAGCCAGGCCAATGTCCGTGGCTAACTGTTGCTGCTCGGGATTTCGGCAAGGATAACAAGGATAACATGAATGCAGCATTGAGGCAAGCCAGAGCGGGAGCTCACTCGCGACAAAGAGCCGGGGCCAATTATACGGTTTGTTAACACACAAAACAGAAAATGTAATTACATTTGGAGCTGGCGACGGCGACGGCGACGTCGACGTCGTTGGCGGCGTCGCCTTTGAAATCCGATTTAATATTGTTAACTGTGTGCAAAACTTTGTCATTTAATTTTGCAAATTACACTAGAAATGCGAGAGATATGCCAGAGAGAGGGAGAGGGAGAGTGGGGGAGAGAGGGAGAGAGGCAACGTGCGTATGCAAATGTGCAAGACGCCGCCGACGCTGCCAGCGCATGCAAATGCATCCACTCTAATGCTGCGTCGCTCCTCGCTGCGATTCTCATAATGCCGCCTTAATGCCCCAACTAATGAGCCTACATTAACGCAATTCGCCGCTAGAGGGAGCCACCTGCTGCACCCTAATGTGTGTAAGCCCGGCCCGTGGCCAGGCGGGCAGGCTTAGAGCATTGCAATTTGTCACGTAATTTATTAAAATGCTACACGCACACACTAACGCTACACGCACGTACACAGCACACACTCACACTCACACACATACAGAAATATCCATATATCTCCGCCGATACAATTGGCGTAATCATCGTTATGACATAGTCATAATCAGCGCCACTATTGTGCTGCAGCTCATTGATTTGCAATTATGACACGTGCCAGCTACAGTTTAAAGCCAAACTCACACTTCAACACACACACACACACACTCAGATACACACGACTCCATTTACCTTTAAAATCGAATATGGCAAAATATCGATCAGACTCGGTGTGTGTGAGATTTTTTCTTGGCACAATCAAATTGAAGAGATTTTGAATTTTGATTAGAAGCATCGATTAAACAAGCTCCTCAGTTTCAGTTCTGTGAACTAGTGTTAGTATTATCAATTTTTGACTCATTTTGTTTGCAAATAGTTTAATAGAAGCGAACTCATTAAATAATTCACAACAATTTTTTTTTCAAAGAAAAGGGGCTCTAATCTTGATTCTTTGATCTTGGTTTTTTTTACTCCAAATAAATTGGTTTTTTTTTTTGGTATGATATAAAATATATTTATAAATATTGATATTCCTCAGAATTTAAATTTATCATTTGTTTTCAAGTGTTCCGTACTTTTTTAAAGAACTATCTTTTGAGTTTCCGTATATTTTATAAATATTATATTAAAATAAAACAATATAATATTTAAATAAATTAAAATATAAATATTTTGTTTATTTTTTTTTAACTGTTTTGTTTTAAGGGAATATTTAAATATTTATTGGTTCTTTATCATATCCAAAAATATATATTTTATTTATTTTGCTAATAATTATAGCTTAATAGTACTACAAAGAAAAAAAATTGGTTTTGTGCATCTCTTTTGATTTTTTATTTTTGCCTATATTTTAAAGTTTCTTTAGTATGATAAAATTAAATACAAACAAATATAAATATTATTTGAAGATATTAGTAATAAAAGACTACTATAAAAAATAATATAAAAAATCAATCATATATATAATTTTGAAGAATTTTTTTTAAATAAACATGTTGCTTAGAGTAATATTATAAATAATATTCATATTTTTTTCTATTTTTAAAGCTCGTTTTTAATCTAATAAATATTTTTCTATCAAAAAGAAAATGAATAGTCTTAAAATAAATATAAAACAACAAAAAATGTATATATTTTCTTCAATTTATTATATTATTTTAAATTCAGTATACATTTTTTTATATAAATTAAATAATTTTATTAAGTTTCTATTATTATTTGTAATTTCAATATTTTTTCCAAAATATCAAAACGAAAATGTCACTTAAAAATAAATAAATCTTCTTTATCCATATGCACCTATTTATCTGTTTACACTAGACTTAACTAGATTATTTAAACATTAAAATATGTTTTTCAGCTCAAATTGAAAAATTATATATCCAAAAAAAAAAAAAAAAAAAAAAAAACCACCTAAAAATAAATATTTTCCTAATCCCAATGAACTTATTTATCAGCTTACACTTGATTTACATACATTATTTAAAATTGACTGCGAATCATTTAACTTTCTCAATAAATAGATAATTCTTGTAGAGAAACCCTAAAAGAAGCTCGAGTCGTGCCCCAAGATTGATTTGATTCAGCTCGAGTCTGTTTCCATTTTGTATTTTTGTACTTTTATTTTCATTCCCATTCTCATTCTCATTGTTGTTGCTGTTGCTGTTGTTGGTCTGTTTTGTGTTGTGTTTTGTCACCATATTACAATGCTTAATTTTATTGTTGTTTTTATTATTGTAATTTTGTAAATCTTTTTGTAAGAAACTTTTGCAATTGTATTTTCTTGCCGCTTGCTATCTCTGGCAACAATTTGGTGTCATTGCTGCTGCTGGTTGTTGCTTGTGTTGTTGTTGTTGCTTTTGTTGTTGTTGTTGCTTTTTGTTGTTGTGGTGTAAAAATTAGCATCATTTTGTGTGGTTGTTCATGGCTTTTGTGCTGTGCGTTGTCTGCCTTGGGCCGATTGCCTCGTCGAGTGGGTTGGGCGCTGTTGGCCTTGTTGGCATCTTGAGCCGCACACACACACACACACACACAGAGAGAAAGCATAATCAACTGTTGTGCACACACACACACACAGCAACAAAGTGCGCAGTAAATCAAAAGTTGAAAATTATAATAAAGTCACTTTTGCTGTTGCTATATCATGCACACACACACACACACAGAGAGAGCTTCCCCCCCACCCCCTCTTCACCCAGCTTCCATTTGGGCGCTGGCTTAACTTTTATCAAGTTCAGTTGCAGTCGCAGCCACAGAAACTTCTGCCGGCTAATAAAAACCAACATTTAGATTAACTGTAAATTGTGTTATTTTGTTTGCTTCTGCTGACAGTTGTTCTAGTTGTTGTTGTTGTTGTTGTTGTTGCCTTTGCTGCTGTTAATTTGCAGTGGCGCGTGCTGCCCTGCGAAGTAGGCAATACTTTTTGCATTGCGGATGGCGCCCTGAAAAGTAGGCAACACTTTTCAGCTTTTCACTCAATACGGAAGAAGTCGATGGCGGCAGCTGCTGCCAGCTGAGAAATTCTGCTCGAATAATTCCGAAAAACATGCACAAATGATTTTAATGCCCAAAAAATGAGATGTCGACCAAACTGTGAAAACTGTGAGAATTTGTGAAAATTGTGAAAACTGAGAAAACTGAGAAAATTGTGAAAATTCTGTGTGCGGCTGTAAGTTTTGCATTTCAAAAGGCCAACTTCCGCAAGTTTCAGCTGTAGATCCCCAGTCACCCCCCTCGATCTCTTGTTGCTGTGACATTTGTGCCGTTTGTGCCAAGTTCTTAGTCTTTTGTATAGCATCGACGGGTTGTCCCCTCGCCGCTTTCAATGCGCTCTGTTAATTTGTCTCGAATGGCAGCGCCGGCAAAAAGGGGGGCTTAAAGTCGCTATCAGCATACGCTTGAATTATTTATAAAAGCCATATTCATGGGGAATTGGGAGCAGCAGGTAAGTGCCTTTTGCCGCAGCAGCGGAAATGTTAACTAGTTTCAGCAGCAGCAGCAGCAGCTTGACAATGGCATTAGAATGTCGAAAACTTTAGCCAGCGATGCTTAGTCACTCAATTAGCTCGGGCTGGGCCGCGCTGCTTTCTATGCAAATCCGCAGGCGAGAGCTGCGACCAGCTAACCAGATAGATGGCAATGCGCCACTCGCCACGGTCGCTGGCCATTAGAATCTACATCAACTGTACATTAACTTGTCTGTTTTTGTTTCATTAGTGCGGCAGCAGCTGCAGCCGCTGCGGAATGACATCCTGCGGCCGCTGTCTCAAGTTGCCTTAAAACGCAGCCAACTTGACACGCTGACAGTCGCGCCCACACACAGCCGCGCCCACTCGAAAGGAAGAAAGGAGCAAGCAAAGGAGCTGTTGAGGACCAGAAACAGCTGCGGATTTGCATTTGCATGCGACAAGCTAAATAAGTAGCGATAAAGCCCGAAACACTTTAGTTAGTTTAGTTAACAGAAAAAAAATTATTCCAATAGTTGACTTGGATGTGCTGAAATGGGGGAGCTTATATATGAGGTGAAAGAACTCTAATGGAAATTAGTGCATGAGCTGTAAATGGGAGCTGGAAAATGTGGGATATTTAAGGAATATGAATACGTATGAATAGCCGATTGATATTTGATATGATGGCACTAGATATAAGATATTCAGATAGTCAAATCTATATCTAAATTATGTAATAATTCTACAATAAATAGAAGCCTTCATTCTTCGGAGCGATGAGCAGAGCAGCTCGAGATATTTCTCAAGCAATGGGCCTCTTCTGGCACTAGAACAGCAGGTCCGAGGTATAAGATGGTTAAGGCATCTCTAGTATCTTTTTTTGGTCAAAAACTTAATGCACATTCTGGCAGTCAAAAATCGAAAATGACTCAAAACATGTCCAAGACAAATTCACAGAGCATGCAAAAAGTTAGCACTTCTACCTCTTCTGGGCGCAAGTGGGCAATAAATATAAGTCACAAATATATCAAATCTTCAAACTCAATAAAATGTGCATAATCACAGCATTGGCATGCATTTGCCCTCGTCAACCAATCAGAGACGTGTCTGCCCTCTCCCAGCTATAAGCGACGCGCTCTATTTATCTCCCTCTAACACATTGTCGCGACGAGGCTACGTAAAATGGGCAAATGACACAAGAAGGAAGAGGATAGATAGATAGAAGGCAATAACCGACATACAAATTATGCATGTAGATCTTTTCGTTCGCTTTGATGCTTCTCTTGTTAGCAAGGTACTTTGCATAAGAGATCGCATTTACAGGGTAGTGTACGTAACGATATAAATGTTACGTAACGATATAAATGTACGTAACGATATAAGTATACGTAACGATATAAATGTACGTAACTATATAAATGTACGTAACGATATAAATGTTACGTAACGACATAAATTTAGATATAAATGTTACGTAGCGACATAAATTTAGGTAAAGACATAAATTTACGTAACGATATAAATGTACGTAACGATATAAATGTACGTAACGATATAAATGTACGTAACGATATAAATGTACGTAACGATATAAATGTACGTAACGATATAAATTTACGTAACGATATATATGTACGTAACTATATAAATGCACGTAACAATATAAATGTACGTAACGATATAAATAATAATATGCTCACGTAATACATACACTCAGTATTTGCACGCATCTGCCCTTCTCCCACCTATCAGATAAGCGTCTGCCCATCACACTAATCAGAGCAGCACTCTATTTGTCTCACTCTAACGCATTGCCATATCGAGGCAACGCATAACAGGCCAAAGATACAAGAAGGAAGAGAACAGACGAGACTAACGCACGCAGATCATCTCGCTCGTTCTGCTGCTTCTTTTATTAGCGATGGCACATTGCATTACAGATCGCACTAAGATGCTAGTCCGTAACGATATAAGTGAAAAAAATCAATAATCTATGCGATATATGCTTGAGTCATTTCATCAAATTATACAAGCTAAATATTATTAGCTATAGTCACCCACTCAACTTTAAGCTTTACGCTGTGCACATATAATATGCCCTCGCTTTAATGTTTGGAATGTTTACAGGGCATTTAATAAACTGCGATGCAATAAAGTAATGTTTATTTATTAACAAGCGTTCGCCTTAATGCAATTTGCTTTTCACTTTGAATGCGCGTACATTTATATATTGTATGTGAATGCACAAATTGCCAGCAAACACACACGCACACACACACAGATACATGACAGCTGGAAAAAAATATGGGCGCAACGCTTTTTTACGCACCGTATGATGTGCGACGGCGAAATATAATTTTTTAACTTTATTTGATTTATGCATCATTCACGCACAATTTATTGAAAAAGAACGAAGCGCCAAACAGATACAGAGAGGGGGAGGGGGGGGGGAGACACGGGGGCGTGTAAGTAGATGGCTTTATGTTTATATTCATATTCATATACTCGTTCGTGGACTATCGTTTGGCTTTTCGATACCGAACTGATTTCCAATGTTTACTCGACTTACAGACATGCTGATATATGTACATGCGTGTACGGTGAGTACATGTGTATATGCTGTACATATCAATAACAACATAAACATGCAGCTACAACAACAACAACAATGAAGCGACTGACAGTCAGGCATGCGTAAGCCGCTGCATGTTTATATATTTACTTAACTTTTATGCCCCCTTCGCCACTCCCTTTTGTGTAAGTGTGTGTGTGGGTGTGTATTTGTTTTTCACATACACACACACACACACACACATTTGCATAATATTATGCACAACTGCTCACACACACACGCACACTCATCAATATTTGCATATGTCACACGCACAAAGAGAGACATCAGCCATACGCGGCGTATGAGCAACGTCTACATTTCGCCCACAAATAAGCAGCGCATTGCGGCAGCTATCAAATCTGCGATTACCCAAAAATGCATATCAATATTGTGATATCAGCTTAATGCCAGCCATATTAAACGACAAACAATCGCCTTTAAGTTGAGTGCACGCATTTGATGCGATGTGGAAATTTGATTATGCGACTAATTGGAGTCTGGCCATTGGGGGTTAATGGAAGGGGTGTTTGGGGTGAAAATAAAAGAAAACTAGGGCTTGACTGAGTTGTTTATAAGTGATATGAGAGCTGGGAAATATTTAAAAAAAATCTTATTTATTATATCTCTGCCTATGAGCATAGATTGCTGCTAGAACTTTTAATGAATTTTATATCCTGAGCCCATTAAAAATGGGAATTAAGGGTATATTGGGCTTGTGACAATGTATCTAACAGACAGGTTAAGGCGTGGCAGATATGATTACCAATTTATATTATTATTAAAATCAGCAGGTTGAACTATGTCGATATAGTTATGTCCCGTATCAACGCAGCCAATTCGTAAGCCATAAAAGCTTGAGACATGAAATTTTAAAGTATTCAGTGAATTTTTTTCTTTAATTTTTTTTTCGCTTTAACTTTTAATTTGTATTATTTATTTGAGTATTTTTTGCACAGCTTTTTTATTTCTTATTAATCATTTTTATTTAATTAAATAGAAATGTAATAAATTTAAAACAAAATGCGGAAAGAGATGCTTGCGTTATTTTTTGCTGAAACAGCTCGTATTTTACTTAACAGAATTCTGCAGAGCTTCTTTTCGCTTTTAGTTTCTATTATTTAGTTTTTTTTTATTTTTTTGTGTTGCTTTTTTAAATATTTTTTTATATTTTTTATTTTTTTAATTTAAATATTAGTGTAATAAAAGTAATAAATGTAAAAAGTAAATTCGTAGCAGAGATTAATTAACTATTTAAATTTCATTATTCGTTCCAATGGAAGGGCTCACCGTTTTCTTGGGCATCGCCTTGCCTCGTCCACACTTCAATATTGCACTTATATACACTTATACACAGGAACACTCACATCGGGGTGATATTCCGACTGCAATATAAACTCTGTGTCCCAATAAAAATCTTCACTTTCATTTCTTAACAGGATTTTATTACACCGTCAGCTATAGTCCTGAAATACTGTTTAGTGTTGCCGGGCGTGCACTCGAAAGAACAGGAAGAATACCGAGGCTACAACTATGCACCAGATGGAGAATTGCCCGGAGTTATAGACATCGTAGTACAGCTCGACAACGTCTGCGTTACTCTCGACCATGCTGAGGCCTTGCGTCGATTTTCAAACATCAAATTTGAATTTACCTGAAATTTATTTATATCATTTTTGTTTTCTTTTTTGAAACACAACACAAACAGAACTGAGTTGACACACATACACACACACACACACACACGGAAGGTGGCAAAAATTTAACAATGATGAATCATCAGCTCGGTGAGTGACAAGCTGGGCTGACTTTGCTGACGTCCCGTCCCGGCCCGGCCCGGCCCGGCTGTTTGACATCAGGCTGCGTGGCCCGGTAATATAATTGAATTTAGTGCTAATGATGGCAGTGACGATAATACATAATATTCAACATTAATTCAAGCAGACATTAATTGATTGATTGTTTGATTGCATTATTGTCATATCGCAATTGCAATTTGGCCACCGGACCGCTCTCCTCCTTCCCTCCTCTCCGCCCCTTGCTGCTATCGCGCTGCCAACAGTATTGATAATAATTTAGCAAAATTTACACGATGACAGGCTTAATTAATCGTCGCACAAACTACGACAGTTCTTGTTGCCGCATACCGATCCAGCAGATATAAATTAATTGCTTTAACAATGCTGACACGGCCACTAAAAGCCGCTGCTGACGCAAACAAACTCTGTGCATCTAACGATGGCGAAAGTTCTTAGAAACTGCAAGACTCTGGAGTCTGTGCTAATTGCATTATTTATATCGCACAGCTTTAATTCAATTGTTGGTCGAACGATTTTGCAGATAAATGTGAGCAGAAAAACAAGAAAAAGAATATTTGACACTGAGGCTGAGATGCTGATGTTGCTTGCAAGAGGTTAGATTGATTAGCCTAATGTGAGTGAAGCGAAAATGGAATACTTATTTATTTTAGTTCTTAAATTTTTAAAAATAAATGTATTCTATTTTAATTTGAATGGGCTTTTGATCAGGAATATATATGAAAAAAAAAATGTTATACACCATTTAGTAATTATTTATATATCATTCTAATCAAGGTCCATATTTTTTTTTATTGAACTCTGGCTTATTTCTCTTAATTAAAAACTAAACTTCGTATTTTATCATTACGAAAAAATTAAAAATAAATGTAGAAAAAATGCCAAAAAAATCTTGCTTTTAGAACGATTTTTATTTTATTCTGATGCTGATGATTCGTATTTTATCATTAATTTAAAATAAATTTAGAAAAAGTACCAAAAAAAACTTGATTTTAGTACGATTTTTATTTGATTCTGATGCTTATTTTAATGATTATCACCTATATTTCTTTTTCGCATGGACTTAATAAAACGAAATAAAATAAAATTGAATTTATATTTTATTTTTAGCATTCAGAAAAATATTTTTTAAAAAATGTAAGAAAAACTATTGCATTAAATACAAAATACATTTTTTATTTTTTCCTAATATTGTGGGTCTCATGCTCCACTTGAAACGTTAACAAAGTAAAGTCGAAAACGTTGTGTCACTTGGGCCATGAAATTTCAGACTGTGGCACTTGGCCACACTCGCCTCACTCGCCTCACTTGACAGTTTTGTAGCGTGCACAAAACTAATTTGCACTTGAAACCACAAAAGCAAAAGTCAACCGCAACGTCTAGCAGCGCGCCCCGCTGCAGCGCAGCTAAGCTCGGCAGGCGGCTCGGTATCGTGTGTCCTTGGCCGTCTGTTGTGTTGTGTTGGCCGGGCAGGCAGGCAGGCAGCAGCCGAATGAAGTGTAAATGAGATTTTTATGCAACACCAAAGCGACCACAAGATGCGAGATGCGAGATGCAGCCGAGTGCTGTCGACATTGCGACCAGCTCTAGTCGTTGTTGTCTGATTTTATTGCTTAAGTTGCGAGTCATAAAGCTCATTACGGCCAGGAAATTGCATATAACATTACAGAGCCCACACACACACACACGAACACAACATGGCAGTGGGTCGCTAAGCAACCGAAGAGCAGCCAGTGAATCAGAGCTTAATTAATGTGCATCCCGCACAACAGCTTGCGGCGCGCACCAGCTGCCACGCCCCGTGGCAGCAACGACCGAGGGCGAAGGCAGGCGAAATAGAAAACGAAAACATGTCAGGCTTCAGAAACATAATTGTGTTAAATTTGCAGCAAATATGTTTTTGTTGGCTTGCCATTGTTGTTGCTAACGAAAATATTGCCATTTGACGTTTGCCGTTTTCCATTTGCCGTTTGCTGTTTTCCCATTTTCCTGTTTTTGCTACTTTTGCCGCAGCTAGTTTCCTGCAGCATAACTCAACTTTTGTGGCTTGACGCATACGCAACGTGTGTGCATAAGATTAAGCATACGCACGGTTGGCTGCCTGCATCAACTAAGAACTTTACACAAATGTCATGCCACGACGACATTCAATGTCGCTCTGTCTCTCTCGCTCTCTGAATTTGGAAATAAATTGCCAGAGCTGGGAAATTACTGTAGTGGGAGCCGGTGCTGCCAGTCCCAATCGGAAGATAAAGCACAATTAAAATAATAGTAATACGGCAAATATCTCAGCATATGCTAAGCAAGTTTGCACAACTAATTTACAAATGAGAGACAATCAATCAAGGTGCCTAAGCCGAGACTGCTGACAAATGCAATTCAAGCAGCAGCGTGTGCAGCAGCGGGCAGAGCCAGTTGAGGTTGATATGATTTGATATGTAGTTTACTGTGAGATCAGAGATTGAATGAGGAATAATATGTATACTAAGATAATAAAAAGTTTTTCATATCTTCTACCAATATTTAATATTTTATGTCGCTTTACTTCTTTACGCTAAGTAAGTTACTGTGGGCGAAAGTCTTGAGAAGAGAGCTGAGATATTAAAACATACTTTATTCTGTATACTTTGCAACTGCATAAAGAAAATATTTTTTACATTTAAATAAATTAAGGATTGCAAAAAAGTTTATTACAAAGGTAAATTGGAAAAACGTTTTTAATAATTTTGTTTATCATAAAAAAAAATTAAAAAATTAAAAAAAAAATATATAAGCAAATCAATAACTAAATCAAAACAAGTAAGAAAATTCTAGTCGGGCGTGACCGACTAGGGGATAATCTGAGCCCCGTCGAATCTGTGGTTTTCATAGAATTTGGGGACAGACAGACAGACGGACAGGGACAAATCGATTTCTCTTGTCGTCCTGATCAAGAATATATATACTTTATGGGGCCTGCCACGCCTCCATCTGCCTGTTACATACATCCAACAAAAACATTATACCCTGATTTCTCATTTTCAATGGGCTCAGGGTATAAAAAAAGAAGCCAAAAAGTTATAAAAAAATCTTCCTTTAGTCTACTATATATATTGGATGTTTATTATATTATATATATTACATAAGGAGTGTTTCGACAAAAGTTTGTGGATTATTCCCATCCGGAATGCAATATTTTTTGTCTTATTTACATACCCTTTCCACCAAAAATGTCTTATACCTTTGGTTGGCTACTTTGGCGAACAAAAACTTTTTTTTAATAAAAAATATCAACAATTTATCACCGTGAAAAGGTTGTTGAATTTAGAGTTAAACTTGTGAAACAAGACTCAGAGCAAATATTATATATATCTTATATATATTATATATATATCTTATTGTTAATATCTTATAAAAAAGTACACATTGCAAATCTTAATTTCCTACCATAAAACTTCTAAGTAATCGAAACCCCCGACAATTTATCGCCAGCTTGAATTTATGGAGATAAGCCAGAAAAAAGGCAGGCAAAAAAGTAATTTCAAGTGTTTCGCGGCGCATTAAGCGAAATTCAGTTTGGAGACAAATGCGGCTTGTGGTTTCGAATTTCAATTAAATATAATTAAAAGGCTGTGAACAGGCGCCAAGTGCAACATGTGACGCCGACAATTCTGGCCAGAAGGCGACGCCAACTTTGGCGACGACTTTCCAATGTCTTTGGCATTGGCTTTGCCTTTGGCTTGGGCTGGGGCTGGGGCTGGGGCTTTCCACTTTGGAGCTGCTGCAAATGTTGCCAATTTGTAGACAATTAAAAAACTTTACATGTTTTGGCATTAAACGAGCAAATTGTTTTAAAATTACTTCGACACACGCACGCACAAAGAGACAGAGAGAGAGGGAGCAACAGATAAAGAGTGTGAGAGAGAGAGGGGGGGCGAGGTCATAGAAGAACATTTGGGGGCGACAAATTCAATTCGCCTGGCGCTGCCAAAGCTGATTTCAATCGCGCACATGTGTCGTGCCAGCAACAAGAACTGCCCCCACCTTAAGCCCGCCCCGCTCACCTGCTGCTGCTGTGGCATGCGGCTGCTGCTGTTGCTACTGTTGCTGCTGCTGCCACTGCTGCTGCCTCGCTGTAAGAAACTTTGTTTCGAAATTGTGTACATTAATTCAATTAGTAAGCAATGCCACAAAAGTAAAAGCATAACCAAACTCGGTGCCTTTCACAGACATACACACGCACACTCACACACACGCCTGCATGCAGCCTAACATTTTTGGCAACGTGACATGGCGGGCGCTGCTCTACGCCCACTCCCACCGCCACTCCCTCGCCGACTCCCTCCTTGCTACCTGTTCGCAGTTGCTGTGGCAGCTTGTTTGAAATTTACACGAACTGCCGCAAGAGCGTTTAAGCTTTGAAAGCGTATTTGATTGCACCTGACACATGTCATCGGTAACTAAGCCTCGGCGCAGACTCCGAACTGTTCGCACCAGAACGGGGCTCATTGATTGAGGCAGTTGTTTTTTTGCATGGCAGAGAATGCAACTTATTAGAAATCAATTTAAATATATTTTAAATATTGATGTATAATATTATTAATATTTCAATAATATTATTGAAAGGAGGAGAGCGCAGACGTTCCACAAAATAAATAAAATAAATAAATAAATACATTTTTTTTTTGTGAAAAAATTAATTGAAAAGAAAAAATATGTAGAGAAAGATAATGAAAAAATTATGTATAAAATAAAAAAAAAAAAACAAAACAAAAATGCTTAGACTAAAAACTATTTTATATATATTTTCTATACCCTGAACGCATTGTTTTTATTATATTATAAATATTATATATTTTTATTTTAAAAAGTGCACCTACGAAGTTTTTAAATTTAATAAGAGAAATAGGTAAATATTTGTAAGCCGTTTCTATCTCAAAACGAAGTTTTTTCCTACATGCCACAGTTAAGGCATTTTAATTAATAGATTAACTAATAATAATTCCATTGAACTAACTAAGCTAAAATTTTAATTTATCCTTATTGGTGTTAAAATAGCCTAAAAAGTGTGGCAGCTTCTCACAATGCCAAACATGAGTATCCTAAAACTTCTTTTAACCATGGGGAAAGTAATATTTGGTATGCAGATACAGGCATAATTATCCTTTTGAAATTATATTTTCAATCTATCTCATCTGCTCGCTGCAGTCGAGGAATTATATTTGTTTATATATAATATAAAAATTGTTACCTTTGTATACATTTTAATTAGTCAATATATATCAAATACTATTACCTAATCGTCAATTCAAAAACCCGAAAGAAATTATAGTTTTAATAAACTTCTGACTTCTCATCTACAAAATAATAAAATACATATAATATATATAAAAGGCGTAGAGTGTACTTTATTATTTATTGCAAAAAAAATTACAAAAATAAAATTATATAATCATAATCTCATTTTTCAATTCATAACCCCCCAAGCTAGTGCAGCTTTAACGCACTTCTGACACCTTAAACAAAGTTCAATTCATTGCAGCTTCCAGCTACTACAGCTTGTAAAATCATGTTGTTAACAATATCAGAAATATGTAAAGATGCAATGCAAATTGACGTCTGAAAGGACGAAAGGAGCGCTTATTGTGCGCCTCTTGTCTGGCCGGGGGCACAAATAATATCATCACAGTCATTCACAATAAATAGCAGAAAAGTTCATCGTGCGACGATGACAATGACAATGGCCACAAGGGCGAAAGTTGGCTATTTGAGTTGTTGTTGCCGAGTAGGGGGGGAGGGTAGAGAGGGGAAGGACAGTAATAAGAGCAACAGCATTAGGCAACTGCAGTTGGAATTGTTCTTGGCAGAGTCAACAATGAATCGAGTGCGGGCTGAATGTAATTTAAAAGAAAATTAATTAAGTGTCCTGGCTGACGTGTCGCAGTCGGCGACTGTCTGATTGAGGTTCGGCTGCGCTTTAATTCTGCCTGCACTCATTTGCATTAGCATAATGACAGCGAGGGGGCGTGGCAGGCAGTGGGTGAAAAGGAGAAGGCAAAAGCAAGGCAAACCCTAACTCAAAGTTTTGCCGTTTGTCTCAATGAACGAGCGCGCGTCAGCTTTCATTTGTCATTGTGGGCGTGTGTGCGTGTGTATGTGTGTGTGGGCGTGTCGCCAAAAGCAAACAAAATGCATTAATGCAAGGCATGTGGCAACGGAGCAGAAGACGAGCATAAAGAACACTCGACGCACTCCAACTTGGCCTGTCTCACGCAGTTTTCTTGGCAGCTGACCCGAACCGAAAAAACAAAAAAAAAGAGAACTATTGCTAGACAGCACACACACACATCAACACACACACACACTAGCTGCCTTGCATCGTACAAAATCCATTAGCAACTAAAGTGAAATTCATTGTTTCAAAAGTACATGTTGAAATAAATTGAGTTGTGGCAGCAGAAACAACAAAAAAATAGCAGAGAAAAGAATATAGGAAATGCTGCTGCTGCCTGCTGATGCCTGCACCTGTTACACAGCCAAATGGAGACAGCAGCGAGTAGGAGTCAGAGCGTCAGAGCAGCCAGAGCAGCAGTCGGAGCAAAAGGCACTCCGGCATGCAGTTGCTGCTGTCGACAAGCAGCCGGAGCAACTGCTTGAAATGCATTGAAATGGCTAAAATGGCTGAAATAGCTAAAATGGCAATGCCTTGTCGTGCTTCTCGCCAAACGAAACAACAACAACAACATTAGCAACAATAACAACAACATTAGCAACAACAACTAGCAACATTTTCAATGTAATTTCATTGTCATTTACAGTGCCCAATTCGAGCGCTACTACAATATATATTTTATTTTGCGGATTGCATATTGTAGAATTTTCTTTCTGTTTTCTAATTGACTTAGAATCGCCTCGACGATGGGTGACCCAATGAGAGCTGTGGGAATATAAATTGGAGTGAAGCGAAAAGGGTTTAAGATATAATATTGTCTGTAGCTTTATTTCGAAGTTATGTTTATGAGATTTGGCAAGAGTAGGCTTTATTTTGCTCATAGTACAGATGGTGTTACAATCGAGTTCAGTTTGGTTTGAATATGTTTGGTGCACTGCCGAAAAAAACTTCTCAAATGTTGGTGGTGCATGGAATTTGCTGCCTCTTTTTGGTATACAATTAAATAATTTAATTTTAAATTATAATTTATATTATTTAATTGATTTTTTTTAATAGATTATTTATACCAAACATTTTTGTATTTTACTAGTTTTTTTAATTTATAATATTATTTATTTTCTAAATGTTTACTTTATTATTTTATAAATTAAAAATTTTATTTATTTTACTTAATAGTTTAAATTATATTAATATTTATTTTCTAAATTCATTATTGTGTTTATCTATTATTTACATTTTTTTTTATTTAATTTAAATGATTTTTATTTTATAAATTTTTTGCTTAATATTCAATAATTTATATTTCATTTAATTTAAGTGCATACTGTATTTAATTAATATATTTTATGTTATTATTTATTTTATTTAAAATATTTTTTTATTTATTTTTATTTTGTTAATAAAAAAAATATGTATATTTATTTATATATTTATTTTCTGTAATTATTTTAGTCATTATTTTTTTTTATTATTTTATATAGTTTTTCAATTATTTTTATTATTTTTTAATAATGTTTATTCAATTTTAATATATTCAAAATATTTTAAATATTTTTTTCTTAAGTCTTTTTATTTTTCATAAAATTACATTATTCATTCAATTATCTTATGTTATTTGTTTTATTTCATATAATTTTCTTCTTATTAAATTATTTGTATTATTTATTTATTTTTCATATTAATTTTTCAATTTTAATATTTTAAAAAAAAATTTAATATTATTTTTCTTCTGCAAACAATTGCATTTTTCTTCTTCACATATTCCCCCAATTCCCTGCACACACTCGGCTGTAGAGAAAACTTTAAACCAATTGTCTGCAAATCGATTAAGCTTGTCTGGCGCCCCGGAACAGTTCGCTCTGTTTGTGTGTAAATAATTTCTATTACATGCGGCGCTTCGGCAGCCAGCTGTTGCAGCCCGTCTGCGTAATTGCGTATACGTTACGTGCGCCGCACAGGACGTCCATAAAAGCTCGATTGCGACAAGTTGCAGAGTTCGGCCGCAAAATTTCAACAGAGGAGGAAAAAATTTTATTTTAATTTGCGTGGACATGAGCTGCTGTGTGTACGAGTGCAGCCTACTTAATTGGCCAAATACAGTTAAACACACACACAGGCACACACACACGCACACCCAGGTCCTGGCCCAAATTGTGTCATCTTTGGTTTTGGCTGCGTGCATATTTGGATTTTAGCCCGGTCAGCTGAACATCTGCTAGCGTGTGCAACTAGGCCTAAACAATTTGTGGCTAATTACACAGCATTGCCATCAATTGAAAGGCCCAACAACAACAACAACATGGCCAGGACATTGCTGTTGTTGTCCTCTGCCTGGGCATACGTAATTCTTTTGCACATGTTCAACGCTTGACGTGCCCGCACAACTAGTCGAAAGTTATTTTATAATTAAAAACTTGTTGACCAACGGCTGGCCAGTACATGCTCTAACCACTCTCTCTCTCTCTCTCAAATTTTAGGCAAAGAAATTACACTCGGAATTCGACAGGCCGGCGGAAGCGAGAGCGTTGCATAAAAATGCCAAAAGTTTGAGCGCCTACAAATTAGGTAAATTGTGCTCCGACTCTATTCCCGGGGCGTTTGTAACCACTCAAGTGAGAGTGGGTGAAGTGAATTTCATGAATTTTCATTAAGTCAACTCGCTTGACATTTTCCATTTTCCATTTTGCATTTACCATTTTCCATTTGCCATTTTCCATTTGCACACAGCAAATTATAATGTCTCCGTCCGCATGGAGTTCTTAATTTGCCAGCTCTCGCAGAGGCAACGACTCCTTCTCGCACAGCCGACAGCAATTCATATGAAGTTAAGCACATTTAGCAGTGCAGCCAGCAGTGCAGCTGGAAAGTTTAATCAGCCACCTGCCATAAAATGCATAACTTTACAGGTAGCAAGAGAGAAAAAAAGGAGAGAGAGACAGAGAGAGAGAGAGGGAAGAAACAAACTTTTCCTTTTCATTTATTTTTGCTGGTTTTTCGAAAGATTTCGCTTTGTGGCCGTCGCTTAATTAGCAATTTTTGCACTCCAAATTCCAGGCCAGGGCGCAACTTGGCGTACACGCAATGTAAGCCAAGTTTATCGACATATTTCGGTGCGGGCCAGGCAAAAAGTTGCGTTTTTAATGTACCTTTGCGGCGTGTAATAAAATCAGCACAAAATTGCCAAATTATTTAGATTTACAGGCAGCACACGAAACAGCAGCAGCAGCAACAAGAGGAGGGGGAAGGGGAAGAGGCAGCAGCATCGCCAGCATCACACAATCCACAAGGGGTGCAAATGTCCATATTGTCAAATGAGCAATAAAAGCGCTTTTATGGCCAGCTCTGCATAGAGATACTGTGATATATATCGTATGTGGGCATAACTCTCCCGGCTCAGGGCAATGGGCCGTTAAGGTCTGCCATTTCATTATATCAGGCGCGCAGGCGGGCAGGCAGGCAGTCAGGTAGACTCAAGCTTATAAATTGCTTTTTTATTGAAATAAAAACAACAAAATTAAAAATTATACAATGTATTAAAATGTAAAATGCAAGTAAGTTGAGCTAAGGAGGCGGAAGATCGAAGAGAGATGGAAGAGAAGCTCGGGAGGTAGCTCAAAAAATGTAATTTAAGGAAATGGAAGATTGAATAGAGATATTATAGAAGCTCGAAAGGTTTGAGTCAAGGAAGTTGAAGATTGAATTGAGATAGAAGAGAAGCTCGAATAGAGATAGAAGAGAAGCTCAGAAAGAAGCTTGAAAGATTTAAGTCAAGGAAGATCAAATTGAGATGGAAGCTTGAAAGGCTTAACTTAAGGAGATGGAAGATTGAATTGAGATAGAAGAGAAGCTCAGAGGGAAGCTTGAAACATTTAAGTCCAGGAAGCTGAAGATCGAATTGAGATAGAAGAAAAGCTCAGAAGGAAGCTCGAAAGATTGACGTCAAGAAATATCGAATAGTTATCGATGAAAAGCTCAAAAGATTTGAGTTAAGGAAACGGAAGATCGAACTGAGATAGAAGAGAAGCTCGAAAGATTAAAGATTAAAGAGAAGCTCCGAAGGAAGCTCCAAGATTTAAGTCTAGGAAGATGGAATAGAGATAGAAAAAAATCTCTAAAAGTTTTGAGTCAAGGAAGCTGAAGAATTGAATTAAATTCAGATATAAGAGAACTCCTAAGCTCCCGCAAAAGATCAGCGAGATTAGATATTCTGCTAAAATCCAAATCGCATTTAAAATCTTCTCTTTCCTCCACACGAAATCGAGTTGAAGCGAAAAACATTCCGCAAAACGAGAATCAAAGTCAGCATAAATAACAATTCAGCTGCAGCGGCAAACTTATGCTGCGAAAATAAATAATTCACAAAACTGGCTGCTGGCTATCGGCGGCGGGGCGTGGCAGGCGACGCCAAAGAAGTTTGCCGCATAGTTGGTGGTTCGATAAATAAATATATACCACGAACCACCCCAAACAGTGCAACCACCCAACCACCTAGCCAGATAGCGACCAGAAAGTGTGAAGCGGGCTATAAACTTGGCATATTTGCATAAAAAATGCGACGCTCTGACACCGAAACATAAACAGGCAACGGCGCGGAGACCAGGTAAAATGCATGAGCAAAAAAATTGAATGTGAGCGCTTGAGGGGGGTGTAATAGACCAGGCGATGACCTGTAATTTTATATTATAGATTATTTTATATATTTAAATATACATTTTTTAAGGAAATTTGTTGTGTTATTTCTTAGTTGAATTTGAATGAAATCTAAAATAAAATTTTAAATAAAAAAAAAAAATTTTAAGGTAATATCTTACCATAAATCAATTTTTAAAATTTTTATAAAATACTTCTCTTTAATTGAATTTAGATACAATTCTTAACATGGAAAATTAAAGCTACAAGATATTTTATTTTATTTTTATTTAAATTGGAATATAAATTATTTTAGAGAAATTTTTCTCAATCTTGATTTAGTTGATTTTGACGGTAGGTATAAAATACCGTTTACAGTGTCAAGCTTTCCCTTCCATGTCTGTTATATTGGTACATACAGCTGCCACAAATACAATCTACCCCATTTACTCGTTTTCAATTATTGCAGGGTGTCAAAAAGGAGAACATTGTCAACGGCAGCAGCGAGCCATAAACAATGAGAACTGTAGGCGTTTATATATGTATTTTTGTGTGTGTATGAATGTATATATGTAGGTGTGTGTATGTGTGTGTGTGAGTGAGAAATACAATATTTAATTTAACGAAGTTTACTGCACATAATTATAAAGCAAAGCCTTGCTGAACAGCAGCTGCCTAAGCCTGAGCTGCTGGAGCAGAACGGCAGAAATCGCGACTCAGAATACCCTGTAATTGGAATGAAAATTATTAACAGTATGCATATAAATATGTCAGAGATTAATTCGCTTTACATTTAATGTTAATATAACATTACGTATTAAAGCAAGAATGAAATGATAAAGCAGAGATGCAAAAGAATCAACCAATGGCAGCTGCTCATGGCAGTCTTCTGTTGTAAAATGAGGTTTGACAGTGAGAGGGAGGGAGAGAGAGCGCAATTGTCGTTTTAAAGGCAGCAGAACGTGGTGCAGGTGGCCTATGAGAAGAAAAGAGACAACACTAAATTGCGACTGGCTGCATATTGGACGTGTTTAAGAAAATAAAATGGAGTCGGAAATGTGTGCTGGAAATGGAAGTTAAAATTAGAGTTGAGCAATGTTAATATTGTTTTTAATTTGAGTAAAGCTTACCATTTGAATAAGTTATTTATTTTTATTTTATTTTTATTTTTTGGTGATTAAATTTTATTTTTCTTCCTTACTTCCTGAGTTCTTCTATAACAATCTATAAAACACTGAACCTAATCCCTAAAACTAGCAGGTAAATAAGAAGAATGATGACAATACGAATAATTATTATTAGCTCAAGTGTTTAACTGACTTAAAGACTTCACAATCTAACTACAGACCACAATTTCATTTCACATACCTCTTCTTATATGCCTTCATCAAACAAAACAGGGTATTCAAAAAAGCAGCAACAACAACAACGACGACAACACCAACTGCATTCAGCAACTGCAATCAAAATGAAAAGCCGCACAGCTTGGCAAGCATCAAATGCAATATTTAGATGCTTTCGCATTGTGATCCATTGTTGTAAATGTTTTACATGCCAAATTATGCAAAAAGCAGCAAATGCAATACATATTCAAATATATGCGAGCACAGAGCAACAATCACGCTCACACACACACACGAACACACACTCATTCAGTTGGCATGCAAATTGTTGTTCTGATTCGTGTTCATGGCACGCGCCCTGTGGCCAGAAACAATCGATTTCGAGAGTTTGGAATTCGACTGTCAAAACAACATAATGACATCTAACGGTACAATTTGTTTTTACTTTTAACATTTCTCTGTCTGTTGTTGGTTTTTTTTTCTCGCATTCAGTCACATAAAATATTTCGCTTGCTTTTTGCTCTCTCGCTCCCGCTGCAAGGTCAACGAATGCGTTTGATGTGAATTCACTTGATTTGATAAGCTCGTTGCCATTATGTGTGTGTGTGTGTGTGTGTGTATATTAAGTGCACTGTTATTTGTTAGTGTAATTCTGACATTGACAAATCCCTTAAATAGTTTTGCCGTCATGATAACCTTACACAGGTGAAAACAAACAAACAAACTGATGAGAGCTGAAAACTGTCTCTTTTTTTTAATGGAATTTGCTGTGTTTTTTAACTGTGAATATTTATTGTTTCTGGCAAAATAAAAACACTCATGGGCATTAAACAACTGGCAACAAAAGTTATTAGTTATTTTTTGCTTTTATTTAAAAAGATTTTTTTTGCTTTTAAAGCTATTGCTGTAATAATGAAAAAAAAAATGAGTTCTGTTCAGGAATATGTATACTTTATTGCATTTGTCACGCGTTTTTCTGGTTATTACACAAAATTTTAAAAAAATATTATATTTTATATTTAAATACATATATATGTATTAGCATATGTCCTTTTTTTTAATAGTATCTAAGCATTAAAATACAATTAGTATAGTATACAATTTCGATGTAAAGGATATATATTTTTATATATTCTCCCCTTGACATATAACCTAGAATGCTCTTTCAGCCTCTCAGTGCACTCTCAATATTTATTTACAATTGTTATTAGCTTTCTTTCTTCTATATGCTATGCGCCTTGAATTAACAATTGCTAAATACGCTCTCAGAAATCTTTCAAAAAACCTATACCAAATGCCTTTTAATTTTTTCCAAACACGTACAAATTTTACATTTTCTTTACTTGAAATTCACCTTGTTTTTATTTTTTTTTTACCTCAGCTGTAAAATATCATGAGTAAACAAATATTTTGCCAATTTAATTATGCACTCTGTGGCTTAATTAAATTTGCTGTCGAATCAGGTTCAACAAAGTGCAGAGAGAGAGAGAAATTTGTAGCATAGTTTTAGGCTTTAACTAGCCCTGACTTTGCTGCCCAACCCGACACGCACACACACATTTATATTTATCTCTATATATGTATATAGTGTCTCTACAGCTTCGCCTCCTTTCAGCCCCCATCTCGCCTCCGCCCATCAATTCATGCAACTGTCAACGGATTTGGCTCTGCGGCTGCTGCTGCTGTTGCTGCTGCTGCCCAAAGACCATTAAAAATATTTTTTCTGCCCATTCAGCATTCAATAGAAATTTACATCACGTCTGAGTTTTTACATATATGCAGGACACACACGCACACCCGCACACACACGCACACATACATGTGGTAAAAGGACATTTTTGATGGCAGAGTGTGCCGCGCGCTGAGCATACTAACACTTTTTTGCATGTTAGCCAAAATGTTTGCTTAGCTTACGTTCTACCTGACGACAACAGCAACAACAGCAAGACCGGAAAAAATCGAGGCCGAAAGGAACAACAATAAAAGCGAAATAAATGTGTGTGTGTGCGTGCGTGTGTGTGGGTGTGGCAGAAGGAGGCGAAACTATTGCCGCAAAGGCAATTCCATTGTGCGTTTTATAGGGCCCCGACAAAATTGGTTACCCTTTTCACTTCATTTTATGTTGCCAACAAATTGCCGTTGACAATGAGGCGAATAAAATTGGTAGCCGGAGCGTCAAGGTGTGCGCCCCAGCATCTTGACGGGGCGTGGCTCTGGCCCGCTGGCATGCTTGTGGCCAATGGCGGCGGGCGGCAATTTGCTAATTAGCACAATCAAAGTTGATCCGCTCAGCTTCACCCCGTAACAATGCTGAGCCGCACCGACCCAGCAAAGGGCATCAAAGTCGAAGTTTTAGGCGCGCAGCTAATAAATTATAAATTAAAGTGAATATTTGCGCCCACTTTTAGTGTTTTAAGTGGGCGTTTTTTAAATGTGTATATATAAATAAATATATATATAATATATACCCTATGGCAATTAAGTGCTGCAAAGAGAGAGCTTTTTAGTTGGGCAAAAGATATTATGAGTCTGATATTATGGCTTGTTTATATGGTAAGTCAATCAATATTTTTATTATCTGTTATTTTTAACTTCAAGTCTATTTATTTTTTAAGCAATAAGTCAATATTATTATCATTATATATATTGAAAATAAATATTTTAAAATTAAATTTGCTCCATTCATTTTATATCTGAGAAGCACCATCTATGGTCTGTCCCAACAAGTGTGATATAACTTTCGATAATTATATATCAGCAGTTGCTCAGGCTATCTATAAAATTTTGATGCGAAAGTACTTTAGAAGGCCTGCCATTTTAATAAAAATTATTGTACAATTTAAATTAAATTTAATTAATTATTTCATAATTGAGTTGAGTGAGTCCTTAAGGTGCCAAAAATTGGAGTTACGCTCTAGGAGGCTTTTTTAATGAAATGTGTTCTTTATTTACAGTGGTTAAACAAGCTCCTAGCTAAGCTTAAAAATATGACAGTTTTGATGGCTAGAGCCATGAGAAGGCTCAGATGGCACCAGCCTCAAGACTTACCTGACAGAATATTGATCTAAAAGCAATTCATTATATTTTTATTCTGTTGCTCTTGTGCAACGGATCACAATTGATCTTCCTTGCTTCGGTCGTCGAATAAATTTATATTAAATAAAAAATAATATAGATTTTATTAAACAATTTATTTGTTATGTTTAGATCATCTATTACATACCAATGGACATGAATTAATTTTTGAAAAAAAAAAAAAATCAGAAATAAAGTAGTATCAAAAATGAATTTTTTTTTTTTAAATATCTGTTCTTACTTCTATGATTCGATTTACTCTACACAAAAATTTTATATATTTATAAAATAAAAAAGTTTCTCTTAATGTTTCAGTTATATACAACATATTTATATCTTTATATCAGCTAACAGTCTCATATCCAGAGAATCCCATGGCCAATCATACCCAACTCTAAATTTAGTTTAGTTCTTTCCCTTAGTCTGCCGCTTGAATAATACACGCTGCGAGCTGTCAATATTTCAATGCGGCGCTGTCTTCACTTTCAGCTTGCCTGCAATGGCGCCTCGAGTGCTCCGGAGTAGGCGGACTTTGACTTGAGGCGCAAATTAGTGGCCAAAATGTGGCAGAATTACAGAGCGCCAAAATGTTGATCAAATATTTATTAAAGCTTTTAATTTGTAGCTGCCAACGGGAAGTCAACTTTACAACTACACCCACACACCTCTCTCTCCCTCTCTCTTTCCCTATCTCTCTGTCTTTTTCTCTCGTTGCTTGCCACATTCTCTTTCATTTCCTTGGCTCGGCTCATGAATTATGCAGCAGAGTGTCAAAAAGTGTTTTGCCTAATTGACGGGCACATGCAATTTGAAGCTGAAGTCCGTTTGGAGTTAACAATTTTTAAATACATAGAGAAAGAGCTTAAAAGTATTTCACAGCAATTAAAAGGCGAGAGCAGGAGAAAAAAGCGACTGGGCTCAGGGCCAAGTTTGGCCAAGTGTGGCAACACGTCTTGGACTTTAGTTCAGTGGAGCCTCAGTGGGGTCGCAGAGCGCAAATGTGAGAAGTCTATGCAAGCTTAGCTTTCTCTTTGTATGTGTGTGTGATTAAATATATATATATTTAAATATATATACATGCAGCTGTGTGCTCAAAAATAGAGCTTTGACTTCAGCGTTGATAAATCATATTAAAAATACCATAAATACACCAATATTTTATATTTTTACATTTTATACTTATATAGCTAGCTTATATAGCTAGCGCAGACTTCGCGCTCTGTGTTAATATTTAATATTTTCTATATTAATTAAGCAATTGTGCTAAAAATTTTTTCTATTATATTCTGTTTTTTTTTTTTATTGAAAATAAAATAGGCTCTGTTAACATTGAATATTTTCTATATAAATTAAGCAATCGTCTTACAATTTTTTCTATTAAATTCCATTTTATTTTTTATTGAAACTAAAATAATTTTAGATTCTGAAAAATAAAATAAAATGTTTCTAAAAATTTGTTAAAAAAGAGCCTACAGAAAATTGCTGCTTAAAGTTGATCATCAGCACAGAGCAACCAAATTCAAGTGTAAATATCTCGCTCAATTTGGCAGTCCAAGCTATTACATTTTTTTGTAGACCAAAAAATAAATATTCTTTAAGAAAAAACTTACTTTATTAATATATGTTGTTTAATTTTTGGAGGAAAAATGAAGGCTTAAAGATGACTTTGATTTTTTATCTGTGCATTTACTTGGATATATATAAATAAATAAATATATATATGAGTCTGTACATATATATATATATAAATATATATATGGATATATATAAATATTTAAGACACACATACATATATAAAAATATTTTTATATATACATACATTTATATATATGTCTCTGTCATTTAAGCCCTCGCTGCATTTGTATCCTTGGCATGAACTTTTCCATTTACAACTTGCCCTTTGTGTTTGTTAGTTATTTCATTTATTATGCACATATGTGTGTGTTTGTGTGTGCTCGTGTGTGTTAGCCAGCTGCCATTACTCAAAAAAGAAGTGCTGCCCTTCACAGCCTAGTCTGGCTATAAGTGACAGCAGCGTCAAAGGTATTACACCTCGATTTTTCATTTCATTTGCAAGAGCGAGCTGTCTATCAGTGTGTGCGTGTGAGTCTGCTCATTTTCTCGCGCTTATCAGTCACATAATGCCAACATGCTGACATCATAACTTATAACATGATAAATAACTATGTCTTGTTACCCTTTTTTTCGTCTTACTTCGCGAGCTGATGAGACGCGCATCACTTTCAAGCAGACAAATGACTCGCCCACAAGCTCACAGCTAAAAGCTGGCATATGTGTGTGTGCGAGTGTGTGTGTGTGTGTGAGTGTGTGTGTGTGTACTTTACTGCAGTGTGTGGCATTTTTGCTCATTGTCTGGCTTTGTCTGCGCAGTTTGTTTTGTCTGCCTGGCTGCGTCTTAGACACGCAGTGCGATAATTTTTTACCTTGACTTTTTTTTTTTTTTGCAACACTCATAAGTTGTTGCTCCTTGAGCCTTGAGGGCTGTGGAAGGTAGATGAATATATATAATATATAATATAATATATAATATATTAAATATATTTAATTTAATTTAATGTATTTAAACTCTCAACTTATTTTATTTATTTTAGATCTTTAGATTGGCTTCACTTTCTCCCACTTCTTCTTCCCTCTCTCCCACTCCCTCTCCCTTTCTCTCTCTCTTCCCCCTCACTCCCCTTTCCCATATCCTGCCCCACCATATAGTTAAAGCTCCACTCACCCACCTGGCAGCTGCACTTCACTTATACATATATTTGCCTGCCGAGCACGTATCCCGTCGAGTCGAATGGGGTGCGTAAGCTGCAGTCTTCCAGCTCCAAATCTATTCTTGAATTGCCACTCATGCAGACTCACTTATTTTTATTTTCCTGCAATAATTTATTGCGTATATATTATAGATTTAGTAGAGTAGAGCTTACGTGCTGCAGTCGTGAGAGCCGCGCAACGCGCCGTCTAAACTAGCTCAAATTGTGCATAAACTGGGCATTTGTGTGCCGTCAGTCAGCCTGTTTGTGGGTGTGGCATGTGGCGCTAGTAAGGCTGAGCATAACTGAGCACAGTGGAAGCGGTCGTAAGCGACTGATTAATACTCGCTTGTGAGCGAAAAAGCATAAGCTACGTTTTTATTCAAGAAAAAATTGTGATTTACGCTTTGCTATGACGCAATCTAATGGAAACTGCAAAAGAGCTTTGAGAATCTTAGTAAGAATTGCCCAAACTTTGTAGACTATGCTGCTTCAATTAAGTGCTATCACAATGGCTAATATATTTCAAAGTTTTTACCTTAAATATCTTGGAAAAATAATTAAATTTAATTTTTGATAAGTAAATCGATATTTATATTTTAATATATTCATTTTGCCCCACCTGCAAAAGGCTTATACGATTAATCTCGACACTTTATTAGACAAACATAGACACGATTGTTTAGCTTATTATAAACAAATTATGCTCTGCTTTTTCTTCTTCTTGATAATCCATTCTAAGTACTGTCTTTTTATTTAAGCTGTGTACTCTTAATATTGATTTGATTTGCTTAATCATTTAATGTACTCGTTCATTGTTCATATTATTTATAATTTTTATATTATTTAATATTTATAATTCTATGTAACAACACTTTTGCAATTTTCCATGAAATCGGAAATAAAATAAAATAAATATTATTTAAAAATCAAACCAAAAAAGACTAAAAAATTAAACAAAAATATATAAAAATAAACATAAAATTTATATAAAAAACTAAATAAAAATATAAAATAATTTAAAAAAAAAATTATATATAGAACTTAAATAAATTAAAAATGTAAATAATTTATAATAAAATTACAAATAAAATAAACATAAAATTTATATAAAATAAAAACAAAATATAAATAATATTACAACAGAATAAAATAAAATAAAATAAAAATGTTAATAGGTTATAAAAAAATTACAAAAAAAAAAATAAAATAAAATTTACGTAAAATAAAAATTAAAAAATAAAATAAAAAATAGAAGCTATCTAAAAATGTAAACAATTAATTAAAAAAATTACAATTATCTATACAGACATGTAACACAACAAGTCGAGCTCCGCAGCAAATGAATATGCTTACTTGCCCTTTGGTAACAGGTATGGAAAAAATATGAACGGGTTGGTAATGGTTAGAGCATGCTGGCTAGAAGGGAGTGCAGGGAAGCGAAAGTTTTAATGAGCTATGTTGACTGGAGAGTTGGCTGGCTTCTAATAGACAGCGGCAAGCAGAGCCAAGAGCTGCCTTCGAACTTGGCTAATATGCCGCAGCGAGTGAGGCAACCGAGGCAGCCGAGCCAGCGGCAGCGGCAACCAGGTCCAATATGCAGTGAAGCTGTGAAATATTAAAAACATTAAAATGTTGTTTACTACTTTGGCAGGAATCTCCAGTGTGGCGAGAGAGAGAGAGAAAAGCAGGAGAAGAATGGGAACTGTGAAAAACAACATTTATTTATGCGCTGCAATTGCAGTTGGGGGTAAACTAATGAAATGAAAGTCGACATTATGCATAAACTATGAGTTAGTAATGCGCTGGGAAATGCTCAAGTCTCTCTCACATAATTGCACATTGCACATTGCACATTAAGCGGCAGCGAGTCAAAGCCAGCAGCAGCAACAGCAGCAGCGACAATGGCAGCAAAAGTTTTTTGTTATGCTCGTACTTTAAATGCGATACTTTGCTCAAAAGAAAGCAGGGGGAAGCGAGAATAAACAGCATTAAAACTTTCACACGCACACACACACACAGAGGAGGCGGAAAAGGGTTTAGAGGGGGAGGGGGGGGGGGTGTGTGGGGCAACACACAAAATCCACTTAAATGTGTTTTCCAATTAAAAAAGTTTTTTCTACACTTGAAAATTGTGGAGCATGTGCGAAAATCTTTTATGCGAATGCCATTCGAAATGGGCAATAGCCACGCCCGTACGCCCACAGTCAGAGCCAGAGTCAGAGTCAGAAACAGAGAATCGGAATTGGAATCAGAACCGAAAAGTCTTCAGCCACAAAACCTAATGAAAAGTGATTACAAACATGATAGATAAATGCTACACACACACACACTCACACACACACACACTCTCGCACACACGTACATCATTTCGGTTCTTAAGTAAAACATCTTTGCTGGCTTTTACCAGGCGCCAGTAAATGGCCAAATAAACTTTTTGGCCAGCTGCCTCTCGGCTTGCCATCACCGTAATCAACTTCTTAAGAGCTTTTCATTCTCTCTCAAATTCGAACAATCTTCCACATCTCTCTCCCTCTCTCTCTCCCTTCTCTGTCTCTCTCTCTCTCTCTGGCTTTCTCCATTTGCACTTAATGAAATTCTATTAAAAACTACAACAATGTACTCTGGCCAAGTTTCGAATTCTTACCTCTGCCTTACCTGGCGTATGCGTAATACGCCTTTGCCTCAGCTCGATTCACTCGGTCTGAAATCTGGGCAAATAGAGCAAAAAATCTTAAGCAGCTTAGAGCTAGATTTAAAACATATTTTAAGCCCACCTCGAGTGAGAGCTTACGCATTTCGCTTTATATATTTTCCATTTAGTTATTCAAAGTTTGCATATTTTATTGATTTTTTTCATTTTCTTTTGAGAATTTGTTTTTTTTTTTAAGCTTAATGCACAGAGTGAAGAATTGCATAACTTAAGGGAAAAAACTTTCAAGTATAGTATATATATATTGAGCTATAAGATAATATAAAATAATAATATAAAAATAAAAGTATAAATAATAATATATAATAAAATTAAAGTATAATAATCATATCAAATTATGATATATAAATATATTTATATTTTAATATATATCTATATTTTTTTTTCTAAGTTTTCCTTCTTAGGAAAAAAATAGTTATTTTTTCTGTCTCATTTTTTTAAATATTTGTAATTTATTGATTTATTTATTTTAATTATTTTTACATATTTTTTAAACACATATTTATAAGATGTTAATTGCATTTTATAAATCTGGACATGACTCGTCGTCCAATCTACTCACTTGCCAAACACATATTAATATTATAAAAAGATAACAAAAAAAAAATATTTTTTAGTCAGCTTTAAATGTTATTTACCTTTTTTTATATTCATTCTTTTTTTACCTTTGATTTATTTGACTAACTTTTTGTATTTTTTTTTTAAATATTTTTTTCTGTTAATTTCTTTTCATATTTATGATTTATTTAGCATGCAGGCAATTAGTATCGTTGCGCTATTTATTGTGAAGCAAATGTCTTTGGACAAAGCTCGAACTGAAATTAGCATAAAATGTTCAGGTAGAAATTATTTATGTGTTTCGCTGCCAGCAACGGAATAAACACTAAATTTTCCAGCTGCAATAAAAAACGAGAGAGAACACGAAACACAAAACACTTTTTTTACGCACCATTTCGATATTTTAGACTCGCTTGAAGCGGCATTAAATTACAGTCATCCACACGGAATGCCAGCGGGAGCAACGGGATAGCCTACACGTGCTGAGGTGGGCTCGAATGTATAAAACAACAAGAGTGAGAGAGAGGGAGAGAGAGAGAGAGAGCGGCAAAATGGAATCGTTGTTGTCACTTTGAAGCCGTTTGAACTGCTAAAGTGTCCTTTTCACTCGCCATTATGAAATGCTCGATGGGCAACCTTTTTGCCAGGGGTGGGGCGGCATATGTGAAGGACAAACAAATCGAAAGCAAAGTTTAAAGACGTAAAAATGTCAACTGCATTTGTTTTTTGGTCTTTGAAATATGAATTTCCACATGCTCAACCAAATCTTACCCAAAATAACTCCAGAAAACAGAGGAAGAAAGAAAAGAGAAGCAAAACGAAATATAATCAAAGAAGGAAATCATAAACTACAATTTATTGAAAGGGACATAGAAAACTTTTAAGCTTAGCCCTCGATACATTGAAAAGGTTCAAACTTGAGCATGAGAATCAACATTTCAGTTAATTTGTGAATTCTGGATATTTACCTTCAGTTGAGTTTAAGAGGAAATCTATTTATATCAAAGGAAGTAGGAAGTATGTGTATATATATATATATATATATATATATATATATATATATATATATATATATAAAAGTATTTATATATAAGTAGAAGTAGATATATAAAATTATATATGAATGTATGTCTGTATATAAAAGTATATATATTATGTATATAAAATTGGGCTAGCGACCCATTCTTGTTCAACATTTCTGTAAAATCTTTGCTATATCATTCCAGCTATCATCCTAAATTTTTTTTCCTCTTAAACTCTTTATTCTTCTTAAAATCAAAGACGTTTCGACTTTAAAAAGTTGCAGAAAATATTTTTAAAAATTTGTTGCAAAAAAACTTACAAAAAATGTTTGCTTAAAAATTGGTTGGTTAACATAGCACATCCAAATTTAATTGTGAATAACTCACTTAATTCTTCAGCCAGAGTTAACAAATTTTTTCTGTAGGTCACAAAATTGATATTCTTTAAGAAAAAACAAAATTAAGGAAAATATATAGCTTCATTTTTGAATGAAAAATCAAGGATTGAAGCACACTTTGATGCCCGAGCATCTAGGCAGAAAATCGTGGAGTCGAATTTAATTGTTAACTTAAACTAATTGTAACTTTATATTTTAATGTTTGGTTCCCATTAATTTATTTTCATTTTAATAGTAAGTAATCCATAAATAAAAATAAAAAATATGTAACTAAATATATAATATAAAATATTTATTTATTTTTCAGACAGCCAAAAGGCACTTTCAGCTCTTCAGCCTTAAAGCAGCTATCGCATTGTCAGCTTAGGCAGCTGCCAAGTGCGCTTAAAACCAGTCACACACACAATCCCACACACCCACACACACACACCCACCCACACCCACACACGCACCTACATGGCTATCAATTTTGGTGTCTTGTTGGCCTAATCGAGTGAGTGTCAGAGCCAATATTGATGCTGATGCATTGCCAAGAGTGGCGCGGCACAACTCGTTGCATACTTTTGTGCGCGACAGGCGGAAATGACAAACAGCAACAACAAAGACAGCAACAACAACAGCGCCAGCAGCAGCCGAGCTAGGCAACCTTTGATAATGCCTAAGATTACAAGTCGACCCCGAGCACGACCACGACCAAGACCACGACCCCCGATGCCAAGCCTCAAGCGGCGCCACGAGATTCTAGCAAACACTTATAGCACTTACTCACCCACACACACACACACAGAGAGGCAGACTCAAGGACTTCAGGTAAATTTACTTTAATCACTGTAAAGTGCAAAGCGGCGGCAAAGAGCGCAACACTTAAAACTGGACTCGCTGCCTTTTGTCTTATGTTAATTACTGGTGTCAACTTGCGTCGCCTCCCGCCTCCTTCCCCTCTCCCCACGCCACGCCCACCCGCCTAAAAGTGCACAAAACGCAACTTTGAGTGCGCACTCGTATATCCTTTGAGCGGTCACCGAACACCCACAGCCGCCCGTGCGGCGCGGCGTAAGCCAACTCTCGTTTCTTTTGCCAGTTTCCGTGTTTGAAATTAAAAACCAACAGTGGCCAAGGCCCTAACCACGCTTAACCTACAATAACAACAACATGGGCGAAAGCTTGTTGACATTTTTCCATAATTACCGAGCGCAAAGTGAAGCATAATTGTTGATTTTATTTTGCATTATGCCCTGCACTTTTTTCCATCTCTTTCCATTTTTTTCAATTTTTTTCCATTTTTTTTTTCAATTTTTTTCCATTCGCTTTTTGCGCAAATTACCTATGCTGCGGAAGCTGCAATAGCAGCGCTGTTAGCGGGCGTTTGCAGCTGCCATTTGAGCTGTTATGTTAAAGTAGTAGCTTAACAGCGCTGTTATTGCTGTTTGCTGTTACCCCAGCCTGGAAGCTCTGCCCCTTAACAGCGTTCATTTTTGGAAACGTTGGAGTGTTAGTTGCAGAGCTGCTGTGAGCGCTTAACAGACGTTGCGCTGTTAAGGTGTACGATAAATGAGCTGAGCCAACAGACACAAATGCAAAAGTGCTTTAGCGTCGTCTTTTTAACAGACTTTGCGCTGTTAGCATGCATATTAGCTCGAGCAGCACTCCTAATTTTAGGAAATTTGAGTAGCCACCAAAAAATGAGTAATTCGAAAATAAATAAAATAAAATAAATTATAAATATTTTAAAATTAATAAAATGAATATGTAATTATATAATAAATAAATCCAATTCAAAATAATAAAATATTTAAATAAAAATATATCAAATTACGTAAAAAAGGGGAAAAAATTACTAAAAAAATACACAGTAAAAATGTATAATGTAATTATATAATAAATAAATCAAATAAATAATAAAAAAATAAATATACAAAAATAAATATTTAAAAAGAAAACATATCAAATTACGTAAAAAAAGGGAGGAAAATGTCTAAAAAAAATAGACAATAAAATGAATAATAAATAAAAAAATTCAAAATAATAATAAAAAAATATATATATATTCAATAATAATAAAGTACAAAAAAAAAAGAAAAAAAAAGAAATGACTAAAAAATTAGACAACAAAATTAAATTAAATTTTTATTATTGTTAAATAAATATTTATGAAAAGGAATTGTTATTGTTTTATTATATTAATTATTATTATTCAGATAGCTATATTTGTTAGATAGCTATAATATATTTACCTATATATACATATGCATTTATTAAATAAATTACATAGCTAACCATAAATTATATGTAATTCTAAATTACATAGATCTACACACACACGCATACATCCTTCATCGCCTGCTTGACGCATAGAGTTTAAACAGTAGCTCCTGCTGTCTGCTGCCTGCCCAATTGAGCGGCCACCCGCTGTGCCACGCCCCCTCCCCCCTTACCAGCCCACCACCCACATGGCAGTCTAGGACACGCAGCCGTATGCATATTTGCATAATGGTTCCACTGTTTCAAAAACTTGCTAAACACTCTTGATAGACAAGATAAAACACTGGCGCTCGTATTTTTACGCATAATTTATGTTGTTGCTATGTAGATTTTTGCAGCCCACGCAGAGCGCGCACATTCAACGCCAACCCCAACCCCAACCACCCCCCACCCCCGGCAGCCAGGTATGTGCTGTAATTCACCTGTTCGCCAGGCTTTGCCCACATACATATTCCCTCTTCTCCTTGCTTTTTTTTCCTTTTGCCAAGCTGCTTTGAAATTATTTTAATTGTTTTAATTAACTGTACAATGTTGCGACTAGAGATTTGCGGCTTTGGCTGCAATGCAAACTGCTTTCATTATTTTTATGGAACGGCATTAAGAGTGATTATAAATATTATTTAAATAAATTTGTTGCACAACATATTTTTAGCTGAAATGCCAAGGGAGTGCCCCTACTTCATTGCTCCGCAATGTTTCAGCCATTGTCTTTCGATTTCGGCTTGGTTTCTGAGTGTATCTATAAGCAATCATTGGAATAGATTTGCTAAACGAAATCAAGTAAATTTGATTCAAGTCTTGCAACGACTACGAAAATCGGAATATTTATTTTGATTGAAAAATAAATCGAATTTATGAATTTATTATGATAACAGATAACAGCAGCAGCAGCAACAACAGCAACAACAATGGCAAACGACAGTGACAGCTATCTGCCACGCCCACCGCCCAACCACTTTTCTTTTCTGTCTCATTTTTTCTTCATTTTTGCACTGCAAATTTTTTGTATTTCTTTTTTTTTTTGGGGCACAGCGACGTGGGCACAGAGTTGGCCAGAGTGAAATTTGGCATGTGAAGTTTCTTTTCTTATCTGTATACACGTTCAAGCAGTGACAAGGGTATATTGGTGGGTGTAATGTAACGAAAGCTAAACAGCTAAATGTCTAAGTGTGGCTAGAGAGTCAAGTGACTTTGTGGGCAGAGATTAAATATATATTATATGTATAAAAAATATTATACAATAGCTTCAATAGAAAAAAATAGGTTGGGATTTGGAAATATATACCAATAAAACTCAAGCTTATATCTATATAAAAATTTATATAATTTTATAAAACACTAAAAAATACTATACAATTTGATAAATATTTCTATACAAAATAAAAAAAAAAAAATAATTAAATACTACAAAAATTGGTCAAAATAAATGTAATAATAATAATAATAATATATTGGAAATAAAATTTATAAAAATATTACATATGTATATATATATTATTATTGTTTATTTTTGATTTTAATAACTATTAAATATTATACATAATACTATTAATTATTCTTATCATTCTATACAATTTGTCAAATTTTAATGTATAATATATAAAAATGGTAAAATAATATAAAATATAAATACAAAAAATAAAAATATAAAATAAAATAAAAATAATTATAAAAATATAAATATAAATTATATAAATATAAAATAAAATATAAAAAAATGTATTAAAACTATGCAAATATGTAATTAATTAAATATATTAGAATTTTAGACAAAATACTAAAAAAATACTTAAAGTTTAGGCACATCTAAATGAATATAAATGCTCTAAGTTACTTTCAAGTATCTAGATACATATTTAAATATGACAACTTTGATATGAAAGCTGTCATATTTAAATATGTATCTAAATACTTAAAAATACTCTAAAAATTAGCAAAAATTAGCTTCATATTGAACTGTTCTACTAGACTTTTATGAAAGGCGTCCTGTATCTAGGAGAAAAATATATCTTCCACAGTGTATCAGTTGGAAAAGCAAAGCTTTACAGTTGAATCAACAGTGGGCTACACTAGAGTGAAGTCCATTGATGGGCGGAGCCTGTATTACGCAGTCAGTAAGGCCCTACTATAAAAATCTAACTTCCTTTTTACACTGTAGCTGCGGCCATTAGGCTAAGGTAATGCCTATGAATATTTACTTTAAGCTGAACATATGACAATGCTTTCCTTTCCCCTCATCTCACACACTCACACACACACAGCAATGGCAGGTGTTTGTGCGCCTATAATAAACTGTTAGCTTGCATGCCACTTGTAATTCCATTCAGTTTATTTGCCTAATCACAAATTCAATATGTGAAAGTGTATTGGAATAAATTGCATTTGCACTTGAACTTTCGAGTGCCAATGACACTTGTTGTTGTTGTTGCTGCTGTTGTTGTTGTTGAAGATGTTGTCTGTTGATTAACAATGAAATTGTTGTCGATGGGCGGCACTTTTTAAGGTAATTGCCTGCTGCATTTTAAATGCCTGCCGCATTTGCCGTGCTATTTTATTCAACGCATATTTAAATTTAATGCCCGGAGAGCAGCGCAGCAGAACCTAATGAAAATTTCCTCAATTTATTTGTGTTACTTAATTCGCATGAATGTTTCTATTTCATATTATATTGGCCTGCAGCTCGGCTAAACATTTGTTTCCATTTTGAGTGTTATGCCCGGGCTAAAAGAAATTGATGGAGCAGCAGCAGCAGCAGCAGCATTAAATAAATATGAACCTAAGAGTCAAATAGCAAATACTTTTGATAACAGCTGCCCGCTTCTGTTGCCCGCAGGCCTAGCACATGTTGCAAGTCAACAAAGCAGAGCCAAGAAGATGAAAGTGCATTTTAATTGTAACAAAAAGATAAAAAGAAGCGAGGCAAGAAATTTCTCGAGTTGGGTATGATCGACGAGCAAGTTGATAAGGACTAGTTGGGGGAGAGAATAAAGTTTTTAGGTTTGCGTTTGAATGGAGGGTATTAGAGTAACTGTTATAATTTTTATTCCGACGTCAAATTTGGTATTCCATAAAATGCCCGAGATTTGCTTAATTAACTAAAGTTGGGTAATGATTTTTATCAATTTTATTGGTAAAACTAATCGATAACATAAAACAATCTAAATTTGGTAAGTCTAGCCCTTAAAATACCTGAGATTTGTTCAAATAACCAAGGGCTAATAAAGCTACCTTAATTTGATAGTCCTTAAAATTTATTAGATATGCTGAGATATGCTCAAATAACTAAAATTTCAAATATACCTTAATCGATTTCATAGAAAAAACCAATCGATTACATAGAGCAAACTAAATGCATTAAAAATACTTATCGATAACATGAGTCAACCCAAATTTTGTAAGTATATGCCTTCAAAAGTGCGCGATTTGCTTAAATAACTGAAGTTACAATTCATTTCTAATCGAGTTCATGGGAAAGTATTAACAAATCGATTTTTATAATTTTACAGGAAAAACTTATCGATAGCATGAAGTGAGCTTGATCCGCGCAAGCTACTGTAATTGAATGTAATATATAACTCTATAAATGATTACAATTATATACTGATATGGTGGGATAGAAGAATAGATAATGAAATGCATTTGCCTACATTGTCTGATATTCTTACTGATCTAAAACATATCTAAATGTATACCTATATCTCTACTAAATACCTTTATCAGCTACACTTGCCTATTGCGTACCCTTCAACCAGCACAACATGCCCGATTATCACATTTCTTCTTATTCGTTTAGGGCATTAAAACCGAACCGACTTTTATTTGAAGCTTAAATATTTTTGGTCTGTGGCTAGGGCTACTTTGAGTGGATTAGTTGATAGTCCTTAGTAGATTTTCTATATATATTTTTTCTCTGTATTTGCTGCCGGCGGCGCTGCTATTCATGAAATTGCTTCAGATTGAGCTGGGGATTTTTTTGCTTTTGCGTTTAATTTTTTATGCATAATTCTTTTAGGCTAAAAGTAAATAATTTTTGCGGTTAAGTGAATGGCAAATTAGTGCTGCATGGCTTATGCACAGGCACCTGAGGCGTGGTCCAAGAGGGAGGGGGTGGAAGAAACTAGAAATCATTTGATGTAGCTCTCCCTCTCTCTCTCTCTCTATTTCTTTCTCTTTCTCTATCTCTCGCTGGCATTTGCATAAAGCAAATGCGCTTAGAATCTTTACTCATGTCTGAGACGAAGACTGGGAACAAATAGAGCTGGATGCAGGGGGAAAAACAAAATCTCAGTCTCAACAAGGGCAAGAGCTCAACAATGTGTACGAGCCGGGGCAGACAGATGTGCATAAGCAAACATATTGCGCATACGCCATGTTAACCATAAGCTTGGCTCGTTGTCAACAGCTGGTTCTGGCCGCCCGCCGCTCGCCCGCAAAGTGTTTAATGACAAATGACATGGGCCACTGCACAGCAGCAGCAACGTTTCACTGCCATTCGCTACAATTGTACTGCACTGCACAGAGAAGGAAGATGGGTAAAAAAATGTAATGAAACATGGAAGACAGTTTTGAAGATGCCAGAAGTTGAGGGTGCAAGGACAATGATGTAGCCAAAAGCTGGCAGCATGCATAAATTGTCTGGCCCGAGCTGAGCGAGACAGCTGAGATTGATTTGCATGCGACAGTTTTGCAAAATGTTCTATGTTAAAGAACAACAACAGCAGCAACAACTACAGCAACAGCAACTACAGCAAGGCAATTAGAAAATTTTAAATTAAAATCTATAGAGCCATAAAATGTTGTTGGTCAACGGCATTGCTTGGCTGGCAACTTCAAATGGAATTCCGCAGCAAATTCATTTTCAACTCAATCCTCAACGGCTGCTGCTGCTGCTGCTGCTGCTGTTGGGTGAAAATATTGAAAAACGATTTTGTGGCAACGTCAGAAAGGCTTTTGCCACATCGTTGGGTTTTATGGTTTCGCGCACGCACACAAAACTTTGCCAACAGCCAGCCGAAGTGCGCCAGCCGGAAGTGCCTGACTAAGAGATACCTGAAAACTATTGTTGCCTGTCGTCCGTCGGGGCTATATTTATTTGGTGTGCTTATTGTTCTATTTTAATGTGAGTTTGGGATGAGCTAAAATATAAGTTTTTATGTAATTTCTGTGATGAGCTAAAATACAAGTTTTTATGCTTAAGTTTTTGCTTTTAGTTTTTGAATTTGGAGAAAGATGAGAGGGAGTAGTCTAGACGTCTTTATTTATATAACCATGCTTAAAAATTCTGTAATTATTATGTGTGGCAAAGAGATAGAGAAGGAGGGAGATAAAGAGAGGGAGGAGAAAGAGAGAGCAATGAAATATGCTGTAAGATTTCATATTAAAAACGAAAAGTTATCAAGGATTACAAGCAAAGCAGTTAGGCAAAAACCAAAGTAAGCCTTAATCTTTGATTTTTCCTCCAAAAACTAAACTTCATATCTTGCTGAAGTAAATTTTCTCTTAAAGAAGATAAAATTTATGGTTCACAAAAAAAATTTGATAACTGTGGCAGCCAAATTGAGCAAGCTATTCATGCTGGAATTAGGGGCGTAATTCTGAGACTAATTTTTTTTTGCAAATATTTTTTAAAGCTTTTTTCAATATATTTTAAAAAATATTACCCAAAATTTTTTAGGGCTCAATTTAATTTTATTTTTATAATAATAAAATAGAGTCCATTAGGTAAAAAAATTTAAAGATGATATTTGAAATGATATGGGAAATATGCAACGATAATCCGCAGTGCATAAGACTTCCAATTGCCAGCTTTAATAGCACTTGATCTATTTGACTATTAAACATAATCAAAAATATACATAGATACTTAATTTCATTTCAACCACTAATTAACCTGTTACATATGCTCTAACAAAAAACATCATACCCTATCCTAACCATTGTTCTTAGGGTATAAAAACAACAACTAGGCCAACTTCTGGCTTCTAGTTTAGAGTTTATAGCAGCCGAAAATGTACATTTGAAATTTTCATATTGCAGCTCCTTAAGTTGCTGTTGCTGCTGCTGCTGCTGCTGCTGCCCACCTGCAGCAACTGCTTGCAGAAAACTTTTGCCAAGCAGCCAATCAAATTGCGGTTAAGCATGCGTAACCGAGCACCTGTGCGAGTGTGCGAGGGTGGTGCGGTGGTGCGGTGGCGCCGGTGGTGCCGGTGGGGTTTATCTATAGTTTTACTAGTTGGCAATCAAAAATTTATGTCGGATGCTTTAAATTGCCAGAGAGAGAGAGAGGGGGAGAGAGAGATAGGGAGAGCGAGCGACTGGCAGCCGGCTGCCTTGTGGGCCGGGTCCAACATTAAGTGCCACATAATTGCTTAATCTCTGCGGCTTTTACATGACAGCGTAATAATTTATTTCACTGTCAGTTGTGAGCACAAAAATTAAGTGAGAGCGAGACGGCCAGATATGAAAATTAAAACGAAAAATTGCCAACGGAAAAGGACGGCGCAAATTATGCAGGCACGTCCACAAAAAGCGGGCTTATAAATTCATATATATACATACTTTCTCTACTCTTTTTTTTTGTGTGCTTTTTTTTTTGTGGGGTCAGCTGAGAATTTATGGGCAGCGAGAGTTGGCAGGCCTTGCGGTAGGTCAGTCTATGAGTAACTGTTGCTGTTTGCCGCCCAATTGAGCATTGCGAGCGCTTGACTCCGGCAGCTGACAACGTTTAATGCATTTACATTTTGCCAGGCACTGCACAAAGAGAATAAACTTTAAAGTGAAGTTTCCATAAAATGAAGTACATAGTTGATATCTGTTGAGAATTCATTTTGATGGGAATGTGAGAGACAGAAATTAACCAATTATATGTAAGCGCTAGCAGCTGCGCTACTTGAATAGGAGTCTAATTCTGCCTAAGTAGCCATCTCGCTCTCACACAGCAAAACATTTAAGATGCTCAGCAACTACTATATTTGTCCCTCTTACTCTTTTCCTATGTAGACATAGCAAAGCTGTTGGCGCACAAACAGCTGCACTACTCTAAGCAGTACCGTTACAATTCTGAATTCTACACCAACTTCGAACGGCTGCTTAGCAAGACAAAGCCAATGCGATAAAACGAATGAGCATGTGCAAGAAGAGAGCGCAAAACAGCGCGAGTGAGCGCAATAGGTTTACAGCTGATGAGATTAACAGACTATGTTATGATCAGCAGCTTAACAGAGTTTAAGAGCTGCAAAGCTGGTGTAAAAGATTGACCAATTGCAGCTCTTGATTATGTTAAGCTGCTTATCGAATAGATTGACCAATTACAGCTCTGAAATAATGCTCTAATGAATATGATCTAATGGATTGACCAATTGCAGCACTTAAATTATAATAAGCTGCTTATATTGATTTAAAACAAATATATGCAACTAATATATCTAAGTATATGCTAAATTATCTTTACACTAATCAACATCTACTATAAATGTTATTCCTAGAGAGTGTCACAGCCAATGTCTCGAAATCTCCTTTCAGCCTGGCTGTGCCATGCCCCAAACTCCATTGCTCGCCCAGACGCCACTCTCAATTAAGCAAAATCTACACTGCACCGACTCAAACACATTGTTAGTTTCGTCTATTCGACGGGCGCACAACAATAGACCAAGAACTCAATGCATTCCGATGCTTTCGTAGTGAAATACTTGCAGCGCTCGTTCGTTATTGGCTCATGCGGCGCATATGACAGACAATTGGCAAGCCACTTTACGATATGGTTGCAGCCAGACACTTAGCATTCGAATAAACCGGCATTCATCAAGAGGCAAAACAATTTAGAGAGCTGCAACCTCAAGCCGAGTGACGCCTGGCAACCAGGGCGCAAATCAACTTGCCTCGGCCACAAAATTTCTGATAAAGGCACGTCGATAAATTATGCACAAATTGTTTCAAAAACAATGGCAACAACAATAACAACAACAACAAGAATAATAATATTAACTGCAGGTGCTAGAACGACAGCAGGCGCAGTGCATAAATTTACACCTAATCAATGCAAGACTTGAAGGAATTCGACGTGGCGCCAGGAAGTATGCAACAATAATTTGCTGTGCGTGTGCAAGTGTGTGTGTGTGTGTGTGAAATATATATGCTTTATAATAATGTGCATATTTTGTAAGATAAATAGATTTTAATTAGTGCAGCGCATAAATAGTGAGTCAAATGTGGCCTGGCAATCGTAGGCCAAGTCAATTGAGTTTGATTGATCGCCACAAGGACTAAATTTATGTGAGTGTGTGCGGGTGTGTGTGTGCACATCCTTTGGGGTATGCACACGGTGTTTGCCTATAACAGCATTTAATTACAAAATCATAAGCTGTCAGCGAGCAGCCACACCCACACACACCCACACACACACCCGCCCACACACACACGCTTGAGTGGTAAACGCCTTTTCAGCTCTCTGCATTTGACAGTTGCCGCTGCCTAAGGCGTTTATCTGTGTAATATAATGATGATGGGCTGCCGCCACCGTTCGGTGGGCGGGTCGCATAAAATATGCACAGCGCTGCACTTTGATATATGCGACGCCATGTTGTCGCATTTATTTACCCAAGCACCCACCCCACCCACACACACACACACGCCCACAGCTGCAACACTAACCGGCAGCAGCAACAGCAACTACAACGCAAAAACTCAACTTCCATTGAGCAGCGTAAAAAGTGCATATTTTCAATATGATGCCGTGTCAATAACAGTTATATTGCGCCCGCCCCTTAGTCAAGTGCAGGCATATATATGTATGTATGTGCATGCATGTATACAAGTGTGTGTGTATTTGGATAAGAGCTCGATTTTCTGCTGTTCTGTCAAGCAGGCAACACAATGCGCTGCCGTTTGGCAAGGAGCAAAAATATATAAAAAATATATAAAAAATTAAATATATATTTGAAATGTATAAAAACTTTATTGACGGCGCTCTCTTCATTTGTTTAACTTCCATTTTAGTTTAATTTATTTTAAGCTGTGCGCAAAAATGGCTTTCATCATGTGCTTTTTTTGACATATAATTTCTAGTCGTTTTTCATTCGCCCAGCGTAGGCATAACGACTCTGTGCAAAAGGTCTAAGTAGCTATCTCGCTCGCACTCAGCAACTGATGGAATGTTGCAGCGTTCAACAACTATATTTGTCTCTTTCCCTCTCTGTGTTAGAGTGATCCGCAAATGAGAAGTGAGCAGCTAGAACGCAAACTGATTTGGATAGAATAATGTTGCTTTGCATATCATAACAGAAATATAACATTATATATAACAATTACAAATAAAATGGATTTAATTCTAGTATCACCATCTATAGGTCAGATGGGCGACTTTTCAGCCGACTTGTTAAATGTAACGTAATAATTTTAACTTATATTATTTGATACATTTTAGACTCTCAGATCTTTGACGACCTTAATGTATTGATAACCGTGGATAAAAATTTCATTAAAAAAAATAATTTTTTTAATATTTTTTGTGAGCTCACAAATAATTAAAGCTAACCACGTTTAAAAAATGTTAATTGTTTGTATGTAAATGGTTTGTATATAAATCGTTTAATGTAAATTGTTTAATTGTAAATTGTTTGTACTATATCAAAAAAAAAAAGTAGATAAATAAGCAAAAAGCTTTGTTTAATATATAAATATATTTAATGATTATTGAAAAGAACTATAGAAAAAGTTATATTAATTTAGTTTTTATTGTATATTTACTATAACTAGTATATATTTTATATGCAAATTATATATTTATATATTTCAATTGTTTACAAGTCAATTTTAAATGCAAATTTTAATTTTCCGCTATTTAAGCATCAAATCATATACAAACTGTGCTCATGCTCCTGGGCTTTCGCTAAAGACTTGCATTATAATTACTTATATTAGTTGACTTAGTAAATGGATATTCGTCCATAGAGTACTCATCCCAATTTGAAACCCCAATCCACCTAATAAAATATATTAAAAACTGAAATTAACACATTTTATTAATATTATTTATTATTAAATTAATAAATGAAATCAATATTAATAAATCAAATTTTTAAAAATATTATTTATTTACAGTAATCTCACTCTCCATCCCATCCACCTGCTAAAACACTGTCAATTGTCACACAACTCCCCCGCATCGTGTGTAGTGTATTCGAAGACAATCAACTGCCAAGAGGCGGCCGCCAGGCGTAGGTAAAGGAGGAGGCGGAGGCAGCAAGCCAAGGCATGCCAGCTGTTTTGGTTTTCATGCGAAGCTTGCTTCGACTTCCGGTTTGGCTGGTAAGCAGGCGGAGCTCGCTTTCCGCTTTCGGTTGCAGCTACAAAGTGAAAAGCGCTGCAAGCGCCAAATATTTCATGGCAACTGCACACACACACACACACACACACGCGCGCTCTACACGTGTACGGCTGTGGGTGTGGCTGTTGCAGTGTCTGGCGGCGTGTTTGTTTATTTGCAACGGCTAAACAGTGCTCGCAAGATTTTGGATGGCAGCCAAAGGGAAAAAGCGCAACACAAATACGCATATCAAATGTTTGCCAGCGTGCAGCACCAAATTCCAGCTAGAAAAAAAAAGAGAAAGAGACAAGGGAAAAGGAAAGAAACAAGGGCTGGCTAAAGAGAAAGTAGTTATGGGCGAGTGTGTGTGTGTGTGTGTGAGTGTGTGTGCGACACTCTCAAAGAGACTTTTGACTTTGCATGCAAGTGAGCATATGAGCGTGATTTCAGCATTTGAGCTGCTTTTGACGGCGCATAAAATAACAAGTAAGAGTGGGCGGAGAGGGAGGCCACGACTAGAAGATACCCTGAAATGAAGGTGAAGTTGGTGTTTTAAGGGGCTTCAGGGCAGAAAATGTATGGAAAAGGTATAAATCAGATAAAATGAAGGTAAATAATATACAAATAATATGTAAATAATATATAAGTAATATATAAAAAATATATAAATAATATATAAATAATATATAAATAATATATAAAAAATATATAAATAATATATATTTTATGGATTTTTTAAAGATTTTGTGGAAGAAAAGTTAAATTATTCTAGCTTTTAAAATATGGGAGAAAAGCATAAATAATTGAAATAATATAAAAATTAACACTTCTTATGAGACGAAAGTTTACATAGGTGAGCTATATTAACGATCCTCAATAAGCGAGAAAAACTCACATAAGTAAAGTACTATAACGATCCTAATAGTGTTTAAGGTAATTGTAACACTTAAAAATGATTTTAAGCAATCTTAATTTGAAGCTAAGTTTAAAGTTCATTTTTTTTAGCTTTTAAATATGAGATAAAAGCTAAGTGAACTTTTATAACTGAGCTTTTACATAGATATTCTATATGAGGAGAAAGTTTATATCACGGAACTATTATACCAATTCTCAGTAGGGAAGAAAGCTTAAAATCTATCCTCCATATGTGAGAGAAACTCTGAAAATTGAATTTGCTTATCTATCCTACCAATTCTCAAGGCAATTAAAAATATTAACAATGATTAGAAGATAATTTGATATAAGAAACCACATATAATACTTGAACTCTCAAATTCTCAAACACTTAATGTTGATCTCAAGCAATCTTGATTGAAGAACTTACATAAATGATATGAACTCTCTTCTCCTTAAACCCACCTAGAACAAAAAGAACCTACATAAATGATATGAACTATCTTCTCCTCAAAACACACCCACACCAAACTCACCTCAGTTTCTCACACAATTCTCAAATTGTCAAACTTTAAAAGTCTGCCCGCAACGCCGTGTTGCATATATACTCAAGAAAAACATTATACCCAACCCCGGTTGGCCCACTTTCCATGGGTTCAAGTCATAAAAATACTAAGGCCTCGAGGGCTGGCGACTGTCCAGTTGGTGCTTCAACTGCGACCCCTACGGCCGGGCCGGGCCTAGCCTAGCCTCGCCTCGGCTCGCTTCGCCCAGTTTTGACTGTCTATCTGCAAAGCCTGCTGAAATTTCAAGCACTTTTGACACTTTTATACCGAAGCAGAGAGAGAGAGAGGGAGGGAGAGGGAGGAGGTGTAAGCTATACCACCCAGCCGGACGGACAGTGGCCTAGCAGCGTATGACAGTCGAGGCGGGCGGAAACACCCTGTGAACCGAGGGCAAAGCGTTTGGCATAGTCTTACACAAAGATTTACGTACAACATGTTGACATAAAGTGCGCAAAAGTGGAATTGCATTTCGTATGAAACTTGAGTATGCTCTTTTGTTAACACGATGATGACACACACACACACACGCACACACACTCTGCGTGTACAACTTTTCACTTCAGTCTGTGTAGTCCTTTCACTCTTTGGGCATTTTTAACAAGGCATAATGTGGCACACAGATAAACTCAGTCACACTCACACACACACACTCACACTCACTCACACACACTCCCGAATTTCACACTTTAAGTGTTGCGGCTTTAAATTGCTCGCATTGTTGATGTTCTGTTCTGCTTACTGCATTCGACTCGACTGCATTCCTGACTCCAAACTCAATCACATAAATTTGAAAAGCATTCCAAAATACGGAGCAACAAATTTTATGACAATGCTTACCTTACCCTATAGACTGGGTGGGTCTTGAAATAATTTTATGTAAAATTCCTTAGCTTGAAATGAATGAACAGATATTTTTGCACACGGAGCAAGTGAATATTTGAGATATGCATATGGCGTGGGTGCGAGATGTAGATAGAGTTTGAATGCAAATATTTTCTGCAATATTTTCTTTTCATAAACAAAACTTCTTTTTGAGATAGCTAAGGCTGCATTCGCTTAGCTGCTTAGCTTGTTTTTGGTTACCTCAAAGGCCGGCTATGCCAAGTCAGGAAATATTTGAAATAGTTTTTTGGTAATTTATAAATATGAAACGGATATAAAAATATATATAAAATATATATAAAACATATAAAAAAGATATAAAAATATATAACACATATTTAAAAAATATATAAATACAATATAAAAAATAAATAAAAGTATATAAAAAATATATAACAAATTTATAAAAAACATATTGCAAAGTATATTTTAAATTATATTGGAAAATTTGTGAAAAATATAAAAAATGTATAAGAAACATAAAAAAATATATTTAAAACATATAAAAATATATTAAAGATGTATAAAAAATATATTGAAAAATATATTAGAAATAATATATAAAATATACGAGAAGATATACCAACTAAAATTTAATCTTAAGCATACGAGGCGATATATGGTGCTTTTGTTTGAAATTTTTTTAATAATACATTTTTTATATGACAATCCAATTTTTCCCCTTCAAAAGACTTCCAATTAGATTTTATACACATTTTTCAATGTTTTAGTGCAATTCTCGCAGCACTTCAGAAAAAAAGCTGCAATGACTCGCCGTGAGAAACATTGACAATAAATGTGAGATATTTTGATGTTAGAAAAATTTATATGAGATATTATAGATTATGATAGTAGGCCTCTTTAGCTTAAATTTGCCACACTTCACAACTAGATTAAAAATTGGTCGTAACAAATGAATCTAAAAATATAAATTAGTCAAAAAAAAATATTCTAGTTAGAAAGCTTTGCTCTTTGGAGATGTTGTGGCTCGCGCAATGTGCCTCTGCCGTTTCAGGAAGAAGGACATTTGCTCTATAACATATGATGACTGTGGCATCATTTAGTGTCGTTTTTAGAGCCACAAATTTGATGCAGATAACATACTTAGCTCAATTCGTTGGTATAGCCAAAAAAATCAAAGAAAAACCAAAACAAATCCAAGCAAAGCAACGCAGCTGTCGAAAGTTAATTGAGCATTAAAAATAGCCAAGCTTCTGCTGCTAAGTGAGGCTCAAAAGCATCAACATAATACCACAAAAAAATGCTAAGTCGAACAAACAAAACCCAAAACATAAGCGACCCACATGAGCATCAAAATAACACCACAAAAAAATATTTAAAAAAAAATCTTGACCCCCGCAAAATGCCATGCTTCTCGAGGCTCCCCCTCGCCTTGTTTGCCAGACTAGAAAAAAAGTGTTTACACGGCAGCTTTTGGTGCTACCTAAATGCAATTTGTTTGTGCATTAACCCAGACACCCTCAACACTTTTCACAATGCCGCGGAATGGCGCGTAATTATGCCAGGTGGGCTGCTACCTGCTACCTGCTGTCGGCTGTCGGCTGGGCAGCCAGCATTTTTCAGCACTTAAGTGGCCTTTAACACCTGATGGAGGTGCCTGCCCCAGCTGCTCGTTGTGTATTTTGTTGTTTGCTGCCGCTGCTGCCGCTGCTACTTGTTTGCGGCCATTAGGAAAAATCTAAAGCAAAATAGAAACGCTACGTGACCATAAATAAAATTGACAAATGTTGCTCGGGCGCTGCTGCTGCTCACAGTTTTCGCATTTCGCATTTCTTTTGCATCATTTTTCAGGGCGCAAATTGAGTTTGCGGATTTGAAGCTCGAGCAAATTTGTTATGCAAAACTGTGCGTGATAGATATCAGATATATATACACATATATACACACAGTATATATAAATATACATATATATATCTAATATTCAGTTATCGCGCTAGCAGTGCCCAAAGCAAAGCTTTTAACTCAATTAGAAGACACGAGTGGGGCAAAAAAAAAAAAAAAAGGAGAGAGAAAAAGGAAAAAAATGCAAATCACATAAAAGGCGTTGAGCGGGAGATTGCGCAATAATGATTGCATAATCATAAGCGCAAGCTTCTGGCGAAATTTTTGATTTCATTGGCCACTTGATTGGCCAAATTGCCAATTCGCATTGTCGTTGATTGAACGGGCAGCGGGCGACGGTGGGGGACGGTGGGGGACAGCTCCTTAAAAGCGTACATAACATTTAATTTGATTGCCGCATACTTTCGGGCGCTCAAATGGCCATGAAAATACATATTGTGCTCAGCGCCATAAAAGGCAGTTTTATTAACTTCAATACAAATAGACGTTAGAGGCTGGTAGCTGGCGCTGGCGCTGGAGCTGGGGCTGGGCCTGTGGCTTAAGGGGACTGAACGACTGCAACAAGAGCAGCAACCACAAACAGAGCAACAGCAAAGTGGCCTACGAGCCTCTACTCGAAGCAGACACACAGAGGGCAGAAGAAGAGCAAAAGGCGAGGCGGCGGCGGGATAAAGTGGGACAGCCGACAAAAATGTCGAAGTGGGCTTTGGATAAACTGACAAGATTCATTAGAAATTTTTGTATTTATAATATGAAAATAAATGTACAAAATTGATATAATTTTAGAGCATATAATTTAATTATAAATTAAGTGTCTTTCTCTCGTATTCGAACATGATTACGTATTTTTTTATTATTATTATTTTTTATTTATTTTATTACAAAGAGCATTGATGACTTCTAGAGAAGAACATTATCTTATATATTTTTTTTTTGTAAGAATAATTTAATTTATTTTTAATTTAAATATGAAATAATGAGCGAGTTTATTTTTTCATTTTCACAAATTCTAATGAAGCAAAATATTTTTTATTATTTGAAAAAAAAAAAATATTGATTATTTGTATAGGAGAACAGTGAGAAATGACTGGAATATTCCATTAGTTTATCGTTTTTTCTTGCTCAAATAAATTTTAATATTTATAATAGCAATGAGATGGGCTCAAGCTCTAATAATAAATAATGTATAATAAAATATAATTTAATAATAATAATTTAGTCAAGAAATTCATATGATAGAATTTATTATTATATACTTAAAAATACTCTTATTCGAACTGTATCTTATATATGTGAATATAAAGAGAATTCCTATTCTTTCTACTGCAAAATATTGTGTATGGAAAGCAGGCTCTCAAAAGACAGGACATGCTGCAATTGAAACGAAAGTCATGGATCATAGAAGAGTGAAGCATGGCTTATTCTGTGATCAAAAAACATTGACAGAGAGAGAGAGAGGAGAGCAGAAGACATGGTGTATCAGGCTAATGAAAACCTTTCTGACAGCTTTGTCGCCTGCACGTGCCTCGCCTGCAGGAAGCCCATTCATCCATACAAGCAGGCATACATTTGCGCATGTATGTACGAAGGTATGAGGACATACAATTCAATTTCCTCAAATGTTGTATTTATTATTTCCTCATTGCACTGCCGACGACAGCGACGAGGACGACGATGAGGACGAGGACGAGGACGACGGCGACGTCCTTGTCGGAGTTAGTCCGTAAATCGCAACAGTTAAACAACAGATAGTGATACAGGAATACAGACAAGAGAACACACACACAGAGAGGAGAGACTTGTGTATGAAATTTGACAATATTGTCGGCACACACACAAAGGCTACACGAGGCACGCTTGCGGGCAGGTAAGTGGGGCGGGACAGGGAGCAGGAAGGCAGTCAGCCAGGTAGCTGCTGCTGCCGTGCACATTGCAGCGCTTCATGCTTTAAACAATGCGATAAAATGGTATTAGTCACGTTAAATTGAATTTATTTAAGCGCGCTTTTAGGCGCACACACAGAGAGAGAGGGAGAGAGGGGGAGATGGAGAGAGACAGACAGCGGCAAAAACTCCGGCATAAGCTGCCGTATAACGAAACAACAACGCTGCAGCCGCTTTATGACAAGCTCTGTGTGTGTGTGTGCGAGTGTGTGTGTGTGTGTAAGTTAAGCCTCATTGTCAGCATATCCTTTGAGTGTTTTATGTTTTGGGGGCTGGCGCAGCTCGACGATTACCAGCCGCGACTGCGGCTCTGCCTCAATTGCCTTGGCTACCTGCCTCACCTGTCTATTAAATACGAGAATTATGCAAATTATGCGGGTGTTATTAGATTTATTTGCGGCATTATTTGGCCGTCAAGTAGACGCTGCGCTGTGCTGCTGGAGCGTGCCATGACGATTGCCCGCGTTTTAAGTAACTCGCAGGCAACTCACGCATTGCCCATGATTTACCTTTCGCCCTCGCCACTCCCGGCGACACTCCTTATGAGCGCACTAAATTATGGCCGCACTGACATTCGCCGCGTATCTCAAAGTCAACTGGAAAGATAAAAGACAAGTGAGGGAGTGAGTGAGTTAGGGAAGAAGTGGGTTGCGCGTTAATAAATTAAAATCAATTTGTTGAAATTTATAACTTCATATCGATGGAGGCAATATCTTAGCTACACGCTTGTCTTACCGAATGATTAGAGAATGGAGATTGTACTTAATGGAATATAAATACATTTGCTAAGAGATGTATGATAAGTTGGAAGTTAGCTCAATATAGCGTAAGCATTATATTAATCAATTGCATTTCCTCCACAAAATTATTGTTCTTAGAAAATTTAGAATTTATAAGGAAATGTTTGAGCAGGATATAAAAGTCATATGACTAGTGAAACATTTTCTATTAATTTTAAATTGTGTGTGATGGACAGAAATGGGTGTGTTTCATACAAAAAGGCGTGTTTATATTGGCTATAAATACATAAACATATATAAAATGTATATATTCCTAATCAGAATAATGTTCTCAGTTTATCTGTCCGTCCGCCTGTCTATCCACTTCTCAATCTCAGTCCAATATGCATCCACCAAATTAGCTGCTTTTCCACATTGTAGCACGTCTATCTGTTCTACTTTTTGCTGCCAACGAAGTTTTCTTCCAGGCAATTATACATTTCTTAGAAAATAAATAAGAGTATTACAATGTCTGCCAGTTTTTAAGACAATTTTTTATCCAGATAGTCGAGAGACAAAGTAGGCGCCAATCTCTGATTTTTCCTTCAAAAATAAATCATATATAAATACCTCAATTTAGGGATTTTTTCTTCAAAGAAGATTTGTTTTGTAGTCAAAACAAAAAATTTGGTATGCCTGGTTGTTAAATTGGCCAAAATGGGTCTTTTTTTAATTTTTAAAAATTATTTAGAGACCTATCTAGCCCCCAGCCCTATCTTAGCCCTAGAGCAATAGCTTGAATAATATACAACATATTTAATATTTAAAAAGAGTTTTGATGCTTCTCTGTTTTAAAAAGAGAAACTTTATTGCAACTGACATTGAAACACATTAAAGTCAACCAGATTTAGTTATGGGCGAAGAGCCTGTTCATATGAGGTATCAGATACATATCTAAATACATAAGGAGACATATACTCAACTTATTTGGCTGCTTCAGTCTGTCAAGAATCTCATCCTTTGAACATCAATAAGATTAAGAATATATATAAAAAAAAATATATATAAAATATAAAATATATATATATATATATATATATATATATATATATATATATATATATATATATATATATATATATATATATATGATATTAAAATTCATAATCAGATGACAAGTTTTATTTTTGTATATTTATTTATTTGTCCGTCTATTATCCTTCCAGCTTGCAAGGCCTTTCAGCTTGACCATAGACTTTCTTTCTATTATTTCAATTAATCCAAGGAACTATTTTTAGTCTAGTTAACTGTTTCTCTTTTGGAAATTTCCTGCTGGTTTTGTCTGTGCTATTCAAATGCGGGTAGAGCTCTAACCGAGGCCTTAACTCCTCTTCTCTTGCGCTTTTGCCTTTGTTCTCATAGAGGATGAGGCTAAGATTGCTCTTAAAAGTCCTTGACTGACAACTGCAGAACTAATATTGCAAGCAATTAAACCACATTAAGTTTGGGATTAAGATTCATCGATTAAAAGTTGCTCACCTAAACACTTTCACTTTCCAGCTCTGAGTTTGTATCTAAAAGGCCACAGTTAAAACAGAGTGAATGAAAACATGAATTTCAAACACTTCTTTTACAATGCTTAGTTTAGGTATTTGCTAGTCAAGCAGCAGCTAAACACGTGTCTGACTTGTAAGAGCTACAAATACCTTGTAATGCCCCCGCTGTACATTCTCTTCTCGACTTGAGCTGCAGCTTTGGCCCGGATCCCCTCGCTCCCGTCGCTCAGCAATTAGAATTTATTCCGGTTATTTTGTAGCTTGCGGCTGGTCGTATAAATACCACAGATGCAAAAGCTGATCAACATGATGTGCAGACCTTATGCTAATCCACACACACACAGAGAGAGAGGCAGCTGCTAGAAGTGCGCAATTGAAATGGAAAATGGAAAATGGAGAGAGGAAAGAGCTACAGAGCAGCGGATTAAACAATTTTGGTTGCAATTGTTTTGTTGGCAGCAAAAATTTGCTGTTGTGTTGCTGCAGCTGCATAAATATTTAAAATTTAATTGAAATTGCATTTGCGAGGCGTGCGGCCGGGCAGCCGGGCGGGGCAGCCAGCGGGAGCAGCGGAGCAGCGGCGCAGCGAGGCCATGGCAAGATCAAAAGACAAGCGTTTGCCAGTTGTGGAAATCAACGCCTGAAAGCATGTGTGGCACACACACACCCGTACACACACTCGTACACACGCACATGCATGTGGAACATGGAAAAGCACAAAAGCACTGCCTGACTGCCCAGCCAGTGGGCAGCGTTGACAAGCGCCAAAGTTGTCCCGCGGGCGCCAGTGGACGGCGACGCCGCTCCCTATCACTGCGTGCTTGTTTACTGTTGTCCGGGCTTTGCGAAACGCTCCACACACACATACATACGGGGAGTGACATGGCCAGGCTCGGGTCACGCCCACATACGCTTCCTTTTTGCATAAGCAACGGCGTGCACTTTGGGCACACCGTGCGTATGCGTTATATGGCTTGTTATTTATCTTTAGCTCATTGCTCTCGGCCGACCCTCGGCCGGCCGTGGAGCACTCCGGCATGCCAATAAACTCCCCAGATAGCGGCACGGCGCGGCACGGCGCGGCGCGGCACTCAAGGGCGTTTAATTGAATGTACGTGACCCGCTGCACATAGCCGTATAGACACATTAACAGTGCCACCTTGACATCGTTGCCAGAGACAGAGGAGACAGAGGAGAAAGAGGAGTTGCTGCTGCAGTTGCAGTTGCAATTGTGCACCTTTTAGCCATGCATAAATCAATGCAAATTACGCTGCACGAGCACTGACAACGCTTCAAGCTTAACACATTCCATTCGCATTCGATTCAGCAGCGTGTGTGTGTGTGTGTGTGTGACTATGACAATCTCTTAACCTCCACTGTTCCCATTTTGAATTTTCCATGCACGCATTTTAATCACTCACTCAAAGTATGCTTACAACAACGATAATCTTTTGGGTTCCAGCTCCAGTATGCCGCTCACCTCCCGCCCCCAGCTTCAGGTTGGCTGTGGCCATTTTTTATACAGCTATGCAAATGCAGAGCATATTGCATATGCATCTGTCTGCCTCACTGTGCGCGCGTGTGTGTGTGTGTGTGCGATATATATGCAATTCCCATGCATGTTCAACATGATTAATTTCTGTAATAACTCGATTGGAATCACGCGCCAGCAGCAACTTTTCCATCACGCATTACATGCACACTGGCACTTCACGGCGAGGGCGGTCAGAGAAGTAAGTCAACAAAAATAATAAACTTATAATAAGTATAGAAAAGTAAAAAATAAACATATACAATATACAAGAAATCTTTAAATAAAATAAAAACAATTAAATAATTTTCAATATTAATATAGAAAATTATATAATTTAAAAAATAATATATATTAATATCAAAAATAAAATTTGAATTTAATTGAAATAATTTAAAATCAAATTTAAATTTATAAGACCAAAAAAAGTTTTAATAATTAAACGCAATTAATGTATAAAAAAGTTATATATATAATAAAGATACATATTAAAATTTTTATATTCCTAACTATAATGTAGTCGTATATAATATTTTTATTTGTAATTTTAAATTTCAAAACTTTTAATTTATTTATAGTAGTATAAAAATATATAAAAAAAATATTTAATTTTATAATTATTATAAGTAAAATAACATTTATGGATTTTTTTATTTAAAGTATAAAAACAAAACAAAAATATTTTATTTTACAATCCTTATAAAAAAATAAAAATATAATAAGTAAACAAATTAATAAAAAAAATATATATATATATATATATTGAAAAATATAAATATATATATTAATATATATATTTTCAAAAGGTATGGCCAACAAACCTATTAAATAAGTAAAATTATAAATTAAATTAAAATCTAAACATTAAAATAAAATCTACTAAAGCATGTATAAAACAATAAAACATACAAAAAAAATCTCATAGGTATTTTTTAGATTTTTAAAGTTATTAAAAACGGAAATAATTAATAAGAATATTTATATATAATATATATATGGAATATATAATATATAAATGTAAAAAAATACTAAAATTATAACTTGTAAATAGCATTTTAAACCTCAAAAGCAACCCTCGCTCACTGCGCGTGTGTGTGTGTCCTGTATCTGTGAGTATATTTATATCTGTTTCTGCTGGCTGTCCCTGGTGCTGGAGCACGTCCCTGTTCCTGTTCTGCGGCGTACGTGAGTGTGGAATATGTGAGTGCAAGCATGTAAGTGTGTGTGTGTGTTTGTGCGGCGCTGTTGGCATCGCCTCTGTGGCGTCGTTTAGCATTTGACTGCAGTCAACGAGGCGAACGGCAGAGATGCTCCGACGGGCAGACAGATGGAGGAGCCCGTGTGCTAGTTAAATAATTTTGCATCCAGCTGGTCCCAGCACTCGTGTTGCAACTTCTATCCCGACTCCCATTTGATATAGTTCAATAAGTTTTAATGCACTTAATTAATTCCCGCTGCGTCTGCAGGGGCGATCCCACGAGCTGCATTTGCCATTACAAATTCGATTCCGAGCATATTTTTTACTCCATTTTGCTCGATATTTTATTTTCTTCACTTCTGCCCCTCTGCTAATTGTCAATAACATTAGAAACGCTTCGTCTCGTCGCATGTTTACCTAATTTAAGTTATACGAATTCAATTACTTCATCATCTAATTAATCGAATTCTCTGTGGCTGTCGCTTTGCCAAGTCAATTGGAAAATGCAATTTCGTTGGGTAAATACAAAAAAAAGTGAAAAAAAAAACATATTCGTTAGCAACAGATGCCGACGAAACGCGGTTAAATAATATATTGAGTAAATGTATGTTAGACAGATTAGGTTCACTTTATTTATGGTGTATCAGCATTGTCAGTCATTAGTTTATAGATATTCAAAAAAAATTATGGTGTTGATTGCGATTATTCTCATTGATCTTACAGATTTTTCCAGGCACGACAAGTGCATAATCCAAAGTATAATTAAGCAGGAATATCGTTGCATCTCTTATCTATCAAATTAATTTCATTTAGTTGATAAAAAATGTTTTTTTCTTCTGGTAAAATTTATCCTTTGATTCAAACAGAAGACGCCTTTGTAATAATCCACATTGCTGCAGCCTCCATATGCTGACGTGCTCGATATCACAGAGATCACACAAAGGCTTAAGCATAAGCACGTCTACATTTTATTATATTTTATTCCCGACTAAAAAAGATTAGATCTGTCTAGCCGTTTTATACTGTTATCAGCGAGTCATAGATTTAAATCATTTCATTCTCTTACTGCCCCCTTTAGCGTCTTTCTCTTTGTCACCCATTTTCAGGTTATCTCGCTGCCCTCACTTTTTATAGTATTTTCTTTCAGTTTTCGCTATATTGAATATATTATTCATTCATTCATTTATCCATTCATTCATTCATTTTTTACTGTATTGAATATATTATTCATTCAATTCATTCATACAATTCATTCATTCATTCATTCAATTCATTCATTCAATTCATTCGTTCAATTCATTCGTTCAATTATACGAGATAATTGGCTATCTTAAAGCCAGAACGAGAAATATTTTATTTTTATACCCTGAGCCCATTGAAAATGGGAAATCAGGGTATAATGTTTTTGTTGGATGTATGTAACAGGCAGAAGGAGGCGTGGCAGACCCCATAAAGTATATATATTCTTGATCAGGACGACAAGAGAAATCGATTTGGCCCTGTCCGTCTGTCTGTCCGTCCGTCCGTCCGTCCGTCCGTCCGTCCGTCCGTCTGTATGAACGCGTCGATTTCAGCTCTCAGAAGAGCTAGAGACTTGAAATTTTTTTTGTAGATCCCTATATACAGCGCGCATATCAAGTTTATTTTTGATAATCGATAAATATATTCGTTTTTTTGTTATCGAATAAAAACATTATCGAAATTTAGTTATAAAATTCTATCTCGCCCATCTTTTAAGCTAGAGATACCAAATTTTATATTTAGCCTTATATGTATTTTATGCAATTTCGAATTTTGTTATATTTTGGATACCGGCCCCAAATTTTCCCCAATTGAAGTTCAGTCTCAAATATAGCCAAAATGCGAATGAGTTGGCACTTTTACTAAACTGACAAATATGCCCATAGAATATGTTGATCATATGCCGAAACTTTCATTGAAATCCGTTAAATAGCAAAAAAGTTATTAAGCAAAACGTTTGGCTACTTTGCAAAAACACGCGGCAGCAGCGCCAAGCGAACGCACTTGCACACACACATACAAACGCTCGTATTCTAGTCGATTCGAAGAATCGCAAATTACGTTTGAATTTTGTTGAATTATCAGCTGCTCCTTTAGTTTACATTTGCCATCGCTTTCTAAGACAGTGGAGTGGCGTTGTTGGTAGAGGTGATGCGCGTTGCTTAGTTAACGTAGGTTCAAACCTCGCCAACGTCAGTTTTTTGAAAAAAATGCTTTAAGCTTGAAATTTTTGTATAATTTTACGCAAAATATAAGTGTATTGGAAAACACAGGTTCGACGAAGCTCAGGGTATACCCTAGTCGGTTACGCCCGACTAGAGTTTTCTTACTTTTTTGAATTCTGGAAAGTATCTCGAAAAGTTTCACAGAAAGTGGAAAATCTGTAAATGCAGATAGATAGTCAGCTTAAATACGCTTCCAACAAGGTATCTCATTTAAAAATCGGACAAAAAATACGCCAGTAGTAGGATGCCAAAGTTTTATAATAACTAATTTTTTTAAAATCTGGTAAGTATTTAGAAAAGTTTTACGGAGCGTAGACAATCGGTAATTGCAGATGGATAGTCAGCTTAAATACGCTTCCAACAAGGTATCTCATTTAAAAATCGGACAAAAATACGCCAGTAGTAGGATGTCAAAGTTTGATAATAGCCAATTTTTTCGACTCGACCGGGATTTTGACAAAAATGATAAGGGGTTACATCACAATTTTGTCGAAAAATGGAAAAATTTCAAATATGTATCTTTTGAATGCCGATTGATAGTCGTGCCTCCTACGAGTCGAAAATGCTATATCATTCTTTAATCGGGCAAGAAATGCACCCGATAGAGTCATGCAAAGCTCAAGAGATACTTTTTTGAATTCTGGAAAGTATCCCGAAAAGTTTCACAGAAAGTGGAAAATCGGTAAATACAGATAGATAGTCAGCTTAAATACGCTTCCAACAAGGTATCTTATTTAAAAATCGGACAAAAAATACGCCAGTAGTAGGATGCCAAAGTTTGATAATAACCAATTTTTTTAAAATCTGGTAAGTATTTAGAAAAGTTTTACAGAGCGTAGAAAATCGGTAAATGCAGATGGATAGTCAGCTTAAATACGCTTCCAACAAGGTATCTCATTTAAAAATCGGACAAAAAATACGCCAGTAGTAGGATGCCAAAGTTTTATAATAACTAATTTTTTTAAAATCTGGTAAGTATTTAGAAAAGTTTTACGGAGCGTAGACAATCGGTAATTGCAGATGGATAGTCAGCTTAAATACGCTTCCAACAAGGTATCTCATTTAAAAATCAGACAAAAATACGCCAGTAGTAGGATGTCAAAGTTTGATAATAGCCAATTTTTTCGACTCGACCGGGATTTTGACAAAAATGATAAGGGGTTACATCACAATTTTGTCGAAAAATGGAAAAATTTCAAATATGTATCTTTTGAATGCCGATTGATAGTCGTGCCTCCTACGAGTCGAAAATGCTATATCATTCTTTAATCGGGCAAGAAATGCACCCGATAGAGTCATGCAAAGCTCAAGAGATACTTTTTTGAATTCTGGAAAGTATCTCGAAAAGTTTCACAGAAAGTGGAAAATCGGTAAATACAGATAGATAGTCAGCTTAAATACGCTTCCAACAAGGTATCTCATTTAAAAATCGGACAAAAAATACGCCAGTAGTAGGATGCCAAAGTTTGATAATAACCAATTTTTTTAAAATCTGGTAAGTATTTAGAAAAGTTTTACGGAGCGTAGAAAATCGGTAAATGCAGATGGATAGTCAGCTTAAATACGCTTCCAACAAGGTATCTCATTTAAAAATCAGACAAAAAATACGCCAGTAGTAGGATGTCAAAGTTTGATAATAGCCAATTTTTTCGACTCGACCGGGATTTTGACAAAAATGATAAGGGGTTACATCACAATTTTGTCGAAAAATGGAAAAATTTCAAATATGTATCTTTTGAATGCCGATTGATAGTCGTGCCTCCTACGAGTCGAAAATGCTATATCATTCTTTAATCGGGCAAGAAATGCACCCGATAGAGTCATGCAAAGCTCAAGAGATACTTTTTTGAATTCTGGAAAGTATCTCGAAAAGTTTCACAGAAAGTGGAAAATCGGTAAATACAGATAGATAGTCAGCTTAAATACGCTTCCAACAAGGTATCTCATTTAAAAATCGGACAAAAAATACGCCAGTAGTAGGATGCCAAAGTTTGATAATAACCAATTTTTTTAAAATCTGGTAAGTATTTAGAAAAGTTTTACAGAGCGTAGAAAATCGGTAAATGCAGATGGATAGTCAGCTTAAATACGCTTCCAACAAGGTATCTCATTTAAAAATCAGACAAAAAATACGCCAGTAGTAGGATGTCAAAGTTTGATAATAGCTAATTTTTTCGACTCAACCGGGATTTTGACAAAAATGATACATCACAATTTTGTCGAAAAATGGAAAAATTTCAAATATGTATCTTTTGAATGCCGATTGATAGTCGTGCCTCCTACGAGTCGAAAATGCTATATCATTCTTTAATCGGGCAAGAAATGCACCCGATAGAGTCATGCAAAGCTCAAGAGATACTTTTTTGAATTCTGGAAAGTATCTCGAAAAGTTTCACAGAAAGTGGAAAATTGGTAAATGCAGATAGATAGTCAGTTTAAATACGCTTCCAACAAGGTATCTCATTTAAAAATCGGACAAAAAATACGCCAGTAGTAGGATGCCAAAGTTTTATAATAACTAATTTTTTTAAAATCTGGTAAGTATTTAGAAAAGTTTTACGGAGCGTAGAAAATCGGTAAATGCAGATGGATAGTCAGCTTAAATACGCTTCCAACAAGGTATCTCATTTAAAAAGCGGACAAAAAATACGCCAGTAGTAGGATGCCAAAGTTTGATAATAACCAATTTTTTTTTAAAAATCTGGTAAGTATGTAGAAAAGTTTTACGGATCGTAGAAAATCGGTAATTGCAGATGGATAGTCAGCTTAAATGCGCTTCCAACAAGGTATCTCATTTAAAAATCAGACAAAAAATACGCCAGTAGTAGGATGTCAAAGTTTGATAATAGCCAATTTTTTCGACTCGACCGGGATTTTGACAAAAATGATAAGGGGTTACATCACAATTTTGTCGAAAAATGGAAAAATTTCAAATATGTATCTTTTGAATGCCGATTGATAGTCGTGCCTCCTACGAGTCGAAAATGCTATATCATTCTTTAATCGGGCAAGAAATGCACCCGATAGAGTCATGCAAAGCTCAAGAGATACTTTTTTGAATTCTGGAAAGTATCTCGAAAAGTTTCACAGAAAGTGGAAAATCGGTAAATACAGATAGATAGTCAGCTTAAATACGCTTCCAACAAGGTATCTCATTTAAAAATCGGACAAAAAATACGCCAGTAGTAGGATGCCAAAGTTTGATAATAACCAATTTTTTTTTAAAAATCTGGTAAGTATGTAGAAAAGTTTTACGGATCGTAGAAAATCGGTAATTGCAGATGGATAGTCAGCTTAAATACGCTTCCAACAAGGTATCTCATTTAAAAATCGGACAAAAAATACGCCAGTAGTAGGATGCCAAAGTTTGATAATAACCAATTTTTTTAAAATCTGGTAAGTATTTAGAAAAGTTTTACAGAGCGTAGAAAATCGGTAAGTGCAGATGGATAGTCAGCTAAAATACGCTTCCAACAAGGTATCTCATTTAAAAATCGGACAAAAAATACGCCAGTAGTAGGATGTCAAAGTTTGATAATAGCTAATTTTTTCGACTCAACCGGGATTTTGACAAAAATGATAAGGGGTTACATCACAATTTTGTCGAAAAATGGAAAAATTTCAAATATGTATCTTTTGAATGCCGATTGATAGTCGTGCCTCCTACGAGTCGAAAATGCTATATCATTCTTTAATCGGGCAAGAAATGCACCCGATAGAGTCATGCAAAGCTCAAGAGATACTTTTTTGAATTCTGGAAAGTATCTCGAAAAGTTTCACAGAAAGTGGAAAATTGGTAAATGCAGATAGATAGTCAGTTTAAATACGCTTCCAACAAGGTATCTCATTTAAAAATCGGACAAAAAATACGCCAGTAGTAGGATGCCAAAGTTTTATAATAACTAATTTTTTTAAAATCTGGTAAGTATTTAGAAAAGTTTTACGGAGCGTAGAAAATCGGTAAATGCAGATGGATAGTCAGCTTAAATACGCTTCCAACAAGGTATCTCATTTAAAAATCGGACAAAAAATACGCCAGTAGTAGGATGCCAAAGTTTTATAATAACTAATTTTTTTAAAATCTGGTAAGTATTTAGAAAAGTTTTACGGAGCGTAGACAATCGGTAATTGCAGATGGATAGTCAGCTTAAATGCGCTTCCAACAAGGTATCTCATTTAAAAATCAGACAAAAAATACGCCAGTAGTAGGATGTCAAAGTTTGATAATAGCCAATTTTTTCGACTCGACCGGGATTTTGACAAAAATGATAAGGGGTTACATCACAATTTTGTCGAAAAATGGAAAAATTTCAAATATGTATCTTTTGAATGCCGATTGATAGTCGTGCCTCCTACGAGTCGAAAATGCTATATCATTCTTTAATCGGGCAAGAAATGCACCCGATAGAGTCATGCAAAGCTCAAGAGATACTTTTTTGAATTCTGGAAAGTATCTCGAAAAGTTTCACAGAAAGTGGAAAATCGGTAAATGCAGATAGATAGTCAGCTTAAATACGCTTCCAACAAGGTATCTCATTTAAAAATCGGACAAAAAATACGCCAGTAGTAGGATGCCAAAGTTTGATAATAACCAATTTTTTTAAAATCTGGTAAGTATTTAGAAAAGTTTTACGGAGCGTAGAAAATCGGTAAATGCATATGGATAGTCAGCTTAAATACGCTTCCAACAAGGTATCTCATTTAAAAATCAGACAAAAAATACGCCAGTAGTAGGATGTCAAAGTTTGATAATAACCAATTTTTTTTTAAAAATCTGGTAAGTATGTAGAAAAGTTTTACGGATCGTAGAAAATCGGTAATTGCAGATGGATAGTCAGCTTAAATGCGCTTCCAACAAGGTATCTCATTTAAAAATCAGACAAAAAATACGCCAGTAGTAGGATGTCAAAGTTTGATAATAGCCAATTTTTTCGACTCGACCGGGATTTTGACAAAAATGATAAGGGGTTACATCACAATTTTGTCGAAAAATGGAAAATTTTCAAATATGTATCTTTTGAATGCCGATTGATAGTCGTGCCTCCTACGAGTCGAAAATGCTATATCATTCTTTAATCGGGCAAGAAATGCACCCGATAGAGTCATGCAAAGCTCAAGAGATACTTTTTTGAATTCTGGAAAGTATCTCGAAAAGTTTCACAGAAAGTGGAAAATCGGTAAATACAGATAGATAGTCAGCTTAAATACGCTTCCAACAAGGTATCTCATTTAAAAATCGGACAAAAAATACGCCAGTAGTAGGATGCCAAAGTTTGATAATAACCAATTTTTTTTTAAAAATCTGGTAAGTATGTAGAAAAGTTTTACGGATCGTAGAAAATCGGTAATTGCAGATGGATAGTCAGCTTAAATACGCTTCCAACAAGGTATCTCATTTAAAAATCGGACAAAAAATACGCCAGTAGTAGGATGCCAAAGTTTGATAATAACCAATTTTTTTAAAATCTGGTAAGTATTTAGAAAAGTTTTACAGAGCGTAGAAAATCGGTAAGTGCAGATGGATAGTCAGCTAAAATACGCTTCCAACAAGGTATCTCATTTAAAAATCGGACAAAAAATACGCCAGTAGTAGGATGTCAAAGTTTGATAATAGCTAATTTTTTCGACTCAACCGGGATTTTGACAAAAATGATAAGGGGTTACATCACAATTTTGTCGAAAAATGGAAAAATTTCAAATATGTATCTTTTGATTGCCGATTGATAGTCGTGCCTCCTACGAGTCGAAAATGCTATATCATTCTTTAATCGGGCAAGAAATGCACCCGATAGAGTCATGCAAAGCTCAAGAGATACTTTTTTGAATTCTGGAAAGTATCTCGAAAAGTTTCACAGAAAGTGGAAAATCGGTAAATGCAGATAGATAGTCAGCTTAAATACGCTTCCAACAAGGTATCTCATTTAAAAATCGGACAAAAAATACGCCAGTAGTAGGATGCCAAAGTTTTATAATAACTAATTTTTTTAAAATCTGGTAAGTATTTAGAAAAGTTTTACGGAGCGTAGAAAATCGGTAAATGCAAATGGATAGTCAGCTTAAATACGCTTCCAACAAGGTATCTCATTTAAAAATCAGACAAAAAATACGCCAGTAGTAGGATGTCAAAGTTTGATAATAGCTAATTTTTCGACTCAACCGGGATTTTGACAAAAATGATAAGGGGTTACATCACAATTTTGTCGAAAAATGGAAAAATTTCAAATATGTATCTTTTGATTGCCGATTGATAGTCGTGCCTCCTACGAGTCGAAAATGCTATATCTTTCTTTAATCGGGCAAGAAATGCACCCGATAGAGTCATGCAAAGCTCAAGAGATACTTTTTTGAATTCTGGAAAGTATCTCGAAAAGTTTCACAGAAAGTGGAAAATCGGTAAATACAGATAGATAGTCAGCTTAAATACGCTTCCAACAAGGTATCTCATTTAAAAATCGGACAAAAAATACGCCAGTAGTAGGATGCCAAAGTTTGATAATAACCAATTTTTTTAAAATCTGGTAAGTATTTAGAAAAGTTTTACGGAGCGTAGAAAATCGGTAAATGCAGATGGATAGTCAGCTTAAATACGCTTCCAACAAGGTATCTCATTTAAAAATCGGACAAAAAATACGCCAGTAGTAGGATGCCAAAGTTTTATAATAACTAATTTTTTTAAAATCTGGTAAGTATTTAGAAAAGTTTTACGGAGCGTAGACAATCGGTAATTGCAGATGGATAGTCAGCTTAAATACGCTTCCAACAAGGTATCTCATTTAAAAATCAGACAAAAAATACGCCAGTAGTAGGATGTCAAAGTTTGATAATAGCCAATTTTTTCGACTCGACCGGGATTTTGACAAAAATGATAAGGGGTTACATCACAATTTTGTCGAAAAATGGAAAATTTTCAAATATGTATCTTTTGAATGCCGATTGATAGTCGTGCCTCCTACGAGTCGAAAATGCTATATTATTCTTTAATCGGGCAAGAAATGCACCCGATAGAGTCATGCAAAGCTCAAGAGATACTTTTTTGAATTCTGGAAAGTATCTCGAAAAGTTTCACAGAAAGTGGAAAATCGGTAAATACAGATAGATAGTCAGCTTAAACACGCTTCCAACAAGGTATCTCATTTAAAAATCGGACAAAAAATACGCCAGTAGTAGGATGCCAAAGTTTGATAATAACCAATTTTTTTAAAATCTGGTAAGTATTTAGAAAAGTTTTACGGAGCGTAGAAAATCGGTAAATGCAGATGGATAGTCAGCTTAAATACGCTTCCAACAAGGTATCTCATTTAAAAATCGGACAAAAAATACGCCAGTAGTAGGATGCCAAAGTTTTATAATAACTAATTTTTTTAAAATCTGGTAAGTATTTAGAAAAGTTTTACGGAGCGTAGACAATCGGTAATTGCAGATGGATAGTCAGCTTAAATACGCTTCCAACAAGGTATCTCATTTAAAAATCAGACAAAAAATACGCCAGTAGTAGGATGTCAAAGTTTGATAATAGCCAATTTTTTCGACTCGACCGGGATTTTGACAAAAATGATAAGGGGTTACATCACAATTTTGTCGAAAAATGGAAAAATTTCAAATATGTATCTTTTGAATGCCGATTGATAGTCGTGCCTCCTACGAGTCGAAAATGCTATATCATTCTTTAATCGGGCAAGAAATGCACCCGATAGAGTCATGCAAAGCTCAAGAGATACTTTTTTGAATTCTGGAAAGTATCTCGAAAAGTTTCACAGAAAGTGGAAAATAGGTAAATACAGATAGATAGTCAGCTTAAATATGCTTCCAACAAGGTATCTCATTTAAAAATCGGACAAAAAATACGCCAGTAGTAGGATGCCAAAGTTTGATAATAACCAATTTTTTTAAAATCTGGTAAGTATGTAGAAAAGTTTTACGGATCGTAGAAAATCGGTAATTGCAGATGGATAGTCAGCTTAAATACGCTTCCAACAAGGTATCTCATTTAAAAATCAAACAAAAAATACGCCAGTAGTAGGATGTCAAAGTTTGATAATAGCCAATTTTTTCGACTCGACCGGGATTTTGACAAAAATGATAAGGGGTTACATCACAATTTTGTCGAAAAATGGAAAAATTTCAAATATGTATCTTTTGAATGCCGATTGATAGTCGTGCCTCCTACGAGTCGAAAATGCTATATCATTCTTTAATCGGGCAAGAAATGCACCCGATAGAGTCATGCAAAGCTCAAGAGATACTTTTTTGAATTCTGGAAAGTATCTCGAAAAGTTTCACAGAAAGTGGAAAATCGGTAAATGCAGATAGATAGTCAGCTTAAATACGCTTCCAACAAGGTATCTTATTTAAAAATCGGACAAAAAATACGCCAGTAGTAGGATGCCAAAGTTTGATAATAACCAATTTTTTTAAAATCTGGTAAGTATTTAGAAAAGTTTTACGGAGCGTAGAAAATCGGTAAATATAGATGGATAGTCAGCTTAAATACGCTTCCAACAAGGTATCTCATTTAAAAATCGGACAAAAAATACGCCAGTAGTAGGATGCCAAAGTTTGATAATAACCAATTTTTTTTTTAAAATCTGGTAAGTATGTAGAAAAGTTTTACGGATCGTAGAAAATCGGTAATTGCAGATGGATAGTCAGCTTAAATACGCTTCCAACAAGGTATCTCATTTAAAAATCGGACAAAAAATACGCCAGTAGTAGGATGCCAAAGTTTTATAATAACTAATTTTTTTAAAATCTGGTAAGTATTTAGAAAAGTTTTACGGAGCGTAGACAATCGGTAATTGCAGATGGATAGTCAGCTTAAATACGCTTCCAACAAGGTATCTCATTTAAAAATCAGACAAAAAATACGCCAGTAGTAGGATGTCAAAGTTTGATAATAGCCAATTTTTTCGACTCGACCGGGATTTTGACAAAAATGATAAGGGGTTACATCACAATTTTGTCGAAAAATGGAAAATTTTCAAATATGTATCTTTTGAATGCCGATTGATAGTCGTGCCTCCTACGAGTCGAAAATGCTATATTATTCTTTAATCGGGCAAGAAATGCACCCGATAGAGTCATGCAAAGCTCAAGAGATACTTTTTTGAATTCTGGAAAGTATCTCGAAAAGTTTCACAGAAAGTGGAAAATCGGTAAATACAGATAGATAGTCAGCTTAAACACGCTTCCAACAAGGTATCTCATTTAAAAATCGGACAAAAAATACGCCAGTAGTAGGATGCCAAAGTTTGATAATAACCAATTTTTTTAAAATCTGGTAAGTATTTAGAAAAGTTTTACAGAGCGTAGAAAATCGGTAAATGCAGATGGATAGTCAGCTTAAATACGCTTCCAACAAGGTATCTCATTTAAAAATCGGACAAAAAATACGCCAGTAGTAGGATGCCAAAGTTTTATAATAACTAATTTTTTTAAAATCTGGTAAGTATTTAGAAAAGTTTTACGGAGCGTAGACAATCGGTAATTGCAGATGGATAGTCAGCTTAAATACGCTTCCAACAAGGTATCTCATTTAAAAATCAGACAAAAAATACGCCAGTAGTAGGATGTCAAAGTTTGATAATAGCCAATTTTTTCGACTCGACCGGGATTTTGACAAAAATGATAAGGGGTTACATCACAATTTTGTCGAAAAATGGAAAAATTTCAAATATGTATCTTTTGAATGCCGATTGATAGTCGTGCCTCCTACGAGTCGAAAATGCTATATCATTCTTTAATCGGGCAAGAAATGCACCCGATAGAGTCATGCAAAGCTCAAGAGATACTTTTTTGAATTCTGGAAAGTATCTCGAAAAGTTTCACAGAAAGTGGAAAATCGGTAAATGCAGATAGATAGTCAGCTTAAATACGCTTCCAACAAGGTATCTTATTTAAAAATCGGACAAAAAATACGCCAGTAGTAGGATGCCAAAGTTTGATAATAACCAATTTTTTTAAAATCTGGTAAGTATTTAGAAAAGTTTTACGGAGCGTAGAAAATCGGTAAATATAGATGGATAGTCAGCTTAAATACGCTTCCAACAAGGTATCTCATTTAAAAATCGGACAAAAAATACGCCAGTAGTAGGATGCCAAAGTTTGATAATAACCAATTTTTTTTTTAAAATCTGGTAAGTATGTAGAAAAGTTTTACGGATCGTAGAAAATCGGTAATTGCAGATGGATAGTCAGCTTAAATACGCTTCCAACAAGGTATCTCATTTAAAAATCGGACAAAAAATACGCCAGTAGTAGGATGCCAAAGTTTTATAATAACTAATTTTTTTAAAATCTGGTAAGTATTTAGAAAAGTTTTACGGAGCGTAGACAATCGGTAATTGCAGATGGATAGTCAGCTTAAATACGCTTCCAACAAGGTATCTCATTTAAAAATCAGACAAAAAATACGCCAGTAGTAGGATGTCAAAGTTTGATAATAGCCAATTTTTTCGACTCGACCGGGATTTTGACAAAAATGATAAGGGGTTACATCACAATTTTGTCGAAAAATGGAAAATTTTCAAATATGTATCTTTTGAATGCCGATTGATAGTCGTGCCTCCTACGAGTCGAAAATGCTATATTATTCTTTAATCGGGCAAGAAATGCACCCGATAGAGTCATGCAAAGCTCAAGAGATACTTTTTTGAATTCTGGAAAGTATCTCGAAAAGTTTCACAGAAAGTGGAAAATCGGTAAATACAGATAGATAGTCAGCTTAAATACGCTTCCAACAAGGTATCTCATTTAAAAATCGGACAAAAAATACGCCAGTAGTAGGATGCCAAAGTTTGATAATAACCAATTTTTTTAAAATCTGGTAAGTATTTAGAAAAGTTTTACGGAGCGTAGAAAATCGGTAAATGCAGATGGATAGTCAGCTTAAATACGCTTCCAACAAGGTATCTCATTTAAAAATCGGACAAAAAATACGCCAGTAGTAGGATGCCAAAGTTTTATAATAACTAATTTTTTTAAAATCTGGTAAGTATTTAGAAAAGTTTTACGGAGCGTAGACAATCGGTAATTGCAGATGGATAGTCAGCTTAAATACGCTTCCAACAAGGTATCTCATTTAAAAATCAGACAAAAAATACGCCAGTAGTAGGATGTCAAAGTTTGATAATAGCCAATTTTTTCGACTCGACCGGGATTTTGACAAAAATGATAAGGGGTTACATCACAATTTTGTCGAAAAATGGAAAAATTTCAAATATGTATCTTTTGAATGCCGATTGATAGTCGTGCCTCCTACGAGTCGAAAATGCTATATCATTCTTTAATCGGGCAAGAAATGCACCCGATAGAGTCATGCAAAGCTCAAGAGATACTTTTTTGAATTCTGGAAAGTATCTCGAAAAGTTTCACAGAAAGTGGAAAATAGGTAAATACAGATAGATAGTCAGCTTAAATATGCTTCCAACAAGGTATCTCATTTAAAAATCGGACAAAAAATACGCCAGTAGTAGGATGCCAAAGTTTGATAATAACCAATTTTTTTAAAATCTGGTAAGTATGTAGAAAAGTTTTACGGATCGTAGAAAATCGGTAATTGCAGATGGATAGTCAGCTTAAATACGCTTCCAACAAGGTATCTCATTTAAAAATCAGACAAAAAATACGCCAGTAGTAGGATGTCAAAGTTTGATAATAGCCAATTTTTTCGACTCGACCGGGATTTTGACAAAAATGATAAGGGGTTACATCACAATTTTGTCGAAAAATGGAAAAATTTCAAATATGTATCTTTTGAATGCCGATTGATAGTCGTGCCTCCTACGAGTCGAAAATGCTATATCATTCTTTAATCGGGCAAGAAATGCACCCGATAGAGTCATGCAAAGCTCAAGAGATACTTTTTTGAATTCTGGAAAGTATCTCGAAAAGTTTCACAGAAAGTGGAAAATCGGTAAATGCAGATAGATAGTCAGCTTAAATACGCTTCCAACAAGGTATCTTATTTAAAAATCGGACAAAAAATACGCCAGTAGTAGGATGCCAAAGTTTGATAATAACCAATTTTTTTAAAATCTGGTAAGTATTTAGAAAAGTTTTACGGAGCGTAGAAAATCGGTAAATATAGATGGATAGTCAGCTTAAATACGCTTCCAACAAGGTATCTCATTTAAAAATCGGACAAAAAATACGCCAGTAGTAGGATGCCAAAGTTTGATAATAACCAATTTTTTTTTTAAAATCTGGTAAGTATGTAGAAAAGTTTTACGGATCGTAGAAAATCGGTAATTGCAGATGGATAGTCAGCTTAAATACGCTTCCAACAAGGTATCTCATTTAAAAATCAGACAAAAAATACGCCAGTAGTAGGATGTCAAAGTTTGATAATAGCCAATTTTTTCGACTCGACCGGGATTTTGACAAAAATGATAAGGGGTTACATCACAATTTTGTCGAAAAATGGAAAAATTTCAAATATGTATCTTTTGAATGCCGATTGATAGTCGTGCCTCCTACGAGTCGAAAATGCTATATCATTCTTTAATCGGGCAAGAAATGCACCCGATAGAGTCATGCAAAGCTCAAGAGATACTTTTTTGAATTCTGGAAAGTATCTCGAAAAGTTTCACAGAAAGTGGAAAATCGGTAAATACAGATAGATAGTCAGCTTAAATACGCTTCCAACAAGGTATCTCATTTAAAAATCGGACAAAAAATACGCCAGTAGTAGGATGCCAAAGTTTTATAATAACTAATTTTTTTAAAATCTGGTAAGTATTTAGAAAAGTTTTACGGAGCGTAGACAATCGGTAATTGCAGATGGATAGTCAGCTTAAATACGCTTCCAACAAGGTATCTCATTTAAAAATCAGACAAAAATACGCCAGTAGTAGGATGTCAAAGTTTGATAATAGCCAATTTTTTCGACTCGACCGGGATTTTGACAAAAATGATAAGGGGTTACATCACAATTTTGTCGAAAAATGGAAAAATTTCAAATATGTATCTTTTGAATGCCGATTGATAGTCGTGCCTCCTACGAGTCGAAAATGCTATATCATTCTTTAATCGGGCAAGAAATGCACCCGATAGAGTCATGCAAAGCTCAAGAGATACTTTTTTGAATTCTGGAAAGTATCTCGAAAAGTTTCACAGAAAGTGGAAAATCGGTAAATACAGATAGATAGTCAGCTTAAATACGCTTCCAACAAGGTATCTCATTTAAAAATCGGACAAAAAATACGAAAGTAGTAGGATGCCAAAGTTTGATAATAACCAATTTTTTTAAAATCTGGTAAGTATTTAGAAAAGTTTTACGGAGCGTAGAAAATCGGTAAATGCAGATGGATAGTCAGCTTAAATACGCTTCCAACAAGGTATCTCATTTAAAAATCGGACAAAAAATACGCCAGTAGTAGGATGCCAAAGTTTTATAATAACTAATTTTTTTAAAATCTGGTAAGTATTTAGAAAAGTTTTACGGAGCGTAGACAATCGGTAATTGCAGATGGATAGTCAGCTTAAATACGCTTCCAACAAGGTATCTCATTTAAAAATCAGACAAAAAATACGCCAGTAGTAGGATGTCAAAGTTTGATAATAGCCAATTTTTTCGACTCGACCGGGATTTTGACAAAAATGATAAGGGGTTAGTTACATCACAATTTTGTCGAAAAATGGAAAAATTTCAAATATGTATCTTTTGAATGCCGATTGATAGTCGTGCCTCCTACGAGTCGAAAATGCTATATCATTCTTTAATCGGGCAAGAAATGCACCCGATAGAGTCATGCAAAGCTCAAGAGATACTTTTTTGAATTCTGGAAAGTATCTCGAAAAGTTTCACAGAAAGTGGAAAATCGGTAAATACAGATAGATAGTCAGCTTAAATACGCTTCCAACAAGGTATCTCATTTAAAAATCGGACAAAAAATACGCCAGTAGTAGGATGCCAAAGTTTGATAATAACCAATTTTTTTAAAATCTGGTAAGTATTTAGAAAAGTTTTACAGAGCGTAGAAAATCGGTAAATGCAGATGGATAGTCAGCTTAAATACGCTTCCAACAAGGTATCTCATTTAAAAATCGGACAAAAAATACGCCAGTAGTAGGATGCCAAAGTTTTATAATAACTAATTTTTTTAAAATCTGGTAAGTATTTAGAAAAGTTTTACGGAGCGTAGACAATCGGTAATTGCAGATGGATAGTCAGCTTAAATACGCTTCCAACAAGGTATCTCATTTAAAAATCAGACAAAAAATACGCCAGTAGTAGGATGTCAAAGTTTGATAATAGCCAATTTTTTCGACTCGACCGGGATTTTGACAAAAATGATAAGGGGTTACATCACAATTTTGTCGAAAAATGGAAAAATTTCAAATATGTATCTTTTGAATGCCGATTGATAGTCGTGCCTCCTACGAGTCGAAAATGCTATATCTTTCTTTAATCGGGCAAGAAATGCACCCGATAGAGTCATGCAAAGCTCAAGAGATACTTTTTTGAATTCTGGAAAGTATCTCGAAAAGTTTCACAGAAAGTGGAAAATCGGTAAATACAGATAGATAGTCAGCTTAAATACGCTTCCAACAAGGTATCTCATTTAAAAATCGGACAAAAAATACGCCAGTAGTAGGATGCCAAAGTTTTATAATAACTAATTTTTTTAAAATCTGGTAAGTATTTAGAAAAGTTTTACGGAGCGTAGACAATCGGTAATTGCAGATGGATAGTCAGCTTAAATACGCTTCCAACAAGGTATCTCATTTAAAAATCAGACAAAAATACGCCAGTAGTAGGATGTCAAAGTTTGATAATAGCCAATTTTTTCGACTCGACCGGGATTTTGACAAAAATGATAAGGGGTTACATCACAATTTTGTCGAAAAATGGAAAATTTTCAAATATGTATCTTTTGAATGCCGATTGATAGTCGTGCCTCCTACGAGTCGAAAATGCTATATCATTCTTTAATCGGGCAAGAAATGCACCCGATAGAGTCATGCAAAGCTCAAGAGATACTTTTTTGAATTCTGGAAAGTATCTCGAAAAGTTTCACAGAAAGTGGAAAATCGGTAAATACAGATAGATAGTCAGCTTAAATACGCTTCCAACAAGGTATCTCATTTAAAAATCGGACAAAAAATACGCCAGTAGTAGGATGCCAAAGTTTGATAATAACCAATTTTTTTAAAATCTGGTAAGTATTTAGAAAAGTTTTACAGAGCGTAGAAAATCGGTAAATGCAGATGGATAGTCAGCTTAAATACGCTTCCAACAAGGTATCTCATTTAAAAATCGGACAAAAAATACGCCAGTAGTAGGATGCCAAAGTTTTATAATAACTAATTTTTTTAAAATCTGGTAAGTATTTAGAAAAGTTTTACGGAGCGTAGACAATCGGTAATTGCAGATGGATAGTCAGCTTAAATACGCTTCCAACAAGGTATCTCATTTAAAAATCAGACAAAAAATACGCCAGTAGTAGGATGTCAAAGTTTGATAATAGCCAATTTTTTCGACTCGACCGGGATTTTGACAAAAATGATAAGGGGTTACATCACAATTTTGTCGAAAAATGGAAAAATTTCAAATATGTATCTTTTGAATGCCGATTGATAGTCGTGCCTCCTACGAGTCGAAAATGCTATATCTTTCTTTAATCGGGCAAGAAATGCACCCGATAGAGTCATGCAAAGCTCAAGAGATACTTTTTTGAATTCTGGAAAGTATCTCGAAAAGTTTCACAGAAAGTGGAAAATCGGTAAATACAGATAGATAGTCAGCTTAAATACGCTTCCAACAAGGTATCTCATTTAAAAATCGGACAAAAAATACGCCAGTAGTAGGATGCCAAAGTTTTATAATAACTAATTTTTTTAAAATCTGGTAAGTATTTAGAAAAGTTTTACGGAGCGTAGACAATCGGTAATTGCAGATGGATAGTCAGCTTAAATACGCTTCCAACAAGGTATCTCATTTAAAAATCAGACAAAAATACGCCAGTAGTAGGATGTCAAAGTTTGATAATAGCCAATTTTTTCGACTCGACCGGGATTTTGACAAAAATGATAAGGGGTTACATCACAATTTTGTCGAAAAATGGAAAAATTTCAAATATGTATCTTTTGAATGCCGATTGATAGTCGTGCCTCCTACGAGTCGAAAATGCTATATCTTTCTTTAATCGGGCAAGAAATGCACCCGATAGAGTCATGCAAAGCTCAAGAGATACTTTTTTGAATTCTGGAAAGTATCTCGAAAAGTTTCACAGAAAGTGGAAAATCGGTAAATGCAGATAGATAGTCAGCTTAAATACGCTTCCAACAAGGTATCTCATTTAAAAATCGGACAAAAAATACGCCAGTAGTAGGATGCCAAAGTTTGATAATAACCAATTTTTTTAAAATCTGGTAAGTATTTAGAAAAGTTTTACAGAGCGTAGAAAATCGGTAAATGCAGATGGATAGTCAGCTTAAATACGCTTCCAACAAGGTATCTCATTTAAAAATCGGACAAAAAATACGCCAGTAGTAGGATGTCAAAGTTTGATAATAGCTAATTTTTTCGACTCAACCGGGATTTTGAC